>CM070008.1:29875853-30475853 GCA_036247105.1 Cirrhinus mrigala
ATCAAAATATTTAAATATTTATGGGGGGAAAAATTATTTTGGAAAAAATGTAAACCATTACTTCGGTCTGAAGTTCAGGAGGCCAGTTTTTTATGAACGAAACCAGCTTTGACAAAGTAGTGTAGGGCCCTATGATTTCCGCAATGCGGAAAACGCGGACTGAATGGCATTTGACCGTTCCATTTGAGGAAAACTAGCGTTATATCATATACACACAGAAGTGTAAAAGTAGACACGGCAACTCGTCAAAATAAAAGTCCGGTTTAACTTGAAGACATTCTGCTAGATATATATTACTACTATTACTTCTACTACAACTAAAATGAAACAAACATTATTTTTTAGGGTATAATCACACAACATGTCTCCCATGTTTTAATTTTAATAGTAAATGCCCCTTTGTTTGTCAAAAAAAAGTTAGCTTAATTAAGTGATTAAAAGATAAATGAAATTAATGTTTTATGCCTTCATTTGATAAGCAGAACATTTTAAAATACACAACACAGAATTTGTGAGGGTAAAAAACTGTCATAAGGCTATTTTAAGAATAAATTAAGTATGCATTCAAATAATTAGACATGCTAAAACACAGAATTTGATAACAATAAAACATATGGTGAGAAAAAATATATTTCATAGGGCCCTAAACATGTAATTTTTGTTAAACCTTTATTAAATTGATGTGAAATTGTAAAATCCTTAGTGACTTTGATTAATTAGACATAATCTTTGATTAATAAAATTTAATTTAACCATTAAAAAGGAGTTGAGAAAAATTAAAACGGGAAAAAAACGGAATCCAGAAAAATTAAAACAGATTTCATAGGGCCCTAGCAGTGTAAGCATGTTTGTGTCAGGTTAAGTGGTCGTTCTTCATGTTAGTGGTGACATTCACATCGGCCCTGCGGTGATCCTCTAACCTCTCTGACACACAACTGCAACCTTGAGTAATTACCGATACAATGAAGACAAATGGTTTGATTGGTCAGTCAACACTTCAACTCCACTAATCAGCATTACAACTCCATCAGTTGTGCAAAAAGGGTTTATTGTAGTAAAACTAGGGCTGTCAAACGATTAATCGCGATTAATCACATACAAAATAAAAGTTTGAGTTTGCCTAATATATGTGTGTGTACTGTGTGTAATAATAATGTATATATAAATACAAACACATTCATGTATATATTTAAGAGAAACATGTTATTTATGTACAAAATATTTTTAATTGTATATAATATAAATTATATAAAAATTATAATAAATATATATATTTGTAAATATTTCTTAAATATATACATGAATGTGTTTGTATTTATATATACATAATAATTACACACAGTACACACACAAATATTGGGCAAACTCAAACTTTTATTTTGTATGCGATTAATCACGATTAATCATTTGACAGCCCTAAGTAAAACAGAGGCTGAGCCAGACCTCGTTTTTTGATTAGTCAGTTAGTTGACCATCATAACAAAAATAGAATTAAAATATTACCACTATAACCGTTTCATCATGCGACCTGCATGTGAGGAAAAGAATTCCAGACAACAATGTCCTCGGATGACAGAGGACGGCAAAGAGCCAAGGACGGTCTAGAGTAGGGATGTCACAATACTCAATATAACATTGAACCGTTCGGTGCGACATCCACGGTTCAATGCGCGATTGTGAATTGCGGTTTTTTGGTTTTGCATTTAAATAATTTCCTTGTTTTATTTCTCTCGAAATTTGCTGTGGGTGTGTGCCCGTGATTTCACATGCTGAGATGAGAAAACGCCTCCCCGTGTATATTTGAAACAGCAACACTTGCAGAGGGTCTTCCCTTTTAATAAAATGCAATGATAAGCCTTTCTAAACTTGTTGTCCAACAAAAGAGAACATTATAAATTGTTTTTACTTCAAAGCATCAGTGGAGTGTTTGAAATAACTTTCATTTGTGACCCGATGAGGCTTCTTATCATAGAATGAGGCAGACAATATATTCTATACTGCATGTCGATTAGCAATGGCTTACAGAAATACTTAATCATTATGAAAATACCCGAGACTTGAAGACATATAAACCATATATTATTGCAGACGAGTGTTTATTGTCCTTACATTTCATCATTCAAAACGTTCTATCTTGTTTTTATTCAGTTACAGCAATATCGATGCCTTTATCCATATTAAAGATTTCCTAGCTGAAGCGTCAGTGTTGTCTCTTTGACGCATACAAAAAATAAAGGTACTTCACGATGCCATAGAAGAACCTTTTTTGTTTAAATGGTTCCATAAAGAACCTTTAACATCTGAAGAACCTTTGTGTTTCACAAAAGGTTCTTTGTGGCAAAAGATTATAAAAAGGTAAGAATAAGATGGTTCTTTAAAGAACCTTTGACATAATGGTTCTTTGTGGAACCAAAAATGGTTCTTTTATGGCATCGCTGTGAAGAACCTTTTAAAGCACCTTTATTTTTAAGAGTGTATGTGGATTTTCTGCACGAGGGCGCCCTCTGGCGTTCAGTATGAATGGAACCCATCCTATTTTGCATAAAAATCTAAAAAATAATACCTCTCTCAAAAGAAATATTAAGCCGACATATAATAATCAACGCTTTTTCCAGTGTACAGAGGTTTACAGGAGTATTCTGTTGTTAATTAGATGCAAAAAAAAAAAAAAAAAAAAAAAAAAAAAAAAAAAACACACTGATGTGGTAAGCTATCAGAACCGAACCGAAAACCGTGGTTAAAAACCGAGGTACGTATTGAACTGTGGACTAACTGTATTGTTGCATCCCTAGTCTAGAGCACTAAGAACAGCAGTATTTTGCACATTATCGTTACCATGGACACCATGCCAAACGTGTGCATGCTGTACATGCGGACACAGCCAATTTGAGTCTGTCTGTGTACGCTAGATCTGTTTATACCAACACAAGAAAAGGCCATATTAAAAACAACTCCAGAGGTTGAAGGATGGTTGAGAACGCATCTAAAACAGCAGATTCCTTCCTCTCCGTCTCCATGAAGAAGACCCTCATTAATTCATGGGGGTGAAGCTCACAGACATCAGTGAGCAGAGCAGAAATGCATTCCTCCGGAACAGCAATGACTTGGATTAAAAAAAAAAAAAAAAAAAAAAATCTATTTGCTGAATGAAATGTTAAGCTAATCTTGCAGCTTTTACAAACATTAAAATACTGCATTATTCCCAGCTAGGTCTCAATGCTCATGAAGTCATGAGGAACTAGACCAATTGATCCTGAAGAGATTTAAAAGCTTTTTATGTTTTTGTTTTTTTTGTGAAGGAGAGAGAAGAGGAGAGTCTGCTCAATTTAAACTAGTAACACCCACATCTAAATTGGAAAAATGACCAAAAAAAAAAAAAAGGTCACTTATTAACTTATTTAAAACACAAAAAGAACATTGGAAAGAAGGAGGAAAAAATTATTTTAAAAAAAATATTTTTTTTTTGAATAACAAAAGCTAACAGAAGCAAAAAAAAAAAAAAATAAAAATAAATAAAATAAATAAAAACCCCACACACATAAGCACCACATCTCAACCTCAAACAAAGTAAGACTACAAGGAAAAGTAAAGGAAAACGAAAAACAAATGAAAAAGAAAAATGGGAGAAAACACATGAGCGCCACATGTCAAACTGAAACAAAGGAGAAAAATTAACAAAAAAAGAGAAGGAAAAAAGAGAAAGAAAGAAAGAAAGAAAGAAAGAAAGAAAGAAAGAGACAAACAAAAACACACAAACAAACAAAAACAGTAAAGGACAAGAAGGTATGAAAATTAAAAAGAAAGAAATGAAACAGTAAAGGAAAACAAGGAAGTATAAAACATTTAAAAAGAAAAGAAAGAAAACTTAAACAGTAAAGGAAAACAAGAACGTATGAAAACAGACAAACAAACAGTAAAGGACAAGAAAGTATGAAAATTAAAAAGAAAAAAGAGAAAAGAAAAGAAAAAGAAAAAGAAAAAGAAAGAAAGAAAGAAAGAAAGAAAGAAAGAAAGAAAGAAAGAAAGAAAGAAAGAAAGAAAGAAAGAAAAAGAAAGAACCACATCTCAACTTGAAATAAAAGGGAGAAAGTGAAAAAGACAATTACAAAAGAAAGAAAACATAAAGGAAAAAAAAAGAAAGAAAAACAAAAAGAAAAGCTGTTGTTCGACTCAACTCTGGAAATATCCAAATCATTAACACACTACTGATCGACTCCAAAACATTTTCGCGTGCACAAACAGGCAGTGACATGTGCCTTCACCGGTTGTTTCATTCAGCAGTGACAGATTCGTGACTGAGCGATTCGTGACTGATCCTGTCAGCGAGAGTGTGTCGGGTCACTCATTTGATCACCGGAACTTTCCACGGCCTTTATTAGCACGACTGAGCGACTGAAATTACAATCAAACACTTCATTTGTGCTAATGCAAAATCCATAAGAATTTAGACTTGCGATTTAACTAATTAGTGGGTCAACACTGTGAGCGTGTGTGCAACAGTCACAAAACTGAGCCTCCTGGAGCGTGTGGAAACAGAGCAGCTCAGCTCGCGGCATCACATGCATCTAATTGTCCGCGGCGTACTGCTCTACATTACGGCGGATTCGCTTTATCGATTTAAAATTGGCAGAGAGCTCCAGTCGACTGGACTCGGAGGAAACACAATCTGCATAAAAGTGAACCAGATTGGCCATGTGATAAAGCAAGCTGTGTAAATATTCTCCAAAGGAAATTATTTATGACAATAAAATAAGGAAAATTAAAATATTAAGTGAGTATTATCTGAGAACATATACAAATTAAATAATAAACAAATTATTTTATTAATAAACTAAAAAAATAGGTGCTTAAGTAATTTAGATATAATAATAATAATAATAATATCATATTTTTAATTTAAATATTATTCTTTTATTATTATTATTATTATTATTATTATTATTATTATTATTATTATTATTATTATTATTACTACTATTGATAATTACTATTAAATGTATAAATAAAAATAATAACAATAATATTACTTATAATTACTTAAGTACACTGATTTGTAATCTAAAAATTATTATTATTATTATTATTATTATTATTATTATTTATTATTATCATCATCATCATCATCATCAATTAATAAAAACAAATAAATATTATTATTATTATTATTATTATTATTATTATTATTATTATTGTTATTATTATTATTATTATTATTACTACTACTACTGAATTATTAAATTTATAATAATAATAATAATAAAATAAAGTAAAAATAAGTGCTTAAGTCATTTAGCTATAATAATAATAATAATAATAATAATAATAATAATAATAATAACTTAGTCAAGTACACAGATTTTTAATCAAAAAAATATTATTATTATTATCATCATCATCATCATCATCATCAACAACAACGGCTAAATTAGTTAAAAACAATTATTTAAAATAAATTGTTATTATTATTATTATTATTATTATTAAATTATTTTTACAGAATTTATAATGATACTTAAAAATACATATATAAAAATAAGCACTTAAGAAATTTAATAATAATAATAATAATAAAACAACAAAAATACTTAAGAACATTATTATTATTATTATTATTATTATTATTATTATTATTATTATTATTATTATTTACACTGGCTAAATTAATTTAAAAAAACGGATTTCGTTCTTCTTCTTCTTCTTCTTCTTCTTCTTCTTCTTATTTATTATTACTACATTTATAATATTTAATATTAAAAAGTGAGAGTAAAGACATCTACTGTTACAAAATATTCATATTTTATGTTCTTTAGAATCCTGAAAAAAATCTGTTTACACAAATAGATTTAGCAGCACAACTGTTTTCATAACTGATAATAATAAATGTTTCTTGAGCAGCAAATCAGCATATTAGAATGATTTCTGAAGAATCATGTGACACTGAAGACTGGAGTAATAATGCTGAAAATTCAGCTTTGCATCACAGAAACAAGTTACATTTTAAAATATATTTGAATAGAAAACAGTTTGAAAAACACTTTGAAAATCTGTTATATTACACGTTCCAGGACTGCCTAACGCAACTACTAAAATAGAAACCAGGTGATTGGCAGAATGTCTTGTTTCGGAAGAGATTTTAATCGCGTTGTGCCTGGTTACACTATGCAAGCAGCGGTTCTTTTGCAGTAAGAAAAAAAGTCTAAGATCTTTGTTTTTCCTTCATTTCTTTCCTTCCCTTTCTCCTTTATTTCTTTTCCCATTTTTCCCACTCTCTTCGCTTTTCTCACGCTGCAAGAAGGACAGTAGGTCAAGGAAAGAGCGAGCGGTGTGCTGGGGTTTCAGTGTGGTATAGAATGTAAATGAGGTGTGTAGCGAGACTTACTGCGGGCCTCCGCCTGAGGTCTAACCGTACCACAGCTGTGACAAACCACCGCCACGCTTCAGCCCTATTCCAGCCCTATTCCAGCCCTATATCGACAAACAGCACAGGAGTATTATTCCAAATCGAGCTTGGTGTGTTTTGAAATATTTTAAGGTGTAATGGTGCCTGTAGAGTCTGGATTTTTTATTGATAAACTAAAAATTTAAGCCACGAAGAGCGGCGGCTCTGCAGGCGTACAAAAAAAAATAAAATAAAATAAAAAATAAAAAAAGGTTAAATCATTGTCTGCCTGCTAAATTGGTCTGGACAGGTACTGATAAAGCTCTGTTTTTCTTCTGTGGTTTTCTTCAAACAATAGTCAACACTGCGAAGTTCATACGTTGGTTCAAAGTGCGAGCGAAAAGACCACATGCTTTTGCTGTCTTTCATATACACACACACACACACACACACACACACACATACATATATATACACACACAAAGGTGCAGGTGTAATCATCAGGGAGCCATGAGATGCTGCTGGAATGACAGCGGTAATCGGAGAGCATTACCGTCACTGCCTGCAATATATGCAAGACTATAATATATGTATATGAAACCCTACAGAACTCCAGATACAAAAAAAACCCTGCCATCTACAGTGGATCTCTATGGATCATCATCATTTTGCCGTAAATCTGGCAAAAAGTACAAGATTCCAGCATCCAGACCTCACTGCAAAGATGGAACAACAGCAAGACATCATGGACTCAACTTAAACTCAAGTGGAAATTTTCTTATATTAATAATTTTATTTTTTACATTATTTTTTAAATAGCAAAAATAATGTTATTTTGATATTTATATAATAATATTTAATTTATTTTTAAAACATCATTATTATTATTATTATTACTTTTATATAAAATGGCTTAAATTAAATAAAACTTATTTTTTTATAATTTGTTACAATTATTATTAATAATAATTACTACAGTTACAATAACATTTAAAAAGACAAAATAAGTGCATAATTTAGATATGTAAATAAGAAGAAGAAGAAGAAGAAGAAGAACAATAACAACAATAATATATATAACAGAAGGACTTTATAAATTATTGTTTTTATTATTATTATATAAGAACAAACAATTTTTATTGCTGTTATTTATTGTTATTATTATTAAAATTATTATTATTGATAATCATTATTACTATATTTTTATAATATTTAAAATATTTTTAAAAATAAATATAACTAATTTAGACATTTATATAATAATAATAATAATAATTAAATAGAACTTTAATTTAAAAAATTGTTTAAAATTTGTATTGTTTCCATTTATTATTATTATTATTATTATTATTATTATTATTATTATTATTATTATTGTTATTACTACATTTAATGATAATTAAAATATTTTAAAATATAAACTTAAATGTAAGTAACTTAGATATTTATATAATAATACTACTACTACTACTACTAATAATAATAATAATAATAATAATAATAATAATAATAATAACAACAACAACAACAACAACAATCATATAACAACAATTTTTTAAATATGAACTGATTTTTTTATATATTATTATTATTATTATTATTATTATTATTATTATTGTTATTATTATTATTATTATTATTATTATTATTAAGCAATTTTATGAAAATCTTTGTTGTCACCAAAAACGTAATTATTAAAATATCAGCATTATACTGCCCACTGGTCATTCCGATACGGTCATTAGCAATGGACACATATCAGGTGACCACTGATTTGAACCCTGGTGGTTTGATTGCAATCATGTGGCTGGATTAAAGAAAAACAGAAACAACTGCCATACCAGCTGAGCTTCTCACTCTCAATCATGAACATTCCCTCTCACTGTGTGTCCCATTAATTAGTGCCTCGTTGAGAGCTAACGAACACAACTTGTGTCAACAGCTATAATGTAACAGCGTAACTGGAAAGCGAGTAATCTGTTGTGTTGATACTTTCGTTTGTTGCCATTAGCCGAGGCGGAGCAGCGCTTCTCAGATGAAAGGAGGTACGTAAAACACGCGTGTGCCGTCTGAATAAGCATAGATTGCGTTGCACACAGATGTAGAGCGTTGCGCCCCTCTTGAGAAAACAGCCTGCTGTAGGCCGTGTGTCCAAACACACATAAACGCGCAGCATATGCAAACATGCCTGAGTGTGTACATGTACAGGCGCTCGTACCAACACAAACACACAAAGAAAAGAAAAGCGATCCAAGGAAGCCTCTTTTGGTTCAGGTTTGGATGCCCAGCTGGTACTTGAGTCTGGTGTACTGGCGCCACCCCTCACAAGCTGCTACCAGCCAACGCGCTACAACAGCACCAGACGCACGCCGCGCCAACAGCGTCCTGCCAGCACTGCCTGCCAACCCTACCGGAGAGAGAGAACATTTGTGTGAAGAACGAGAGAGGCTAACGGGAACGAGTGCAGAGGAGCTATGGGTTTCAAAGTGATTGAGAAAGACCAGGAGAAAGAAACCATAAAAGTCTGGTGTGGCAGATCTGGGCTGTAACTGAAAGGTTGTAGGTTTGAACCCTTGTCAGCTTATTTAAAGGTATAGCTTGCCCAAAAAATTAAAATTACCCCATGATTTACCCTCAAGACATCCTAGGATATTTTTCCATACACAAACACATCGATTTGCCTCAGAAGGACTTTATTAACCCCCTGGAGCCGTGTGGAGTGCTTTTTATGATGGTTGGATGCACTTTTTTGGGCTTCAAAATCTCAACACCCATTCACTGCCATTATAAAGCTTCAAAGAGCCAGGGCATTTTTTAATATAACTCTGATTGTATTCGTCTGAAAAAAAAAAAAAAAGCCATATACACCTAGAATGGCTTCAGAATGAGTAAATCATGGCATAATTTTAATTTTTGGGTGAAATATTCGTTTAACAAAAACTAAAACTGAGAAAATCTAAAATCATTGCTAAATGAAATAAAAATGTAAAAACTATATAATAAAAAATGTAAATTTAAATTAAATAAATGTTAATGAGATAAAATAAAATAAAATAAACTAAAACACTAGAAATGTACTGGTAAAATGTTTTTTAAAATATGATACCAGTTAAAATTGTTTAACTACAATTACAAACTAAATCAGCTGAACTGAAACTATCAATCATAGAGTGAAATTTTACAAAACCTAAATCAAATTTAAAGACAAACAGAACAAGTAAAATTATAGAAAATTAAAAAGCTAACTCCTAAAGGCATTCACCCTGAACCAACTAGCAAATACCAAATCACAAGACATGACTATGTTTGCAAAAAAGAAAAAAAGATTAAAAAAAAAAAAAAAAAAAAGGTACAATATTTTCATTGTACTTAATTTTGTATCTTTACATCAAGCTGAGATGGGAGGAAGTATTTCAACACAGAAAAAAATTGGACATTTCACCTTTAAGGCTCAACCATCAGGAAGCGATCAACACAGTGAGGCAGAACTTGTAAACTGTGTGAGGGTCATTCTCGTCATTGTTTGGACATGACACACACAGCCGTAATAAGCTGATGCAGCGCTGTTCATAAGTGTGTGTGGTGAAGAAATCAGCGGATGTGCCGTCTCGTCCAGTAAGTGCTGACCTGTAGGGCCTGTATACCATATGCACAAAGAATGCATTGCGAAGCATCAAGTGTAACATCTTTTCCATGTTAATTAGTTTTTTTGTTTGTGTAAACAAAAACAGGTCATTCAAATCAACAAGCTCCACCCACAGTTGATACTGATTGGACGAAAATCTAGCTTTGCAGCTCTATAATAAACATCAAATGAGTTTGGATTTAGCAAAACTCATCTTTTGGATTGGATTGCGGCCAATTAAGACGTGGATTAGAAACAGTTAAAATCTCTTCACTCATAAGAATACTCTTTGTTACCCTCTGTTACCTTCTTGGTACTCAACTCCAGTCCTCCTCCAGTGAATCTGGATCAAATATTAACTACTGAGCATGCTCAGTACAGCCCTGTGCGCCTCACTGGATAGCAATCATAAACAGCCAGTGGCTTTAACGTTTTACTCACGGCAGCGCGCCAACATGTTCAAGCAAACAATAATAAAAAAAAAAACCTGCGTGTTTGTGTTTCATGTTTGCTGACAAAATTCTCCTATAATGAAGAAAGCCCTCTTCTGTTTTGCCCGCAATATTCATAGGATAATAAAAGACAGGTGAGAGAAAAGAATTTAGAGGACATGTGTATGTATGAATCTCTAACTAGGGATTGTCTTAACAAATAGCCTCCGTTTCGCACTGGTGTAAACGTGCATGTGTGTGCGCGTTCCTTCATTATCATTATTCCTGTGTGTCGTCATACTGCCCGCACTGCCTCTCCTTCCCCCAAGCTAGCGAGCGAACAGCATCATGGGGGAAACAGCAAGATTACCCAATCAATCTTCCCCAGAGAGAACGAGAGGGAATGAGGGGGAGGGGAAGGAGAAAGGCAGACACACATACACAATATCTACATACAGTATGCAATTTCCATATTTTACTACAGTAATCTTCCTGATGAAATCATACCAGCCGTCAAACATCAGAATGATTAATTGAAATCCTAATACTCTGGAGTACCCCTGTGACACTTACAGAAATATCTACACCGGGAAGAAAAAGCAAGATTGTGATCGGGATATGTTGCAAGCAGGACTCGAAACTTAATGTTTATGATACAGCATCTGTTTAAACGTTAAGAACAGTTTTGGAAGTAACGTTAAAAAAATGAGTAACACATAATCAGATGTCTTTTTTCCAAGTAACGCATTACTTTGTAATTTAGAAGGAAATATCGGAGTTAATTTTCCAAATACATAACCTCAGTTATTTATTGACTGACAGCTCTCCTGTTCCCATGTTGAGATAAATCGGGAGTAAGTGCGGAGGCGTTGTGTGCACTGTAAACATGATGGTTACTGTAGATTCAGTGTTTCTCAAAATAAATAAAAACGTGAAATGTGCAAACTTGCAACAATTAAATACGTTAATTGTTACATCCTTAATATATTTAATACCATTTTATTAACCAATGATTACTGCTGACCTTCGATGATCCAATTTTAACCATACTAATAAGCAATTTTGGAGAAAATTACTTTTAAAAGTAATGCATTACAATATTTCGTAACTCCCTAAAAAAGTAACTAATTACATTATATAGTTACTTTTTATTGAAAGTAATGCATTACATTACTTTTGTGTATCTTTATATATCCAGGCTGGCTTTCTTGTTTCTTTTTAAAATAAAAGTTCTATTTTTGACAAACGTAAAAGCCCTTTTACACTAAAAGTGAAGAGCAAGTAACTGGAAAAATTAATGCGTTACTTTACTAGTTACTTGAAAAAAAGTAATCTGATTACGTAACTTGCGTTACTTGTAATGTGTAACCCCCAACACTGCTAAAAAGCAAAGAAGATAAACATCACATTTGTGTTTAATTTTCTTCAAATTGCAGAATGTGCTGAAACCTTTTTTTTTTTTTTTTTATTAAAAACAAGCAAGCCCAACATAGATGAGAAAAAGTTAACGCAAAAGTAACATAATGCATATGTATAAGCAATGCAATTAGTTACTTTTTTAGAAGTAACGCAATATTGTAATGCATTCGTTTAAATATGAAACTTTCCCCAATACTAGTAGTTAAGAAGTGTTAACGTGAGGAATAAATATTTCAGGTTGTTGCCAATATTAAAGAGAAAATGAAAAATATGAAACGTAAAAACTAGGCAACAGGTTGTAAACCAAGTATTGTAAAATGGATTAAGAAATAGGAATGAATACAGAGAGAAACTGTGCAGATGAAGCAGAAACAGAACGTTTCAGCATCACAAATGAAAATACACACACTAAAAACTTGTTTTGCCAAGTGTTTTTCGTTATCGCATTATCGTGTACAACGTAACAGGTTGACGTTGTCTGGTAAACACTTTTGAGATAAATTTGTCTGAAATTTGTTTAAATGACACAACTAAATTTCAAGACAGATGGTCATGTGATTTCAATATGGCAGTCACTTTCTAAGTATCTTCCTAAAATAAAATAAAGAGTCGTAATCTTATATTAGTGTACATAATTTTTTAACTAAAATTTACTATTTTATTCTAGTCCACTTAAATTTTTTTTTTTTAATCTGGAAAAATAGCTTATAAATATTAAATATTTAATAATAATACAACACAGGGTTCGAAATTGCAACCGTTTTGGTCGCATATGCTCCCGGAATTTAATCTGCGCGACCTCAAAATATATTTGGAAGCACTGAGTGCTAGTAATTGTTGTGGTGCGACTTGTTTTCATTTCTTTACAAAACTTTTGCTAAGTACTGCACAGTATATGACTGCTGTGAGCTGATACAGTGAGCCGTTCTATCTAACATTAGCTTACATAACCAATTAAACTTCATCTTTACATTCTTAGCTTTAATGCAGATTTTAGATATTAGCCATCAATCACTCACAATGCGCTCCGTTGGAACTCAGAACTGGCCGTTTTTTTGCTCCAGACGTTTTCTAACGAATCTCTGTTCCGGATTTGCACTGCATTGCAATTAGGGGTATGTGATGTGAATATTTTTGATTCTTGACGATTAAAATATCCCTACGACCTGCTATTATTGAAGAAATAAAGTAAGCCTATTCTATCAGTTGCAGTTCTGGCGCCTCCGTGTCACACGACATACATTCACACCAAATGTTTACTCAGCAGCAGAATTCCACTCACTAAACACTGCACTTATTTGCAATGACACAAGTACATTATTTGCATGTGCTTTAAACCTTGCCGCTTAAACATTTAATTTGTGTGCTGTTCTGACACACGCTTACATTTGAAGCGTGCGCACTCAAAAAAAAATAAATAAAAAGCCCGTCAAACAGTGCCTGATTACTGGAGTAAGTTATCTTTCATTTGTGGTTCGGCCCAGGTGTTTTGTGTAGCATAATTTCACAAAGCACAAAGTCCGTCAGATCATTCCGTTTTTGCTTCAGATATTGAAATTTAATCTAATTTAAATCAGAAACGGCTCATGCATGCAGCATCTTTGTGTGGATTAAGTTTAAAAAAGCAGTGGTAGCCTCAAATTTAAATGGCTACAGAGTGTTTGACCTGTAATAAACATCTTGCTCATGTACTCATATTTTCATTCTTTCGTGTCCCTTTCTTAAGGCAATAATTAATTATTAAAATAGCCCATTTGTTTGTAAAGCATCGGCAATCAGAATCAGCCATGAAGAATCAAGATCAGTGCATTACTAAAAAGAAGTGTGTGGTAAAGAATTCAGAATCAGGTTCAACTGGTGAAGCTATTAATCATCAGGATGCTGCTGGCTGTTCCTCTCAACTGGCAGTTGTGGTGCTCCTTAATATTCATTGGGTGCTCCTAAATTTTATTTGGTGCTCCTAACTTTTTGAATTTGGGAGCACCAGTGCTACCAAGTAAAAAAGTTAATTTCGAGCCCTGCAACATAATTAATATTATGTAAAATATTGTTTTTGCATCCAGATTCAAAAAGCAGAACTAAAACGTGGTGTACTTGGATCGTTGACCAGATCTGAGGTGTAAGCTTGTTGTGTGTTGTCTGCTGTTTTTAATCAATGCTCATTACGAAGCTTTACGACTCGCACCCGGCAGAAAGTGAAGAGCACACAGACGACTCTGGCATTTAGAGGTGTTACGTCCCAAAATTCCATCCCTATTGCCAAGACACCAATCTCACAAAATCCCTGGATTAGCCCTCAACCATTCCTGGGATTAGAGGATTAGACCGTTATATTCCATTATCTTACACCGAGAGGATTCCTGACTGTCTTGATTTCAGCACAGAAGCGGCCAGGAAGGTGTGGGCAATGCAGGACTAAAGACAAACACACACACACACACACACACAGAGCACAGGCCTCTACAGAGCTGTGACCCAACAAGGGAGCAAAGGGATCAGAATAAGAACATGATAAATCACTGAACTCAAGGACACCCTAGTAGCCGTAAAGACCTTGCCAAGACCGGCACACATGATACTGCAGCTCTACAACACACATGGGCACATTTACAGACACACACATCTAGACAAAAGACTTGTTTCAGTGGAATACTTGAAAACCTACAGTTTATAGTAACATCAACCTACAAAAACAGTCCTTGACTTGTGTGCTATATTTGAAGTGTTCTGAAGACATACAATAACTTGAATATGAAGCTGATGGCACAGGTTTGAGGTTATAATTTTTAGACATTGATTTTAGTTATGTGATCATTCTTTAGCTGTTTTTGAACAAATATGACAAGTCTGGGTCTGTTGATCATATAAAGATTTAATTTAGCATCAGAAGATGTGGAATTATCCATTTTATTATATGTAAATTGTATTTTTTTTGTAAAATTTAGTAAAAATGTTTTTTCTTTTTTTCTTTGCATTTTTCGGCAGTCCATATTCACTCACGGACTGCTGCTATAGTTAAAAAAAAAAAAAAAATTATATATATATATATATATATATATATATATTTTTTTTTTTTTTTTTTTTTTTTATTTCACTATAACAGCAGTCCATGAGTGACTGCCGAAAAATGCAAAAGAAAAAAAAAAAAAAAAAAAAAAAATTTACTACATTTCATTCATTAAACCTAAAAATAAAATTAATATAAATATTACATGAAAAACAAACAGAAATAGGAAATGTTGGCTTACTAAATAAAGTAAGATGAAGTACTAAAATTACTAAAAACTGAAAAACAAATTGAAGCTAAACAGAAATAATAATAAAAAAAAAATACTTATTCCTAAACTTAACTAAAAATGACAAGAACAGATAAGAAAATTACTAAAACTCAAACATTTAAAATGAAAACTGAAAATAATAATGGATTATGAATTATGAATATTAATTGAAAACTTTAAATAATTACCATTATTTTTCTGTTTCTTTCTTTCTTTATTTTTAATGTGTTGGTGGTGGGTATTACCACAAAGAGAAAAAAAAAGTGAACGGATAAGAAAGGAAAAATTAGGAATAACTATTGGTAAAAAAAAAGAAAAAAGTGGTCTTCAAACAAAATGTTATTTTGCATAATTGCATTAAATGTGTTTTGAATTGAAAGACATAATAAAGTATTAAAAAAAATGAAAACTGAATACTACTTCATGTTAAAATACTAATAAATAATAGCAAATAAATATTATATAAATAACACTTCCACTGAAAACAACAGCATTACATTTTTGTGTGAACTACTCCTTTAAGCAGATTAAGGGAAAGTTTGGAAATGCAGAAAGAAAGACAAAAAAAATCCCTGGATTCTGATCAGAACATTTTCTGGCGGTTTGGGAAAATGGAATATTTGCACTTCTAATGAAAAGGCTGTGCATATTTAATCAAGTTTAACCAAGTCATTTAAACAAGTAATACATTTAAGATCAATGAGCGACGACATGCATGAGGCGTTTGCGATTAGCTATTAGTAAAATACTGCAAATCACATCCCATAGGGGGGGATACATTTCCTCTGGAAATATTTTAGTCAAATATTTGGTTTGGTTTTTACACAAGCCAATGCAATGTTGGTCGCTGGAATGAACCTGGTTCTGTTTCCTTACAGATGTTGACTTAACTTCTGACACTGAGCAGGTCCATTCTGGGCTGCCGTCTCCATAAACACTACTAGCCAAGTTCAGCAGATAGACTCGAGGTCAGGCCCTCTGAACTAACCCTGATCCCATTATCCAATAAATCACATCTTCTTTTTGTCACTCTCATTCTGTCTTAGCTTGTATTCATACTTCTAAAGCTTCTTCATCAGATGTTAGAACATAGTTTGTAAAACTGACCTCTATAAACACACACAACAAATTAAAGGAATATCACTGGTTATTTACAAGTAGCTGTATCATTTCAGTAATGGTCTAAAAATTAAAGTGATTAATAATCCTATCAGCTTGAATTTTGAAGTTAAACATGTCTTAATAATGAATTTGTTTCGTTACAAACATGCAACTGTTTGCTTCACCAGATGTTAACTGATTGACTGGAGTTGTGTGGATTAAGCTCACCTACATCTTGGATGGCCTGAGGGTGAGTACATTTTCAGCAAATTTTCATTTTTGGGTGAACTGTTCCTTTAAGAGAAATGACAGTTCACAAACAGCAGCTTTCTCAAAGCATTATAATACTTTTTTTTTTTTTCTGTGAATTTTGAACAAATATTGTGTAAACAGGGCTGTCAAACGATTAATCGCAATTATTCACGATTAATCACATCTAAAATAAAAGTTTATGTTTATATATTATATGTGACCCTGGACCACAAAACCAGTCATAAGGGTAATTTTTTGGAAATTGAGATTTATACATCATGAAAATGAAAGCTTTCCATTGATGTATGGTTTGTTAGGATAGGATAATATTTGAGATACAACATCGACTATTTGAAAATCTGGAATCTGAGGATGCAAAAAAAAAAAAAAAAAAAAAATAATAATAATAATAATAATAATAATAATAATATTGAGAAAAATCACCTTTAAAGTTGTCCAAATTATGTTCTTAGCAATGCATATTACTAATCAAAAAATAAGTGTTTTGATATATTTGATAAAAAGATCAGTTTTGATATATTTACAGTAGAAAATTACAAAATATCTTCCTGGAACATAATTTTTACCTAATATCCTAATTATTTTGTGCTACTTATGGCTTTTTTTGTGGTCCAGGGTCACTTATGTGCGAGTACTGTGTATATTTATTTTGTACATACAGTAAAAATGCACACACTTGCATTGATATATTTAAGAAAACTTGAGAGAAAAACCTGAATTATACATAAATATAAATATTTACAGACATACATTTTTTTTCTTAATTATACATGTATGTGAATGTATTTATATATACACACACACATATATCATAAAATACACAGTATTCACACAAGTAAAACATTTTTTTATTTTAGATGTGATTAATCGTTTAGACAGCCCTAAGTAAAAAATGTTTGCTTGTATCATTAAATTGTATTCATGTATATTATCCATATTATATACTAGCATTTAGTTTGTTTGAGACCACTCGTCTGACTTTTTTTAAACTAAGACAATCATAGCTTGCAATAAAAATTGCATTGCAACACAAGAGTCAACAACCCTTAAATGACCTTCATTTTAACAAACATATGCATAACCAAATGTTTACAGTCAACCTGCTCTGAGCCGTCCGTCTATCCTTCCCGCTCTGACTCAAGCACGCGGGCATCCCAGCAACAACAACTGACATTTCATTATGCCTTTCACTGTTACTGAAATATTACATCTGTGAATGCACAGCATTCAGTATGTTAATCAGATTACATGTCTGTCTGTGCAAATTAAAGAATCCGCGCAAATCTGTGTTCGCGAGACGCCGCGCAGCTGCATTATGAAAGCCACGGGCGGAAAAATAAACGGAAATAAACATCCCATACTCGTCTTTCTAATGCACACAATTACATATCGTGAGCATTTTTTAAAAAAAGAAACAACCAGGAAGAAACATGATCTGTAACAACACCCATATACACACACACACACACAACACATCTAACACACACTAATTCAAGAGAAAACACTTGATTCAGCTCACTTCACCTTATGAAACTTGTATCCTGTGACACTTTGGTAAGCAAATCTGCCTCATGTCATTCACCAAACACCATCTCATCAATAAACTTGGACAACAGATTGAGGTTAAGACCCGCCCCCAACAAGCATCGCCATTGGACGAGAAGTCAAGTCTGAATGTCACTCACATAGTCGTGGAAGGCCTTGGCCTCGCTGGAGTGCTCGCAGGTCTCCCGGCGGTCTGGAGCGGCACAGTACAAATCCCAGAATACACTGCAACAGGAAACAGGAGAGAATGTGACAGTTAGAAACAGCATATGCAGTCTAACACACAAACACACACAAAAAAAAAAAAAAAAAAAAACTGTACGAGTAGCCAATAAATTGCTTTGATTTCATCTAAGTGTGATTATAAATTATGAAAGTTACATCACAGCAAAGCCAGGATGGTAAAAATAAAGTCCAGTCAAACTTTAGCTGTATTCATGAGACTCGCACACTCTTCGCTCGCACCCGCTTGGCACAAACAGCAGGTTACAGATCAATTAAGCCAGGGATTTCCTCAATTAAGAGTCTTTGGGTCCTGCAGGGCTGTTTGGAGGGGGAACAAGGTTTGCGTCCAAATGGTATTTTAATTACTGCACTGAAACTAAGTACCTGTTTAAATGGCCCAAATTAGATCGCTCCAGGTCTTCAGATATCGATTTAATGGATAACCTATAAAATCTCCTGGAAAAAAAAAGGCCTAGCGGCAGGAGGGCTAAAGACTAACCACCACCACACGACACGCGCCTGCTGTTGCTCTCACTACGAAAAGGAAAATAAACATCGTTTATCAAGGATATATTTATATCAGACAAAACTGTTTTGTGATATCATAGACCCAAATTGGGAAAACATGTTGATATGACTGCTTTTGTGCCTCTTTGTGCTCTGTGGCTGCTTTTTTTTTTTTTTCGCTGCAAATATTTACCAGGATAAAGAACATTCCTGAACACTTGTACAGTGAATTGAAAGAGTTACACAGGAAAAGGAGAGAAAGAGTGGATAAAAATGAGGTACCCTTTGTATGTGGGGGAAGGGAACATTAATGGGAAGAGGAAACTAGAAACAGACATGGAAAGAGAGAGGGGAAAAATGGAGGGAGAGAGAAAGAGAGGAATAGGAAGTGAGAGAGAAACACAGGGGCAAACATCTGAAACTCCAGATAAATGGATAGATAAAACGTAACAAGCTAATTTAATGTAATTTTACATTATAAAATGTCAAAGTGGCAAACTTTTAAATGCATGGATGTTTAAATGTTAAACTATAAACATTAAATAACCGTTAAAAAAAACCTACCAATGAGTTTCCATCACAAAATGAAATTAACTAAAATCTAAAATGCCTTTATACTCTCTACAGGAGATTTCAAAGTAATTTAATGTGATTTTACAAAAAACACAAATGTGCACATCCACTTTATGAATTATTTGAAGCTTAAGGTGGCTCACTTGCTGTTAAAAGAGGTTTCTCCAATATGTAAATCTTTTTATTTGACTCCGAATTTATAATATTTACAGATAATGCCTTTTTTAAGCATGCATTCAAGAAAAAAAATTAACTCCGAACGGCTTTAAACAGCTGAAGCATTCTGTCAGCACACTTTACACCGCAACCTGGCCACATGAAACGATATGCTTATGACCGTCTTTGAAGTATTTCATATAAAGTGCATGCATGCTTTAGACAACTTGGGTGGTGCACTTTGCTTCTATATTTTAGATAGCAAATCATTCCTGTGATGCAAAGCTGAGTTTCCACCATCTTTACTCCAGTCTTCAGTGTCACATGACCCATCAGAAAACATTCTAATATGCAGATTTGGTGCTCAAGAAACATTTATTTTTAATCATTGTTGTAAACTGATGTACTGCCTAATTTTTTTGTGAAAACTATGATACTTTTTAGGGGTTCAAGCGTGTAGCGCTGAAACCCTATTGTAATTGTTAGAATGGCCAAGGTTCAGCAATCTCTACGTAAAACTGATCGTGCAAACCAAACCATAAGTTGTAGAGACTTGAAACTTGGAATGATGGTAGTACTCACACCGCCGACAAAGTCACCAAGTCTCGCCCCAATTGGCCTGACAGGGGTGCTACATCGATCAAAAGTATGAAATCGCTCATAACTCCCAAACTGTCAGTCGCAGGCTCAAGCGTCTTATGTCGTTGGATTCCTTGGCCCATGCCAGACATGATTTTTTTTGTAAAACCTATTTTTGCAAACTAGTCCTAGGTTTTCCACCTGATCGGAACTAAACCAGTGCAAGAAGATTCTCTGGAGAGTGGATATCAATAATCATCAAAAACAGTTGAACTTTCAACTCCATGTCGCAAAGGGATGCCAAAACATTTGAAATAAAATGCCTGTAACTCCTGAACGGAATGAGGTATCTTCGCCAAACTCAGAACACATATGCGTGATAATTGTATCATATGATAGAACTCCTCATTCTGGACAACTTTGCCTCTAGAACCACTGCTTTCAATCAAATTGTTTGTTAAATGATTGAGAAGATGTTTAAAAAAAAAAAAAAAAAAAAAAAAAAAACTACTTTTTCTAGGTTTTTCATTCAATCTGGAAAAAAAACACTGCAGTACAATTCTCTGGACCCTTTAGATCCATAGTTATCAAAAATATACTGAACTTTACACTTTGGTATGCTACAACAGGGTCACTTTTAAAAGGACGTGGCTAATTATACCCAAAAGCCTATAAATCCTAAACAAAAACTCAAAAGTTCATGAAACTAGGTAAGCACATGCAACAGATTATTCTAAACAAGAAACATGCAACATTTTATGGAAATTCAACCACAGTTGGCGCTACAAAAGTCATAAATGTTAAAAATCATTATATTTCAATGGCAAATTAGCTGTATTTGCAAAATGCTTTTTTTTTTTTTAATCATTGATTTAGGTAGTTACAGCCATGTTAACACAATGCCTTTTTCCTTATGTGCTTAAATGCCTTAAGTGCTTGAACCGCAGCTATATTTTTTTAGAATTCTTTTATTAATAAAAAAAGTTTTTTTCTAACATTACAGACATCTTTACAGTCACTTTTAATCAATTTCTTTTGTCCTTGCTGAAAAAACTAATAATTTCGTTTAAAAAAAAAAAAAAAGTTTTACTGACCCCAAACTTTTGAACTTCAAAAACCAAATAAAATGACTCGTACACATGGTCTAACCTCAAAACACCACCTGCAGGTTTGCCCGAATTACGTCATGGCGCTTCCTTGCGAGCCAAACAATGCAATTACAATGAGTCAGGCTTTACGCGTGCCTCTGATGCTAATTGGAGGGAACTACATTCTCATGTTAATAGATTCTCTTAAACACTAAGCTCTTCTCTGGGGGCAATTAAGCAAATCCTAATGGTGAAGACAATACGAGACAAAAGCAGGGGTAATACAGCCACATCCATACGTATATAAACCTTACAGTGAGGTGCTCTTTCGCATGTGTATTATTAGCAGTACAGTGGTGTGTCATTTGCATTTGAGAAACGAAATCCTGACCCTGGGGCAGGCGCTGACCTCAGGTACTGGAGCATCCGCACGGTTTATGGCTAATAACGAAATTATGACAAACAGGAAATCCTCGCCGAATGAACATGAGCAATGAGAGAAGTAATTACGGTGGAGTCATCGAGCCTGACGCTTTCGTGAAGCTCTGTGCCGCCACAAAGATTTACAAGGCGCTAACACACAGGAGGTGA
The DNA here is from genome assembly GCA_036247105.1 of Cirrhinus mrigala. Classification (NCBI taxonomy): domain Eukaryota; kingdom Metazoa; phylum Chordata; class Actinopteri; order Cypriniformes; family Cyprinidae; genus Cirrhinus; species Cirrhinus mrigala. Next base: position 29,897,624 of record CM070008.1, read on the forward strand.
GGTTTAACGACTTCAAGTTCTTTCCTCAAATCTGCACTCATCCCCCTTTATCCTATACGACTACTATGCTGTCTTGACCCTCTGGCCTCCCGCTGGCCCTCAGTTTGTCATTGGGCCACCCCCAGCGGAGGAGAATATAACCGAATTGGGCCAGCGGGGGATTCGGACACTTGCCACAAAGGGGGAACGGTATGCAAAGAGTTAATCTGTGTTTGGGGTCTTTAACATGAACAAAGGACCGCAGCAGAGACAAAGGTTGATGGAAGGGGTTTAGAGGAGGGATGGGCCATGTCTTTGCCCCACCATCTGGGCCTTTTGTCTGAAGGAGCAGGGTGGGAGAGCCAGGCCCGGGCAGACGTGCCCTTCGTAAAGGCTGCCTGACCCAATAATACACCCACTGCCACGGGTCAAACCGCAGCAGGTTAAACATACAGTTTGGCGGCTGGTGTCACAGCCAAACTTAAGTCTGGATTAGTATAAATCAATACAGTGAAAGTGAATACAAACAATTCTGTACATGGTCTTGTAACAGATATACTCTCTCTCTCTATGGTGGAGTCGCTTTTGAGTTAACAGTGAGGATATTTTCAGTTTAACTGTATCTTTCACGTTGCTTAAGCAGGTCAGGGTTCAACACTTATTATTTTTTTTTTACTTGCTCAGTTGGGCCACATAATGCATTTAAAATGCATTTAAAAATTCAAGTAACTTACATTAATAATTTTACATTTCCAAATGCAAATATATAATTTTAACATTATTTTTTTAAATGTATTTTTAAATTATATTTAAAAATAGAATTTATTATTATAATTTTTATGCGCATACATTTCCTGAAAATTTTCTCACCCCCATGTCATCCAAGATGTTCATGTCTTTCTTCAGTTGAAAAGAAATTAATGTTTTTGAGGAAAACATTCCAGGATTTTTCTCCATGTAGTGGACTTCAATGTGCAAACTGCAGTTTCAATGCAGCTTCAAAGGGCTCTACATGATCCCAGCTGAAGAATAAGGGTTTTATCTAGTGAAATGATTGATAATTTTCTAAAATAAATAAAAATGTATATACCTTTTAACCACAAATGCTCATCTTGCAGGAGATCTGCAATGCACATCCGTGACTTCACGTATTACGTAATCACATTGGAAAGGTTATGCATGGTTTGTTCTTCATTTGTGTACTTCAGGTTTACAAAGTTGGTTAGGGGAAAAACTCCATCTAATATTTTCCTCCAGCTTTAAAATCATCCAACATCATTGTCTTACGTTTTTTTGTAAATGCCATTTGACTTCCTTTGCATGTTCGCTTTGTAAACACTGGGTTGGAACGTCCACCTACATGATTACATAATGCGTGAAGTCGAGCTAGTCCAAGAAGAGCATTTGTGGTTAAAAACTATATAAAATTTTATTTTATTTAGAAAACGACAGATCGTTTCGCTAGACAAGACCCTTATTCCTCGGCTAGGATCGTGTAGTGCCTTTTTTCTTTTTAAAGATTTATTTTTGCCGTTTTTATGCCTTTATTTAGATAGGACAGTGTAGTTGGACAGGAAGTGAAATGAGAGAGAGAGAAGGGGGTGGGATCGGGAAAGGTCCACGAGCGGGGATTCGAACTCGGGACCCCCGCAGCGCTATATGTCGGCGCGCTAACCACGAGGCTATTGGCGCCAACATGTAATGCCTTTGGAAGTTGCACTGAAACTGCAATGTGGACCTTCAACCCACTGGCCATCATTAAAGTCAACTATATGGAGAAAAATCCTGGAATGTTTTCCTCAAAAACCTTAATTTCTTATCGACTGAAGAAAGAAAGACATTAACATCTTAGATGACATAGAGTGAGTAAATCACAAAATTTTAACTCCGGAATTAACTAATCCTTGAATAATGCTACCAAGATGATCACGAGTCATTTTTGAGAATTCAACAAAATCTCATCTGTCAACCAGCTAGATAACTGTACCTAGCCTACCTGATGAGTTTAAAAAGTTGACAGGCAGAATCCTCCATCCATTTTGTTGAGCCCTGAAGGTGCAATGCGATACAGTGACAAGCAATAAATCCTAACTCTGAGTTTTTGCTTAAACCAGACATAACGAGAGGCGCATGACGAGACATTCAAACTAACTCTGAATAACGCTTGCCTTAAGTAAGCACTATTAAATATGTGCGGATGAGCTGTAAATTTTGTACTTCACGCAACATTTGAACTAAAAAAATAACTTGCACTGGGCCTGGAATAAACAAGATGTCAGAGCATTTGTCCACATTATAATGCACACTTATTAGTACTAGCTTGCACACAGACAGCTAGTCAGCACGTTTAAAATATAAAGAAAACACATGAGACCTACCACCACCATGAATGGAGGAATCCAGGAGGCTCCCCTAGCGTAATGTTCTTCTCCCATCGGATCTACAACAGGCAGTGAGAAGAAAGAAATGAGAAAAAGAAAGGGAGGTTGTGAGATTGTAGATAAATGTAACATTTTCCTGTCAGACGTTGCGCAGTCTGCTCTCTGACCCAATCTAGATCCCATATATCATCCTGCTTTCCCCACAACAACAACAGACTTGTTTTCCTCACATGCTTCTGTGACACCAGAGCTTAAAATGTTGCAGAGAAGAGAAAGCCCTTCTGGGAAGCCCCAGCGTATGAGTTTGGAAATTATAATTGTGATTTTGGTCTGAATAATAACAGAATAATAGTCAATATAGTTGCTGTTTATTCATTCTGTGTATTATCACCCTTATGTCATTCCCAACCAAGTTGTAGAAAACAAAAGAAGATATTTCTGAAATAAAAATCTGTTTTTTTGTTCATATAGGTAACGTTAATGGGGTCCAATGTTGTTTTGGGCCCCTCTGACTTACATTATACAGACAAAAACAGTTGAAATGATCTTCAAATTATCTTATTTTGTGTTCTGCAAAAGTCAGCATCCACAATGCAAACATAATTATGACCAATAATTGTTTAAGATATTCCCAACTTCACCATCTCATGAATCTCTTGACATGACTAAGGTAGGGCATATTCTTGGCAGTCATTACTCAGCTTCATCCTGGTCGATCCACCAAGGTGGAGACCTACAGCAGGCTTTAGCGATCCAGAGCCACGAACCTCAAAATTAATCATGGCTTCTGTTTTTCCTACACTTCATTCAGGCCTTGGGGCTCACTTTCACTCTCCATCCTTTCTGCTTGTGTGGAAATGACCAGGGCGACTCTCATTAAGGCCATAATCTCAGTGTATTTAAGAAACGTTCTCCTTTGTAATAGGTGAGCAGAAGGACCTGAACTGACCATGGAAAGTGCGAGGAAAGAATTAGCCTATTATAACAATTATATATGGATGATTACACAGGAAAATGTAGCGAGAAAAAAAAAAAAAAAAATCTAAGAGGATAGAGAGGATAGGTTTGTTCACTGCAGCTGAAAGTGGATTACCGAAGCAGGTCTGAAGGTTAAGAACACATTATCAGTCAATTTCACCTCGTCGGCCTGCCAAACGGCACGATAAACATCTGACCAACTTGTGGTGCTTTTGAGAAGTGCTGCAGAAAGTCAGGAAAACAATGCCGCAACGCAGCAGAGATGCCGCCAAGCCAACAGGGAGGAAAAACACCCTGGGGTAAAAGAGAAATAGACGGAAATGACTGCTTGCAAACTAATGACAGCAACTAAAAGTCCTGTCGGTCGGCGTATCATAAACAGCTATTACCTAAAAATTAATGACTGGTAATTAATAATTTTGCCAATGGGTGGTGCACACATACTGGTCCACAGAGTCTGAGACAGTAGAAATATGGGAAAAAGATCAACTGTACATCAGTACGTTGATGCAGAGTGTAAACTTTCTCATTAAAGTGACTCTCTGGTGTGTTTTAGCATATTTCCTGACACAAACAACAAAATTAAATGGATTCAAAGGTTCTCATTTAAATGTGGAGCAACAAAAACCCTGAAAAATTGTACTGTGGCAGTACAGCGCAGACTCACAACATCCAACCCATTCAAATGAAACAAGTGGATTCAATTTGGATTTTATAGCACTGCAGAAAAGTACAAGCTTGATAGGAAACATGCTTTTGTAAGTGATGCCATATCACCACATTAGAAAAAATTTGTGTATTGTAATGCTTGACACATTGCACATAATATATATTGTGGAATATACAGTGCACGGTATAAATGAGTACACCCCCTCTATAACTAATTAATAAACTAAACTGAACTAATTAACAAATTCAGCAATTACTCTTTACTTAAAAGACTGTTAGGGTTCTTTGGAGATATAAATGTTCCAACGAGCCTGCTTGATCAATTACCAAAGAAGAATGTCAAAATTATTCAGCAAAATAAGATTTTATTATCAAAGTGATAAAATGTTGTGTTGCAAAAATGAGTACACCCTCCTGAAAGTTACTAAACAAAACTTAAAAAAAAAAAGTAGGTTTAAGGCTGTTTTTGATCAACAGGTAAGTATATTAAACCAAAACTTTTCATTTCCTGACAGTTAAAAGTGTTTACTCAGAGTTACTCAGACTTAATGCTGGCAACAATAAAACCACTTTATTTACCAACCAGAGAACTGCCAGGTGACTTATTTCTTAGCATAAAAGAGGACAATGGGACAGGAGGAATACAAATTACTGTTTTACGTGTGATAATATAGCAGAAGTAGCACTGACATTTAAAAACCTACTGTAGTCAAAGCAAAATAAACTCATTTAACCTCTTCTGAGGCCCAAATTTACAAAATATAGACTTCTGGGAATCCATACTCTGGTCTCAAGAGACCAAGCCAATCATTTCGAATCCAAAAGCATCCAAAATGTTCTGGAGTTGCTAAAGGAGGAGTACAGTGAAAAGTGCCTGGTTTCTACAGTGACGTTCAGTGGTGGTAAAGCTTTTATATAAGGATGTATGAGTGCTGAAGGTGTGAGGGAGTTGTGCTTTATCAGTGCTGTCATAAATTCACATACCGCTGTGTGATGTAATACAAAAAACTGAAACCAAAGATTCTACCCAACCCTCGTTCCCTGCATTATTGGGCATTTTTTTCAGCATGACAATGAAGATATTCATTCTCCTAAGGTGAAAATCCTTTAGTGGACATGTAGTTCACTCAGCCTTAACGCTCTTGAGCAGCTGTGGGGGATACTGTAGAGACGAGATGAGCAAAACTCCCTGTTAAAGACTAGGGCATTTAAGGAGCTCGTCCTCCAGGAGTTAAACAGGACAGATGTGAAAATTTGTCATAAACTTGTAGACTCAGTGCCAGGAGTCAGAGAAGTGTCCTTGGAGTTCTGGAGGACATACGAAGTACTAGAATATAATACATTTGCTGAATTAAATCTAGGGTGTACTCATTTCTGCAATCCTTCATTTGAACAAAACTGGCTAATTTACTTATTTTACAGAAAATATAATAGTTTTATTAAGTATATGTTTAATACATTTGCCTTATTGCCATCTTTCCATGAATTATATTATACATATGTATTAGTTGTTTTCTAACTAAAAAATGTACTACAGTTATACTAAATATAGGGCTCTATGAATTCCATTGTATTTTTTTCCAAAATTCAATTTTATTTATTTAGGAAAAAAAATATTATTTATTTATTTTATTTTTGGAAAAAAATAAACATTTTCTGAATTCCACTTTTTTGTTTGAATTTTTTCTGGACTCTTTTAATGGTTAACTTAAATTTTATTAATCATACAGCATGTGCAATTAATGAAACTTGGACAATTTAACAGCAATTTCTTAAAAGTTTAACAAAAATTACATTTTAGGGCCCTAAGAAACATGTTTTTTTTTTTTCTTAAATTTGGTTTTATTTTTTACTGAATTCTGTGTTTTCCATTTAAATTCTCTGGAGTCCATGTAATTGTTTAATTAAATTTTAATAATCAAAACAATCTCTAATTATTTGATTTTATTATTTTTAATAAAAATATAATTACATTCATTATTTTATTTTTAAATCAAATGAAAATTTAACAAACCCTTCCATGGTTTTTTGTTTTTTTTTCAGTATGTGTGTAGTACATGAAACTGTGGTCTGCCAGATTCATTCACACAAAAACAGGCAAAACATGTGGGATTCATATTTAAACAGCTTAATATTAAGAGACACTAGTCCATCTAGCATTTTGATTTAAGTGTACTAACCTACTTTTTTACGCGTTTTCTGCATCATAGAAATCATAGGGCCCTAACTGATGAATCTAAAGAATGTGTGTGTGTGTGTGTGTGTGTGTGTGTGTGTGTGTGTGTGTGTGTGTGTGTGTGTGTGACCACAGTCTTACCTCGGAAAGGAAGGTCTGTGCTGATTTCTGGGCCCCAACATGCAACAAGTACTCGTACACGTATAAAGCTAATCTAGAAGAGAAGAAAAGAGAAACAGGTGTTATATTCAGGGTATGATGTTGACTTCATTAAAAAGGAAATCTTACATTACTCTGAAAGTAAAGAGAAAATAATAACTCCAAGATAACAAGAAAAAGTGCAAAATTTAAAAAAATAAACAATATATAAAAAGTACAAATTCGCTAGTATACACAATGTGTATGCTATGCATTTTTGTTCATATTATCATTATCTCACTAACATCAAACTTCAGTCAACTAGAAGTCAAGTTCCTTGTGCAGATCACTATTTGTGTTGCTGCCTATGTAGAGTGTCAAAATCAGTCACATAAGGATAGAATGTTGCCTTACAAGGCATCTGCTTTCACAGACAGCTTGTGAGGTTTTTGAACAGAGATATAGACTTTCAGTCCATAATTGTGTGCTGTCACTCTAGTTTGAAAGTTGTGCAAAAGCTTCAGACATGAAAATCAGTGGCTACGGACAACTCACTACAGACTGTTGATTACACGAGTACACATGCACACAAAACACCCATCAACGCATCGGCCGCGTGTCCGATCTCCACAGCCCGTTTGCTCCGTGAAAAGAACAGAAAGATCAGCCAAAGCGTGCATAGCTGGAGTTGTCACAGCGATCTGACGGCACCATCGCGGTTCTTGTGTTTTTGTCATTTTCTGTATCCATTATGTCTGTTGTTTAGCCGCTTGGGCTAGCAATTACCCAGCTCCCAGTGTACCGCGGGGCTGAAACCATACCATCCCTCTGCTCCTATCCTTTCCTTTTCTCTTCCATCAGCCATGAGAGAAAATAGCCCTGCAAAGCTCTCCTGGCAAAATTACTTTCAGAGACAGGCACAATTTGGTAGAAACACTGGCTACGGCACATTTGGGGCAAAAGCGTTTATTTCCACCATGGATAATGGCATATATAAGAGTGGCTCTTCCGTGTGGAGGTGTGTTGATGTCCAAATGTGACCCTGGAGCACAAAACCAGTCTTAAGTAGCACGGGTACATTCGTAGCAATAGCCAACAATACATTGTATGGGTCAAAATCATCTTTTTTCATGCCAAAAATCATTAAGATATTAAATAAAGATATGTTCCATGAATATATTTAGTAAATTTCCTACTGTAAATATATCAAAAAAAAAAATTTATTCGTAATATGCACTGCTAAGAACTTAATTTGAACAACTTTAACAACTTTATTTTTTTTCATCAAAGTATTTTGATTTTTTGCACCCTCAGATTCCAGATTTTTAAATAGTTGTATTTAACTAAATATTGTCCTATCCTAACAAACCATACATCAATGCAAAGCTTATTCAGCTTTCAGGTGATGTATAAATCTCCGTTTAAAAAAAAAAAAAAAAAAAAAATTTACCCTCATTTCTTGTTTTGTGGTCACAAATCTGATGGTTCAACAAAAGGATAACAGGTTTGGTCATTTGATGTAAAATTAAACATTGAGTACACAGGAAAATTCTGCCATCATATTTTCACTCATGTACCAGTGATATTTCATAAAATATGACTGAAGTACTGTTTTTCGTTCATACAATGAAAGTCAGTAGGATCCAGTCTTGTTTTGGACCCCACTGACTTTAATTGTATGAATAAATACAGCTGAAACATTCTTCGAAATATCTTCTTTTATGTTCCACAGAAGAAAGTAAGTCTTACAGATTTGAGAATAACATGTCAAAACTTTCATTTTTGACTGTCCCTATCCCTTTAATATTGTTTGGCCCCTTTTCACTTTTATGAATAGATATAGTGAGATTGAGAACAGGAAATGAGAAACACAAACTGTTGCGAGCCAAATTCGAACTGGTGTTACCCACATGAGCACCATGACTCAAATGTTTTGACACACATGTGCTAACCATTACTATTCAAAAAAAAAAAAAAAAAAAAAAAAAAAACATTGGCTGTTTTCTAAAAACAAACAACTCTTAAAAACATTTTAAAACAAATAAAGCTGTAGCTGTTCATCTATATATATATTAGATGAAAAACTTAAACTTATTTTTTCTTAAATTCAGTAATTTCGGTTTAAAGTTGAAACACCTAACTCAAACCGATTTAAAACCAAAAACTAATCTAAAACTACAACTGAAATAAAATAAATTACACCTAAATAGTAACTTTTTTTAAAATAAAAATTAAAGCTAAAAATACAAAAATAAAGGCAATTTCAATTTTTTATAAAATCTTAGTATTATTTATAGTATTACAGTTAACACTGATCTAATGGAGACTTCTCTCCAACACACATACAGTGGGCAGAAGCTTGTATTTGTGTGGGAGCAAGAAGCTTTCCCAGGAATCAGCGAGGAGGTGAATGAGTCAGTGGAAGGAGGCGCCCAGGGTGGCAGGCTCATAAATAGCAGAAGAGAGCTCCCTCTGATCAGCCAGTCAATGACTGTGATAAAGTTGGATATGAAAGACAGGGAGGAGATCCAGCGCTCCATCACTGCACAAACACTGACGCTCTGGCGCGGGAGAGTGACCAGAATGACAATGCCTCCCACCGAGACACAGTGGTGGATGGGGAGTCAACGACGACCATAAAACTGTGGATGAGAGGTTCAAACAAAGTCCATCTAAACGGCCACAAATGATCTATGGAATTAGGAAGTCAGCAATATCTACTAAGGTTTTAGACTTAAGCTATATTTCGGTTTACCTGACAGCCATGCCGAACAGAAGTAGGGGTGCACAAAGAAAACTAAAATAATGACTTTATTCAACAATTTCTTCTCTTCTGTGCTAAAAAGTATTCTTGTAGCGTCATAAAATTACGGTTGAACCACTGATGTCACATGGATACTTTAAACATGTCCTTACTACCTTTCTGAGCCTTGAACGTGTCAGTTGCATTGCTGTCTATGGAGGGTCAGAAAGCTCTCAGATTTCATCAAAAACATCTTAATTTGTATTCAACCATGAACTAAGGTCTTAAGGTTTTGGAACGAGATGGGTGTGAGTAATTAATGACAGAATTTTCATTTTTGGGTGAACTATCCCTTTAAGACTATTTTGCAAGTTAATGAGCCAAGCTAAACATATAGCCTTATAAGGTAAATTCAAAAGAATGACAGAACATGTACATCCTGAATATCAGGTCAGAAAGTCTAGTTTTTGTTACAGAAACTAGAGGGAGAAATTGTTAAACTGCTTCAAAGACGAAACTGGCCCTAAGTTGTTCGTTTTTGGAGTTGTGGCTTAATTATTTATGTAGCAAAAGCCATTTCAGTGACTATACATTTCAAAGCCTTGCATTTGAACAGCACCCATGACACTCATTCAAGCTCTGTTAAAGAGCTTAGTCAGGAAAGATGCCATATTTAATTTTACATGAATGAAAACGAGGCTGTTAGGGTATAGCCTGTTCAGATAGTCACATCTTTTTTCCCCCAGAAATTTTCTAAAAAGATATCTGCGATATAACCAAGGTACACAACAGTATGAGTAATCAAACATCCAGTACATCTTTCCCTCACAGCCATTTTAATTTGTGCAAAGTGTTTACATGCAAAGAAAGTCAAACAAGGTAAAAAAGGTAAAACAACAGACCCTACTCTACCTTTCTGAACTGAAGTACACAGACAAAAAACTAACCACGTGTGACCTTTCCAACGTGACCAATGATGAAAATGACCAATCATTTCGCTAGATAAGACCCTTATTCCTCGTCTGGGATCGTGTAGAGCCCTTTGAAGCTGCACTGAAACTGATCTTTAACCCATTGATCCCCACCGAAGTCCACCATATGTGACCCTGGACCACAAAACCAATCATAAGTAGCACAGGAGTCTATATTTGTAGCAATAGCTAACAATACAATGTATGGGTTGAAATTATAGATTTTTCTTTTCTGCTAAAAATCATTAGGATATTAAGTAAAGATCATGTTCCATGCAGATATTTTGTAAATTTCTTACCTTAAAAATATCAGAACTTAATTTTTGATTAGTAATACGCATGGCCAAAAACTTCATTTGGACAAATTTAAAGGCGATTTTCTCAATATTTAGATTTTTTTGCACCCTCAGATTCCAGATTTTCAAATAGTTGTATCTCAGCTAAATATTGTCCTATCCTAACAAACCATACATCAGTGGAAAGCTTATTCATTCCGATTTCTGATGCAAAATTTACCCTTATGACTGGTTTTTTGGTCCAAGGAATGTTTTCCTCAAAAACCTTAATTTATTTTCACCTGTAGAAAGAAAGACATGAACATCCTGGACGACACGGGTAAATTATCAGGAAATTTATATTCTGGAAGTAAACTGATCCTTTAAACAAATCACCTACTCTAAAGTCTATAGCTCTATACATACCCTCTGTAAGAATAAACAAAAACATGTTGGATATAATTCCACCATGGCATTCTGCTGATAGCAGTGCATCATTATTTCCAAATATGTATTGTTCATGAGATGAACTACAAGCTAGTCATTTGGAGCAAAACACTGAAATTATTTTGTGCTCTGCCGAAGTACAAAACACTTACTCATGACCAATTTACTCAAGACAACTGTTCCACTTCACAATTTGCTAGTCAATTATCTCACTACCTGTCTTACTATAAACAAGGGTTAGGAACGCCAAAGGCGTTCGACCTCTGGGCTTGAAGAAAACATCAAGCAGCTGCCACCTGCTTAAATATAAGGGAAGCACGAGACGATCTGGATCAAACTGTGGATTCCCAGGAGTGGGCTGATAAAAATTTCATGGCAGGGAGGCCCATGTGATCTGGGTGGAGGGGGGTACTGTGTGCTTTGGTACAGGGTACCGGCACCTGGCCCTGATGCATTATTGAACACCATCCATTCAATTGCGACTTCAAGGAGCACCTTGTGTAGAGTTGTCAGGAACATTGAGTGCAGGAGCCAAGAACAGGACCTCTGGATTCTGAAGGTCCCATTTGGAAGCCCAAACACTTAAAGACATCACAGAGGGATGGGAACAGGGAACTACAGCTCATGGGACAAGAAGAAAAAGCGTCTGGCCGAGACACTACAAGCACTACTGGGATACGGCCAAAATAAATTAGATCAAGTTCATTAGACAAGTTAATCACAGCAATTTCAACTGGATAACAACAAGTACAGTTCTGACAACAACCTCAATACATAAGTGTTTAAATATCGAGACATTTGAGGGATAGTTTATCCAGAAATGAAAATTTTGTCACTTCTTACTCACCCTGACATCATTCCAAACCCCTAAGACATTCGTTCATCTTTGGAATACAAGTTAAGATATTTTTGATAAAATCCGAGAGCTTTCTGACCCTGCATAGACAGCAGCGCAACTCACACATTCAAGGCCAAGAAAGGAAGTAAGGATATCATTAAAAATAGTCCATGTGACATCAGTGGTTCAACCATAATGTTATGAAGCTACAAGAATACTTTTTGTGCACAAAAACAATTCAACAATTTCTTCTCTTCCGTATCAGTCTTCGACACGTGCTCAGGACGGTACTATGATGCATGACCAACACGGAGGACAATAAATTGTTAAATAAAGTCGTTATTTATGAAAATCCCTGAAAGGAGGTTTTGACCCCCTGGAAATCAAATTTAGAGTGATACCGATAGCCATTTCACCCGGGGAACACAACTTGGCTAGTTTCCGCCATGATTGGACTAGTTTTGAGTACCAATTGGGCTGGTTTTTACGCAGACCTGGCAACCCTACACTACCAGTCAAAAGTTTTTGAACAGTAAGATCTTTTTTTAAAGTCTCTTCTTCCATCAAGTATTTATTTGATGCAAAGCACAGCAAAAAAAAAAACATTAAAATTTTGAAATATTTTTACTATTTAAACTAACTGTTTTCTATTTAAACATATTTTAAAATGTAATTTATTCCTGTGATTTCAAAGCTGAATTTTTAGCATCATTACTCCAGTCACATGATCCTTCAGAAATTATTCTAATATTCTGATTCACTGCTCAAAAAACATTTATTAGTAGTAGTAGTAGTATCTTGAAAACAGCTGTGTGTGTAGAATTTTTTTCAGGTTTTTTTGATGAATAGAAAGTTCAGAAGAACAACATTTATCTGAAACAGATATCTTTTGTAACATTATAAGCGTCTTTATCATCATTTTTGATCACTTGAAAGCATCTTTGCTAAATAAATGTATTAATTTCTATAATTTTTCCCCCCAAAAAATAAAAGTTACTGACTCCAAGCTTTTGAAAAGTATAGTGTACAATGTTATAAAATGCTTTTTATTTCAGGTAAACGCTGTTCTTTGGATCTTTCTATTCATCAAACAACCCTGAAAAAAAAAAAAAATACTCAACTGTAAATATTGATAATAATAATAAAAATAATAATAATTGTTTCTTGAACAGCAAATCAGCACATTAGAATAATTTCTAAAGGATCATGTGACACTAAAGACTGGAGTAATGATGCTAAAAATATAGCTAAAATGAATAAATTACATTTTAAAATATATTCAAATAAAAAAACAGTTACATTGAACAGTAAAATAATTCAAAATCTTATTGTTTTTGCTGTACTTTGGACCAAATAAACGTTGGCCTGGTAGAGACTTTTTTAAAAAAAAAAAATGAAAAACCTTTTGACTGGTAGTGTACATACAAGTTTGAGGAAGACAGAAGTTTCAATGCTGCCTTTAAGTCTATGTTTTCTTTTACTAATACATGATCAACCAAGGGAAAAAATTAACTGTAAACACTAAATTAGAAAAGCAAAGCCTACCATTGCTCATTTAACCACAAAATTTGAGATATTGTTCATGTTTGCAGCACAAACAGTGTGAGAAAGGTAACATGCTGAATGTAAATTGTACAAGCAATAGTAATACCTACCCTATCAGGTACCACTAAAAAAAGCAATACGTTCTATTTTATATTTAACCACACCATTCAAATCCATCCGTCTTTATATGCCAGGCTCTCTCATATTCAAATGACTGAGAGCAGGTGTTAATGTATGCAAACCTGATCAGCAAAATCTAAATGGTGCGCTCTCTCCCGAGGAGCACAGGACATATAAAGAGCCATATTATGGAGATGGGGAGGGGGTGGAGAGACCGTGTCGCTGGCTGGGGCCTCAGGAGCCTGCAGCACGCCGTCTTAAAGCTCACCCTCCCTGTTCAAAAGCCCCAAAAAGAGGTCTGCTGGAGGGAATGCCCTGGGGGACGACCCGCAGGTCTCTCAGCCCCCTTCCCCCTCAGTTTTTTCCAGATCTACAGTCTCCCTCTGGGAGGAAGCCCTGCCGATCAGAGTCGTTCAGAGGAGTCCAGTGATGTTGGAGTAGTTTAGTATAGGTGGGATTGTTTTGAGGTGAGCGAGGTAAAAAGAGCTGATGTTACGGTACCGCTGGAACATAAGGTCTTTCTGCAAAATAGCCTCACCATGACTCCTTGTAGCACTGTGGGGAGTCTCGTGTGCGCTGGGAACATTAAACACAGGTCAGATTGCTTGGCCTACAATATAATGCCAGGTGCGAAACACTACTTTCATAGCACTTTTTCCCCTTACTCTAAAAGAAGGAAAAGGGCCATTAAAAGAATAGCTCACCCAAAAACTAAACGTTTATCTCAAATAAAATACGCCGCAGGCTGGATGTCAATAACATCAAGCGGCACTGGTTTCATGTCTTGTGATCTGACATTATGATCTGAAAACTGTGGCATATATTAATTGAGAGCTGCATAATGAGTTTCATGAATTATTTGATGTGAAAAATCACTCACAAAAAAGTTATATGGCTTCAGAAACAAGCATTATTATTGCAAATAAAAACTAAATGAAAATACTTCCATTAAAGGAAATAAAAAAAAACAGTTTTGATAAATTGTACAATAGACAAAAATTTGTCTCAGTAGTATTTTTTTTCTTTATTCATTAATTCCAAAAAGACATTAAATTGATCCAAAGTGACAGAAAAGGCATGCATAATGTCACAAAAAAAAAAAAAATTTATTTAAAATAAATTGTGTTCTTTTGAACTTTCTTTTATAAAAAAAAAACAAATAAAATAAAAAATGTAACATGGTTTCCACAAAAATATTAACTTGATAGCATTGATAATAATCCATAACAGGAATCAAATGCATTTTAAAATATATTAAAATGATATTAAAATAGTAAACAGGGTTCGTACAGATACTGTAAAATGAAATTCCAGGACTTTTCAAGCACTACTTTTTTGATTTTCAAGGACTTCAATCAGAGAAAAAAAAAGAAATATAGAAAAAGATAAATAGATAAATTAAAATATACTAATAAAAAATGGCAAAGGATTACTACTAAAGAATTACAAAGTACACTACACTTTTACTATAGTAAAACCACGGTTAATTTTCTTAAGGGAACTGTATTTTTGTTCACTTTCTTTTTTCTTTGTTTTGTTTTTATAACTGTACTACCTTATGGTTAATAATGGTTTGAGATTTTCTAGTGTTTAAAAAAAATCTTTAAAAAAAAAAAAAAAACATTTGAGAAATCGCTCAAAATCCGGGTCAAATCAAATGATTCACGCTCCAAAGTTTCAATCTAAAGCAAAAGATTCACAAAGCCGCTTCGAAGTTCCAATCTAAATCAAATGACTCATGATTCATGCTCTGAAGAACCATATCATTTCAGATCAGGACTCGAATCGCAAATTATTTGATTTGAATCATTCAATTTGCGATATGATTCATGAAACATGCTTTCTTAAATCGTTACAATCGATATCGAAATTTGAAAATGAATGGCTCTTTTAATCTGATCTAGTTTTTGCTAGTGAACCGCTTGAAATGACTGATCGAGTCATGAGTTTGAATCAATCGGAGCGGTTCCAGCGTAATTTACTCAATTGATTCGGTTTGTCTGTTCCTCTCTGCGCATCTTCAGCCATGTTTACACGACACTGTCATTACTACTACTGTCTTAGCTCGACTGTTTTCTAACATTGACTGAAAAAGGTACGTTTTTTTAATTGTGTGAATTTTGTGTGGAAAGATATGTGCTTATTTACAAAATTAAACTCTTCTTACTTAAATACATTGTTTTTCAATAATTTAAGCACTTTTCAAGTACCTCTTCAGAAATATTGCTATTTTCAAGGGTTTTCCAGGCCTTAAATTTCAAAAGGTCAAATTCCAGTACTTCAAGCACCTTGTATGAACCCCGAGTAAAGTTATTTTAAATAGTACTAACATTTCACAATATTACCTTTTTTATTGGAATTTTGTTCAACCAAATGTGAGCATAAGAGACTTTTTCAAAAACAATCTTACCAAACACAAACAAAAATTAAATTATTAAATAAATTATAAAATTACACATATATATATATATATATATATATATATAATAACCCTGGACTAGTTTTATGGTGAATTTACAACCTTTACACAGGTTGACAGGCTAGTCACTGTATGGAAAATAGGGATTGGAAATTATTCCAAATGTCCCATTGTGTTTTCCACGTAAATACTAACAGAATAACAGTTTGAAATGGCATGAGGGTTAGTAAGTACGTTTTGGATGAAACCTCCCTTTAGACGAGTTCACTCAGGGATGTGACATTTTTCATTACACATGAACCAAGGTGAGGACAAATCAGATGACAGTTTATGACAGCTCCAAAGGAAAATCTCTAAAATGTATCGCCAGAGATAAACGGGTCCCCGCGTTCCGCTCTCATCACAACAGAGCCCACACGGAGTCCTCACATCAAAGAAATCTGCCAAATGTATGCCTTGAGCACACCTGACATCTCGCCCGAGGCTCTCTGATAAAACCATCTTTAAACATGAATGAATCACACATAACCGTCCTACAAAGGCACCTTTAGGAAATCATGTTTTCAACCCTCCTATTAATTATTCACCCGGCACAGACGAATGAGACGAGGGAAAAGGGTGAAAATGACAAGTTCCTAAAAAGTTCTCTGCAAAACCAAAGCACCGCATCCTTGCATCGACGCTGCCAAACTGAGAATCCATCTGCTCTTTTGGCCAAAGACAGTTGTTCTTCCAAAGAATCAGTTTTTAACAAATTGGATTTTGGAGTGCTTTAATGCTCTGCCACAAGTTGTAATTTAAAGTTTATACCTGATACAAAAACTCTTCGGTACTGAGAATACAAACTTGTTCTGAGTTCAGCAGGTATTATGTTTAAGGTGCATCATTCATTCAAGCAATTTCTGGACATGCAAAAGGCCTTGAACGTTCAGCATCCTAGTGATTTCACCTCATAATCTTAAACAACTTGTACTTTCCATTTAAGCCCCTTAAAGTCTGTTGTCTAACTCAGATCATCATCATTTTGAATGGTGACTATCAGCACAACCTGAACTCAGATGTTTCATCAGAACGATCACAGGTGCAGCCTATCAGACCCAAACAACTATTAAAAAAAATATACGGATTACAACAACATTGTCTTAAACTAGACATGCTAAACTAAAAGAAACTTTCAGACAACCTCACAAACCACTACAAGTTTTACTGCCATAAAGATATGCTTTAATTTGGGATTAGATATAGTTAAGAAATACATTTTTATTTAAAGGGCTTCTGCGTTTTTTGACCCATGACTTTTCTGTGACCTTTCCAGTCATTTATAATCACCACATAAGGCTTTTAAAAGAGATTTCAGGAATACATTTCCATTTACAAGCACCAAGCTTTTAAATGAATAATGTAAACAATTAAACTTATTATGGCTCAAATGTTTCCTCAACATGTTTTCTCTGGCAAGTTTTACTCCAATATCTGGTTGCTTAAACATGCCTATAGAAATCTCTATGACTGTGTGGAAATCATACCTGATATTTCCAGGTTTTCAAAGCTTAACCTTGTTTAAGCTACACTGTTCACATACTATGCTGAAGCATCATATCATGCATGTATGTTTTGAAACAAAATATAAGTTGACAACACAAAACATAAGACTAAGAATTTATAACAACTTAAAGTGGAACTGAGCTCAATCAATAACAGTAATGAGCAAGTCTGGGTGTTTTAAACCAAGTAAACTCACTCATCACATTACACTAGTTTGTACACTAGTTTCTCATCAAAGATGAGATCTTAGGACTCCTGTGTGTCTCATGCACAAGAAGCATCTGAGCTTCTACATCATGCATTGATCCAAACCTTCTACAAACTCTGCATCTGCATGTTACAATCCTTCATGGAACATCTCCTACCTGAATGCATGATAAAGTTGCTCCAAAGCAAGCACAAGTAGCATGCACAAACAAAAGCACAGCTGTGCAACACAGCTAGATAGACACTGCACAAGAAACTACTTAGTAAAGTGTTAGAGTCGCCGATAGCCGTCTCATGCAATGCAGCGGAGGCATCAAGAGAACGTGCAGGTTTTTGCTCTCTATATGTGACAATGCACAAATTGACTTACTTCTCTCTGGCTTGACTATCGGATGGAACGACAGCTCCTTTCCCTTTGGCGTACATGGTGGACTCTGTTTGAAGACTTTTAACCTACTCAACACCTGTCAAAGGAAGCGGCCAGGAAAACGGTCTATCTCCATAGCTACCCGCTTAGTGTTTTCCTCCCTTTTCGTACATCTCCAGCATTGGCCACAAATCAGGCACAGTTTCTGCTGGGGGAACTTGAAACAGTCTACTGGTGGATTTTTTTTTTCAATCGCTGTTCCAGGATTACGCTCACCCTCCCCCTGCTGTGGAGAAAAGGGGGGGCTTCTTAAAGGGGAAGGCACGCTGTATTCGTTGGATTGTCGTACTGTCTAGACCTGTGTAATTCATGTAACTTAAATTAAAACTACAGTTACTAGATATTTAATATTTAGATTCTCAGTAGAATTAAGAATAGTCGTTTTAGCAATAAATACAACTGTTTAACAAAAGAAGAGGCCTGATCAAGGCTACAGAATCCCATTTGTGAGTTCCATCTCATGTTGGGCTTCAAACCAATGTGCATATGATTTGTTTTTTCAGCGTCTTTCTTTGTAATGTGTAAAGAAGAAAGGTTATGACATTTTTTTATACATAAATTTTAGTTATTGATTATTTTGGTTTCTCTGAAATTCATTGACTTTTAATGTAAATATAAATTTTAGTTTTAGTTTAATTTTAATCTGTAAGCTTTAATTTTTGCAGAAATATACATTTAAAATTGTTTTTTTTATTATTATTATTGTTTTACTATGCATATTATTGTCCAATTAAATGGTTTCTAAAATTTCTAAATGCATATTATATATCTTTTTTTTTTTTTTTTTTTGACCTCAAAATGTCATAACTTGATCTTCCGGTAAAAACGACAGACTTCCATCTGGTGACACATCCCAGACTTTTCCAATCATTTAGCTTAAATCCCGCACCTGCACCCTCTAAAGGTCATATTTTTTTGGCCGCATACGTAGCTTTTTCTAAAAAGTTACTTTTCTAAAATAAGACATCCTTTATGACCTATATGGCTGACAAATGCGACCTCTGGACGGTGCAGCCTTTGAAATAACACACAGCTTATCTCACATTTATTTTGGAGCACAGCGCCCACCTCTTAAACTCTGAATCTATGGACTGAACCAAGTCCCCATCCTACACTCGGATGTCTGTCATTATATATATATATAAAGATCTGCTGCTTCTTCTGTTTTATTACACCTTTAATATATCCCACCCAAACTTCCTGACATTTATACAGGAAAAATACACTGGATATTTTAACATAACCAATCACTTGTGTTTTGATTGTTAGACGTGGTTAGACAGAGCTTATTCAGAGGCTTTACACCAGCATTCAGTTCAAAATAGAATTATTATACTTCATAATAACACTATTTTTATTCATAAAAATGTAAATAAATGTTTCTTTTTTAATTCTGCGCATTTTAATATTAAGACTAAGTATGAGTCAAAATATTATCCTGATGTCTGGATAAAAAAAAAAAAGAAAAGAAAAAATTTAAATTAAATTCATGAAGCAGACTTCATATTATTTTACTGGCAAAATTAATACATTAAACCAATTATTTATTTTAAATATATTTTATTTTAAATATATTTTGACCCTCTAACATTAGTGTTCTCTATTCCTTTTTTTTCTTCTATCTACTTTTCTTTTTATTTATAATAAACTAACTCTCTAACACTAGCTCTCTATATTCTATTTCTATTCTACTTTTTATTTATTATGAAATGTATTATGAAAAAAAACCTTGCTGGTTAGACTATCTGGGACTTGTCACAGCACTTACGTATTGTTGCTCTTTTGTTGGTTTGATTGCTTCTATTGTCCTCATTTGTAAGTCGCTTTGGATAAAAGCTGTTAAATTATTAAATATAAATGTATTTTCTTCTCTACACACACTCAGACAAAAACAATTTTTTATATATACATTTTTTATCTGATTTACAGTATGTATAGTGTGCATTATGATACTAGGTCAACAAGGACACCAGCGGAGGCCTGCGTAGGACAGCTAACCACATCGTCTCCATTACAAAAGTGGTGTTTACCCAGAATGTTCCTCCACACTCTCCGGCCTCCTCCTGTGGTTCATGAGGCATGGCTGAGTCATGTTTATGGCAATAGCTCTGGCAACATCTTCATGTAAATACCAATATATGTAAGCCAGGTGACACATCGGATAATGTATACCTTAGCTACCTCTCAAAAATGAATCACATGCTTCATCTGAATACAAGTAGTGTCGCGACTGATTGTTAAGTGTCTCTTTAAGAGTTAAGAGCGGGATGCCGAAGCCGAGGTGATGTTTTCATGCTGTTTTTTTATTGTGGGAAAGGCAGAGCCACTGCACAGCTGACTACATGTTTGTTAGGGTTTGCCTCTTCCAGAGAGCGGAAAAAAATTCATGTTGATGACTATATTCCACAGGCGTCTCCCGATGAGAGCGAGAGAGAGAGAGAAAGAGGGCAAGGGAGAGAGATGGAGGGCGAAAGAAAGAGAAAGGAAAAGATATAAAGAGAGAGAGATGGAGGGTAAGGTGAAGATAGAGAGAACGCAAAAGATGGAGGGCGAGGGAGATGGAGAGACACTCTGAGAATAGCAAATACCTGCGCTGTTCTCCACCTCTGCAGCACTGCCACAACAACCAGACCCAAAACAGACAACATTTAAAAATGGTTTCCTCATCTATCCTTGAATGTTTTGTATTAAAAAAGCTCAAATTAACGTCTAAGTGAG
This sequence comes from Cirrhinus mrigala, assembly GCA_036247105.1. NCBI lineage: Eukaryota > Metazoa > Chordata > Actinopteri > Cypriniformes > Cyprinidae > Cirrhinus > Cirrhinus mrigala. The sequence continues at coordinate 29,918,200 of CM070008.1, forward strand.
GATGAGTATTTCAGCCTGAGATGTAAAATGGAGTTCTGTTCTTAATCATGCAATATAATGAGAAGTATAAACAGACACACCCAGTTAAATGGCAATCAGGGATGCAATTGCATTTTTGACGCAGCATTCGCTGTTGACCACTGACAAAGTGTCTCTGCTTATGAATTGCCTGGGGAGTAAAGGCAGATCGTGCAGAAATGTCTGTGGAAAAACGCTGCGCTGTGAACAAGTGTGGTGAATGGCATCATTGCATGGAAATGCACCAAACCTCAGAAGCGCAGTATTTCAGTATGGTAGACCGTGGCAAAGTCACTGGGAATGAGAGTTAAAATGCCTGATAGAACTGTCTCTTCCACATTTTATCTCAGCATTCTTTCTATTTATATTTGGCTGGTTAGCATTGGCAGGTAAGCCCCTGCTGGTAGATGCTGGAACTACATCATTCTTTTGGCAAAATGTGTCTTTCTCCATCAGTGTCTTTTCAGAAGAAGGGATAGCTGACCCAAAAATGAAAACTCTGTCAGTAATTACTCTCCCTCATGTCGTTCCAAACCCAGAAGACCTTTGTTCATCTTCAGAACACAAGCGTATTTTTGATGAAATCCATGAGCTTTCTGACCCTGCAAAGACAGCAACACTACTGACACTTTCAAGGCCCAGAAAGGTAGTAAGGACATCGCTAAAACAGTCCATGTTTCATCAGTGGTTCAACCTTAATGTTATGAAGCTACGAGAATACCTTTTGTGTGCAAAGAAAAAAATAAAAAAAAAAACTTCTTTTAACAATTTCTTCTCTTCCATGTCAGTCTTCAAAGCAGAATTTTCATTTTTAGTTGAACTATCCCTTTAATGCTTTTTTGTTGAATAAAAGTATTAAAGTATTAAAAACCTTACTGACACCAAACTTTTAAATATTGCTCATTCGCAAAACAGTTGCAAATGAAAGGCTTGGGACTGTGTTTATTCTTATGGCACCATCCGCCAATCAAAATCTGCTAAGTAATTAGTCACATGGCATTTATGGTTCAGGTGACTGGCTTAGTAATGAGTCCAGAACTAAATGCCCAGCGAAGACTGTCATGCACCAGTGAGCAACTGCCATTGAGATGAATGGGAATGCTAATAGATAGCTTTCTCCAGGTGTTATTATAAACCTTCATAAGGATTTGATCATACTCATAAGCAAAGAAGATAATACTACACAAACACGCAGACCTCATTCCTGTCTCATCAACCAGTCCACACAATTCTCCCTCCAGCACAGACATATTGTCTCTCTATTAAGGTGAAAAATGACTCAATATGAATCTAATGATCAATGTTAACACCATTTTTGGGAATACGTCATTTGCTTAGGAGTCTGCTGTAATGCACTGTTTCAGTCAATAAACAGGAACATGATTTCCCCCTTTCCCCTGTAAACATCCCTGCCACAAGATACATGGAAGTGAGGTGGGCAGGCCACATACTTCATAATGTAATTAGCTGCTGAATCCCGTAAGTGTTCATTGAGCTAAACGCTGCAACTCCAGAGATGCGGATGAGCTCAGAGTGGCTTATGTAAATATTATTTTGGACAGTTTAACTGATGTGTAAAGTAATTGATGACTCTTATGTAAACATGAACATTCCTTCCTAAATTTCCACAATATATGAAAACAATTAAACTATTGTATTACTTGAAAAACATAGCAAGTGTTAATAGTTTTGAAGTCCAACCATGTACAGAGACAATGGTATGTGTGGAAAAATTAGATACTGAGTTGCATGACAATTATTAATATCCATGTATTAATGTAAAGTCTGTGCAAAGGCAATTCAGAGAATTGTTTATAAACACATTATAAATGTTAGAAACTTACTGCTGAAACGCATTAAAAAGACTGTGAACTATGTAGGACTGAATTGTGAATTTCATCATTTTTGTGTTCAGGATTTTTTTGGGAGGGCCTAAAATTATGTCTTGATATCATACTGGAGACAGTGAGCATGGCCCCTCCCCTAACACTGTAATAACTAGAGCACATTAGCAACAGTAATTCGCCTGCTCAGTCGTGTTATACTGTCCTTACCATTGGCTACTACAGCCTACAGTTTGCTAGCTAGCTATGCCTTCGTCACGTAAATGAATATTACTTGGCTGTGATAATTTACAAAACAGTTCAGTCAACCATTCAGGTTGTAGCGGTATTTGACAGTTGAGAGAGGCGGCGGGTTTCCCGCGAGTGGGCGTGGTTTTAGTGCCGACAGTGGACACGCCCCCAGCATTTAAGAGCAGAGAATACTGCTTATTTTTTTATTTACATGCCTTCATCACGTAAATGCATATTACCTGGTTGCGATAATTTACAAAACAGCTTAGTCATCCATTCAGGTTGTAGCAGTATTTGAAAGTTCAAAGAAGCGGCAGGGTTCCCGCGAGTGGGCGTGGTTTCAGCGCAGCCAGCGGACACGCCCCCAGCTGCTTACTTTTTATTTACATGCCTTAGTCACATAAATGCATATTACCTGGTTGCGATAATTTACAAAATAGCTCGATCATTCATTCAGGTTGTAGTGGTATTTGACAGTTGAGAGAGGCGGTGGGTTTCCCGCGAGTGGGCGTGGTTTCAGCTCCGACAGCGGACACGGCCTCAGCATTTGAGAGCTGAGAATACTGCTTGCTTTTTATTTAAATGCCTTTGTCGCGTAAATGCATATTATCTGGTTGCGATAATTAGCAAAACAGCTCGGTCATCTATTCAGATTGTATGGGTATTTGACAGGTCAGAGAGGCAGAGGCTTTCCCGCGAGTGGGCGTGGCTTCAGCGCAGACAGTGGACACGCCTCCAGCATTTGAGAGCAGAAATTACTGCTTACTTTTTATTTTCATGCCTTCATCACATAAATGCATATTACCTGGTTGCAAAACTTTACGAAACGGCTCAATCATCCATTCAGGTTGTATTGGTATTTGACAGTTGAGAGAGGCAGCGACTTTCCCACGAGTGGGCGTGGTTTCAGCGCAGAGAGCAGACATGGCCTCAGCGTTTGAAAGCTGAGAATGCTGCTTGCTTTTTATTTAAATGCCTTCGTCACATAAATGCATATTACCTGGTTGCGATAATTAGCAAAACAGCTCGGTCATCCATTCAGGTTGTATTGGTATTTGACAGGTGAAAGGGAAAGGCTTTCCCGCGAGTGGGCGTGGTTTGAGCGCAGACAGCGGACACGCCTCCAGCTGCTTACTTTTAATTTACATGCCTTCATCACATAAATGCATATTACCTGGTTGCGATAATTTACAAAATAGCTCTATCATCCATTCAGGTTGTAACGGTATTTGACAGTTGAGAGAGGAGGCGGCTTTCCCACGAGTGGGCGTGGTTTCAGCGCTGGTAGCAGACACGCCCCCAGCATTTGAGAGCAGAAAATACTGCTTACTTTTTATTTACATGCCTTCATCACGTAAATGCATATTACCTGGTTGCGATAATTTACAAACCAGCTCGGTCATCCATTCAGATTGGAGAGGTTTTTGACAGTTGAGAGAGGCGGCGGCTTTCCCATGAGTGGGCGTGGTTTCAGCGCCAACAGCAGATACACCCCTAGCGTTTGCGAGTAGAGAATACTGCTTGTTTTTTTCAAGATTTTGATAACTTATTTACTTTCGTTTTTTTTATCATTCAGTTTTGGCTGGGTGGTTAATAACACATTTTTCTGCGGTGGGACAAATTCAGAACCCATATTTAATATTGCTTTACACTGACTTAATGAGAGATTTTCAATAGGCTATGTAATCTTACATTTCTTAAAAACTATAAAGCTTCCAAAACCCCAACCTTAAGTACACTTTAAGTACACTTAAAAGGACAGTTCTCTTCTTAACAGGATGTGTTATTCACAAGTTCACTTAAGGTTGAAGACTTAGAATAACCCCTCACCAAAAAGTTTGAGAATTATCAATACAGCACTTTAATGAAGAAAATGAAGAATTAAAACTAAACACACCCTGAAGTTATAATGCTAAGCAGCACAAAGTAGTTTCAGTGCTCTGTGAAATATGCCTCGTTTTTGACAACCGCAGTGTGGGCACTGTAGCCAGATTCTCGTCACGACAGTTGTGCATAATGTGTTTGTGGTTTCCATATTGAATTGGATTGGTAGGGGTAGCCTTTGAGAAAAGGATCTCATTATTAGTGCCAGCGAGAAATCTTCCTTGCTCTCGGTTACGTGTAGTGGGTGTCGGAGGAGTAGGAGGGGGGATGAATGTTTGTGTGTGAGTGTGTGTGTGTGTGGTTGAGAAAGAGAAAAGGGGAGAAAGAGAGTTTAAGTGAGCTAGACAAGTAAGCCAACACATTGTGAACTAGGGATGCAGTATACTGTAGAATTCAGTGTATATGTTGACTGTATTGCAGTAGATGATGCCAGAGAAAGTAGCTCAGTTCTGCCTCACTGCGTACTGCCTATATAGGTGGCTTCAAAAGCAGCATATTAAGTCTCTTAGAGACTCATATGTGAATTATTTGGAGACCTACACATAAAACTCAATTCACAACAACACATGGAAGACCAGATTCAAAGATGACAACAGTATAGCTTGATGCTACCTTTTTTGCTAAGGTAGCAGTGTCAGAAAGCTCTAAGATTTCACCAAAAATATCTTAATTTGTGTTCTAAAGAAGAACAAACATCCTATGGGTTTGGAACAACTTGAGGGTGAGTAATTAATGACAGAATTTTCATTTTTGGGTGAACTATCCTTTAAAAAAATACAAGGAATAGTATGCTATGTTGTATGCCAATCAACAAATCTGCTATCTTTACATTTTAAAATGTTGTGTTTTTATTTATTTTGTGGTTATTATTAGTATTATTTATTTGTTATTTTTTACATTTGTTATTTAGTTTTTTTAGCATTTGTTTTTGTTAAAACTAGTTTTAAAAGGTATATGTTTCCCACAGTTTTAATTCCTGTCTAAATGCATTTATGCTGCTTCGGAACAGCATTCAAACATGTTTGTGTAAATGCACATTTTCATGGTTTTATGCAGCTTCAGAGTTGGTTTCTATGCTGCCTTTGCTGTGTAAAGATGCCATTAGATTTATTTTTTCACTGAGCTCATTGCAATGCATTATGGGACTAAATTTACCATGCGGACATAGGCTATGCCATGTGGCCAAAACAAGACATCACAATAGGAAGCATAATTAAATGAACTGTTTAACTAAAAATAGAAACTCTGAGTTTCAGTAACTCACCTTTATGCCATTCCACACCCATATAAATTTTTTTTTTTTTTGTGGAACACTAAAGATATTTTAGGATTCTGAATTTTGCTGCTCTAACTGTTCTTTTGGAGCCCATTGACTTTCACTATATGAACAAAAATGGTATAAACACCCTTCAAAATATCCTCTATTGTGATCCATAAAAGAAAGACAGTCAAACTAGTTTGGAACAACATTAGTAAATGATCACAAAATGTAATTTTTGGTGAGAAAAATTCCTTTAAAATGCTGCTTTAGTAGGCGGATGACTTTTTAGGAATTTAAGTGAGGCAGTGTTATTTTAATATTACTGAGATACTATTTATTATTTTTTTGATTTTAGTTATGTTTAGATTTTAGATTTTAATTTTAGTCATAATTTTAGTAATAAATAAATAATTGTATGGTGCTTTTGTATTTATTTAGTTTTCATTAGTTTCCAACAATTAAAAAAAAAAAAAAAAACATTGACCCTGGACCACAAAACCAGTAATAAGTAGCACAGGTACATTTGTTGCAAAAGCCAACAATACATTGTATGGGTGAAAATGATCAATCTTTCTTTTATGCCAAAATGCATTAGGATATTAAGTAAAGATCATATTCCATAAAGATATTTTGTAAATTTCCTTCCATAAGTATATCAAAAGTTAATATTTAATTAGTAATATGCATTGCTAAGAATTTTATTTGGACAACTTTAAAGGCGATTTCCTCAATATTTAGATTTTTTTGCACCCTCAGATTCCAGATTTTCACATAGATGTATCTCGGCCAAAAATGTCATATCCTAACAAACCATACATCAATGGAAAGCTTATTTATTCAACTTTTAGATGATGCATAAATCTCAAAAATACTAATAAAAAAAGACCATTATGACTGGTTTTGTGGTCCAGGGTCAGATATTTCAAGTGACTTTATTTTTAATGTTTTAGTTTACTATAATAACCCTGAGGTGATAGCATATTGTGAACCGGGGGTGCCGTATTGCAGCTTGTTTGTATATATGTGCTATATAAAGATTTTGATAAATGACACCAGAGAGAGTTTACGTGTGTGTGTGCATGGATGCATGCAAATGCGCGCTTATTTGCATGTGTACGTACTTCTGCATTCTAACGAGTGTGCCAGCGTCCAATAAGTATAATTCGTGTATGTCTGGTGAGGGCAATCCAGATCATAACAACCCCAGCCGAGGTTGAGGAGAGGTGGGGGGTATAACAGGAAAACGTGACCTACATACCCCTTACGCAAACACACAGACACACACTCCCAGAATCTCATTAACATAACTCACATACGTGTATACGACAAATAAGCGGGAGTGACTTGAGACGGGGAGAGGATGGAGAGCTATTTACGTCACCCTCTTTGTTTATTTTAATCTGCTGCGCTCATCCCGTGCTGCCTATTCAGCGAGTCTGTTTTCATTTGCCTATCAGCAGATGCCCTTTTCTTGATTTATAATGCTCAAGGCATCACCTCGCCGACTCAGGAGGGAAATATTTAATTAAACTGGAGATGGGTGGGCCTCTCGTGCCGCTCTCAGGGGCCAAGAGCAGCGGGGCTGCGCTTGTGTTTTTTCTCACTGACGGTGCTATGAGCAGGTAACAGAACCTGAGAAACTAGCTTAACGTGACGGAGACCAATTGCTAAGGATCTCTAAGGATATATAATGATGCCTAAACTACATCTCTCTGCTTTTTATTCCATGGCAGTGTTTTTTAGCTGTCTGGAAAACCTGATTAAAATATGCAGAATTTCATGGTTCGAATGAATTATTACTGTTCTGAAAGTCTACAGAAAAGTGAGTTCCCAGAATGTGGTCTCAAAGAGAATGGTGTGAGTGAGTGAGTGAGTGTGTGTGTGTGTGTGTGTGTGTGTGTGTGTGTGTGTGTGTGTTATGCAGCTGGTGGTATTTCTCTCCGTCATTTCCCTCTCAGTGCATTTGCGTTAGTAGCAGCCGGGCTCAGGACAGCCATTAATCACAGGATAAAATGATAGATGTTCTTCATAGAATAAGTGGATGCACCGTGCATGCAGAAATAACCTGCTGTGCTGGCTCAAGGAGGACACACAAACATTTTATCTCGCTCCAGCTTTTTCTGTGCACACACATACACACTAATACACTGTTTTGCACAAAACATCTAAAACACACACAAATAAACAACACATTCTCATAACCCACCATTGGCAGAGACTATTTAGCTTTCTTCTAGAAAGAAAGAGAAAGAAAGAAAAAAGATAAAAATGTGTGTGTGTACTTGTTTTTGCGACATTGTGGGGACCAAATGTCCCCACAAGGATAGCAAAACCTGAAATTTTTGACATGCTGGGGACCGGCCTGCGGTCTTCACAATGTAAAAAAAAAAATGATTAAAAATAGTAATGATGTATATCTCAAAATGTAACAATGCAAACATGTTTTCTGTAAGGGGTAGGTTTAGGGTTAGGGTTGGGTTAGGAGATAAACAATATCGTTTGGTCAGTATAAAAACTATAGAAGTCTATGGAAAGTCCCCACAATTCACAAAAACAAACGTGTGTGTGTGTTTGTGTGTGTCTGTTAAAGCACTGTCCTGGCAAAACAGATATTTAAATATATTTCACAACACAAAATAATGCGATGAATCACTCACTTGATAAGTTTGAGAAATTGATTTATTCAATTTGTGAATGAGTCATTAAAACTGAATATGTGAGAACTGATCAAGTTGTGTGTCTATAAACACTGAAAAGTAAATACATAAATAAATGTATGAAATGTAACCCTGGATCACAAAACCAGTCATAAGTAGCACGGGTATATTTATAGCAATAGCTAACAATACATCGTATGGGTCAAAATTATCGATTTTTCTTTTATTATTAGGATATTAAGTAAATATCATGTTCCATTAAGATATTTTGTCCTACTATAAATATATCAAAACTTAATTTTTGATTAGTAATATGCATTGCTAAGACCTTCATTTAGACAATTTTAAAGGCGATTTTCTTAATATTTAGATTTTTTTTTGTTTTTCACCAAACAAAAACAACTAGTGAATTAAAATCACTGAAAATCAGTAGTATGTTCCTAAAAGTGTATGAATTTCAGAGCTCTGTAATCAGAACATCATCCAATCATGATTACATGCGAACATATTTAAATATATTCCACACTGCAAAATAATAAGGGCTGTGAATCACTGACTCATGGAGTTCTAGAAATTGATTGGTTCAGTTTGTGAATGAATCATTCAAACTGGTTTTATGAACTGATCAACCAATTTATTAAAAAGATTCAACTTGAATGATTAATTTACAAATCATTTGTTTAAACTGTATGTAAATGTCAAATAGCTACATCTTCACAGTACTAAATTTAAAAAATCATCATACAAATGACACTTTTAATTTAGTACTTGCTATTTGACATATTTACATACATTAAACTAGTGAATCATTCTGCAAGGTCATGTAAATCTGTCCACATAACTGTATGTTTAAGAACTGATCAATTTGTGCATCTATAAACACTGAAAAACAATTAAATAAATAAATGTATGAAATAATAAATAATAACATGAAAATAAAAAGGTAAAACAAACAAACTAATTCTAAAGCATTTTATGAGACTAAAATGTTTGTATTTAGAAACTAGGTGAAGTGACGTACTTTACCACAGTTTTTCACCAAACAAAAACAACTAGTGAAGTACCATTGAAAATCAGTGGTATATTCCTGTGAATTTCAGAGCTCTGTAATCAGAACGTCATCCAGTAATGATTACATGCGAACGTATTTAAATATATTCCACAATGCAAAATAATAAAGGCTGTGAATCACTGACTTAATGAGTTTGAGAGATTGATTGGTTCAATTTGTGAATGAATCATTAAAACTGGTTTTATGAACTGATCAACCAATTCACTAAAAAGATTAGACTCAAACGAATGATTCATTTACAAATCATTTGTTTAAACTGTATGTAAAATTATGGTTTTTAAGGAAAGCATTTCAGGATTTTTCTCCATATAATGGACTTCATTGGTGCCCCAATTTTGAACTTCCAAAATGTGATTTAAATGCAGCTTCAAAGGGCTCTAAACAATTCCAACCCAAGGAAGAAGGGTTTTATCTAGTGAAACGATCGGAAAATAAAAATTTGTATACTTTTTAAGCACAAAAGCTTGTGTAGGAGGAACATCATCCAAGTAGGAGGAACTACAAACCCATTGTTTACAAAGCGAACGCACGACTAAGAAAGTGCAAATAAGTCAAATGCTGTTTACAAACAAAAAGGTACAACAATGTCAGACAATTCTGAAGTTGCAGGAGAAAATAAGATGGAGTTTTTTGCCATTCTCTACCTTTTTGAGCCGGAGTACACAGACGATAATCTTAGATGTGATTCGTAGTACTGATGGGAAGTTCGGATCATTTTATCGACTCGGACCTATGAGTCTCGTTCATTTCGTTAATTTTAGCAAATATAAGTAATGTTACATGTTACTCTCCTAACACATCTACTGCTTACACAAACGTTGATCACACTACAAACAAGACAAAACTATAATGTTATAAGAAACAGAAAAGATTATTTCATTGTTTACCTGGGTCTTTAGTCTATGATTAGCTCACCTCACCTCTTACCTGACAAGTTTTCGGGTTTGAGTCGTTCATTCATCACGTGACAGCCCCATAAGATGAACGAAAAACAGGTGAATAATTCCAGTACAGAACCTAATAGGATGTTGCGCGTGCGCGACTGAACGAATCACTCCCCAAGATGAATGAATCATTCAAGAACGACCCATCAGTAATCTGTAGCATCGTGGACACGCATCCCATGTGCTACACAAGCTTTTGTGCTTAAAAAGTATAAAAAATTGTATTTTTCGAAAAAATTTACAGGTCGTTTCGCTAGATAAGACCCTTCTTCCTCAGCTGGGATTGTTTAGAGCCCTTTGAAGCTGCATTTAAACTACATTTTGGAAGTTCAAAATCAGGGCACCAATGAAGTCCATTATATGGAGAAAACTCCTGAAATGCTTTCCTCAAAAACCATAACTTCTTTACGACTGAAGACAGAAAGACATGAACATCTTGGATGACAAGGGGGTGAGTAAATTATTTGTAAACTGTTGTTCTGGAAGTGGACTTCTCCTTTAAAAAAAAAGTAAGCGTTTGTGCTGTCTTAAAATTTTAAGTTTACTCAACTCAAATATTCACGTTTTTATGTAGTACAATTTAACATTTCATGTTGACTGAACTTAAAATTTTAAGGCAGTAAACTTTTTTACAGTGTATATGAAAAAATAAATAAATGAAAATAAACGCATTTTAAAAGACCAAAATGTGCCATATACTCAGAAACTAGTTAAAGTGATGTACTTTACCAGTTTTTCACCAAACAAAAACAACTAGTGAATTACCATTGCAAATCAGCAGTATAATCCTAAAATTGTGTGAATGTCAGAGCTCTGTAATCAGAACGTCATCCAGTCGTGATTACATGCGAATACGCGCTGATGCTTTATGAGAATTTGTAACTAGAAGGAATCGATTGCTACACACAATCAGCTATGTTTGATTTTTTTCCATTTCAAAGAACGCATCTGTTCATCAAGAAGTCTATCACTTTTAACTTCAGATATTCAGACCCTCACACTACACACACACCATCACCAGCGCACTAACCCTCTGAAACTTCTGTTAGGCTGAACTCAACGCAGCAGACACAAGCTGCAATCACCCCCATCTACCGAGTTCATTTTAATTGAATGTGGTCCCCGGCACCTACTAGAATAATGACACCCTTTCCGAGCGAAAGCACTGTTGCATCCAATTACCAGTGGGGGCAGGGGGCTGGTGGAGGTTGGGTGTAACAGCAGCAATGACAGAGATCAGGGAGAGTTTATGACCCTTACACATCCCAGCAGTTTCTGCTTGTGGCCTGTGAGATAAACAGACAATCATATTGGTCATGTTTCATCAGCCATGGAAATACTGAATGCAATGCTCAATAATAAAAAAAAAGGAGAAGCAAGAAGGAAGCAACTTTTTAATGCTTAAGTGACAGGTTGGTGGGATGTGACAGTAATGAGGATGGAGAGTCATCTTTTTGTCAGAGCATACAATACAGATGATCATTATAATAAATGATATTGAAAACTATAATAAAATTATTTCAAAATGTATTAAATATTAAAAATAACTATTAAAATTTATGAGCACAGTCAATGTATATATATAAAATATATAAAACTATAAAAATAAAAAAATAGTAATTTAGTTTAAATTATTATCAATTATTATCAATTATATATATTTTAAATATAATACAAATAATATTTTTATGTATAAAAGAAAAAAAATGTTAATAGAATAACAAAAAAAGCATAGAATAAGCATTTTTAAATATAATTTTTTATATAATAAATATACTATACACATTGAATTTACTGCCAATAAAAAATAAAAAAGGCCCAAAAATATAACAGTAAATACATAAACTGCATGGTCTTCATAATTCTAAATTATGAAAGATTGTTACTTAAAAGAGCTATTTTTGCCTGATTCAACCCATAACAGTTTGTTTTGTTAGTATAATTTGATGCATATAGGTTGGTTCAGTGATGTAAATAATATTTTTGACTTGAATAAAACCAGTTAATTTACATATTACCATTTTTAGGTCACCATTTTTGTCCAGTGTAGAAGATTTTCCAGTGTTAAGTGGGAGTATCATTAGGAGCCAGTTCATTTGCATAGTTAACTCAAGCCTGTATTCTGGAGGAGGAGCCTAAGTAATTAAGCATTAAACGTAGGTTGATCTGTTGCTCTCTTTAGATTGATTTATTTAAATGGCAAAGCTGTAATTGCTCCTGCCCAGATGCCAGAAAAAAAAAACATCGGCCCTCCAGCAGCATTAGGGCAAGACCCTCTTCAGCACTTCCTCATAGGTCATGCTCAATTACAGACCTGCATCTCTCATCAGCCCCAGTACTGCACTTTCAAAGTGCTTTTATTCAGATTTCATGCTAATTGAATAGACTTGTTTGCATGCCAATCAGCTTATTTGTGAGTTCTGTATTTGCATTAATGAATTTGCAAAGGATGCAATCACAGTCACGCAGAGAATCGGTGCATTGCTGCTGACCTTCAGAGCAGTTTAAAGAACAGAAAGTTTTCAACAGTTTCAACTTAAAAACAACTTCAGCAGCTGCCTTAAAATTTTAAGTTAAATATCTTAAAACTACAAGTAATTTTAACTCACTACAATATAATGAGTTAAAGGAGAAGTCCACTCCCAGAACAAAAATTCACAGATAATGTACTCCTCCCTTGTCATCCAAGATGTTCATGTCTTTCTTTCTTCAGTCGTAAAGAAATTATGTTTTTTGAGGAAAACATTTCAGCATTTTTCTCCATATTCCATAAACTTCTATGGTGCCCTGAGTGTGAACTTCCAAAATGCAGTTTAAATGCAGCTTCAAAGGGCTCTAAATGATCCCTACATTAAAAAGTATATACATTTTATCATTTTATGAAAATAACCAATTGTTTCGCTACATAAGACCTTTCATCCTCGAATGGGATCATTTACAACCACATTTGGGAACGTTTGAAGCTGCATTTCAAACTGCATTTTCAAAGTTCAAACTCAGGGCACCATAGAAGTCTATGGAATGTGGAGAAAAATGCTGAAATGTTTTCCTCAAAAAACATAATTTCTTTATGACTGAAGAAATAAAGACATGAACATCTTGAATGACAAGGGAGTGAGTACATTATCTGTAAATCTTTGTTCTGGAAGTGGACTTCTCCTTTAAAATTACTTTTAAGTTGATTTAACTTATGATTTAAATTACTTGTACTTTTAAGTTGATTTAACTTTATAATTGAAGTAAATTAATTACAAAGAAAATAAATCACACACTTTATGATTATATAGCTACTCAAAAGATAAAACAACATAAATCATGGTTATCATGGGGAAACTGTCACAAAGTCTTTAGGTTTTAAAGTCAAATGCTGATGTTGATCCTCCAAACAGCTAAAAACTTTTTTTAGCTATTTTTTTGTCTTTTTGTTTTTTAAACATAACCATGCATTTTGTATTTTTGCACACTTTAAAGTATTAGTTCACTTCTAAAATAATAATTTACGCACCCCTATTCCATCCAAGATGTTCATGTGGACTTCAGGGGTGGCCAACAGGTTAAACGTACAAATTGCAGCTTCAATGCAGCTTTAAAGGGCTCTACACGATCCCAGTTGAGGAATAAGGGTCTTATCTAGTGAAACGATAGGTCATTTTCTTAAAAATAAATAAATAAATAAATAAATAAAAATTATACCTTTTAACCACAAATGCTCATCTTGCACAAATGCTCACTTTACCTATTGCGTAGTCACGTTGGAAAGGTCATACGCGGTTAGTTCTTCCTATGTGTCCTCTGGTTCAGAAGGGTAGGGTAGGGTGAAAAACCATCTGACATTGTTTTACCTTTTTTGTAAAGGCGCTTGACTTTATTTGCATGTTCGCTTTGTAAACACTGTGTAAACACTGTGTGTTCCACCTACGTCATGCATGACCTTTTCAATGCGACTGCATAATGAAGTCCAACTAGTGCAAGACAAGCATTTGTGGTTAAAAAGTAGGGTACAACGGGGCTAAAGGTGCCCTGGGGTAAAATGTGCTTTTGATATTATTTTCATCTAAACCACTAGATGGCAGAAAAACGTGCCGTAGCACTTTCCAAAACATCTGCTTGTCAAGATGCACATGAAAATTCGCCTGATACTTGATGCGATCGCAGGCAGCAGCTCAAAGTCGATTCTGTGCTTTCTTGATCTAATATTTGGCATTTTCAAAAATGTTGTAGATTTAAGTAGCAAATGAGAATCACTAAAAGTTTTAAATATATCTTGAGACAAAGGTCTTCCTAATGATTTTCAGTTTAGTTTAAGATAATTAAAGCAGCAGTTTTTAAATAATGAAAGAATATGTAAAAGTGTGGTATTTTGGGTAAAAAGCGCCCCTGTTGTTGGGGCTAAAAGGCACAATTAACATGATAATTAATAGATGGCTGACTTTTCCATTTGTTGACATGACATTGTTAGATTCGGATGGTAAATATCATATATTATGTTGGGTGTCCATCTTAGAGATAATCACCATGTTTAGTATGAAACTATCATATTTAAAAACATGATATTAATGATATCATATAATAAAATTTCTTTTGTTGTTGCTACTGTAAAACTATATTCAATTACTATTCTGCTTTTAGAATCTTTAATTTTTTAAATGATTTTGTTTCTGTATTTTAAAATATATGTTTTATATTAACATATTTTAATGACAGTTTATTTATTGAACATTTTTGAACAAAAATTAATATTTTTATTTATCAAAATAAGCAGAAAATAGTACAAACTTTGCTAAGGTGAATTTTTTGAACAAGTACTAACCTAGATATTATTTAAAAAAAATCACCCCGTGTATGGCCCCCCTTGCCACTTCATACATTTATAAGATTTTTAAACAAAATGAATGGCTTGTATGATTTATTTTCACACAAAATCTGTTGCTCCATAAATGTTCAATACAAACGCATATATTTTTCTGCAATCATACACTTCAGCGAAAAGCACTTTTTTTTTAAGGTGCGCCATTAGTCCCGTTGTACCCTATATACATTTTTATTTTTTTTAAAAATGGCCAATCGTTTCACTAGACCCTTATTCTTCGGCTGGGATCGTGTAGAGCCCTTTAAAGCTACATTGAAATTGCAATTTGGACCTTTAAGACGCTGATCCCCTTTGAAATCCACTAAAATCTTGGAATGTTTTCTATTGCTTTAATTGCTTCCAATTCACTCCATTTAGTATTTCAATCTGTCACAAATGACAGTACATTTACATAATGAATTTCCATAATAAATTTGTCCAGTTTCCAATTCTCATTTTTGTAGCAAATAATTTAAAGATGTCAAATATTACAATATAGATATGCTTTAAATGAAAAAAATGTATTCATATAAATGACATAAACAAAAACAAACCCTGAAAAACCCTGAAAATAACTGACTAGAGAAAAATGAACAGTAGAATACAACAATCAATGGAAAGTCCCTACAAAAAATGCAAAAACAAACTTGTGTGTGTGTGTGTTGCATGTATGTTTACAGATATTTTTTCTCCTTTCCTCTACACCACATGAACATGTTTGCACTGCCGGTCTTTCCTGTTGGCTCGTCTTGACTTCCACGCTTGCCAATTCCGAGGACCTCATAAAAATTGTAGGCCTGCAACAGACAGAATTTGGATGCTGACATCAATAAAATGGCTCTTGTCGGACTAGACCTATAAAAAAGCAAATATAATTTTTTTTTTCCAGAGGTTACAGGCTGTGTATCAATGGACAATCCAACTCACAATTTCATGCATCCACTATGCTAACTCTCCATGAGATCAGTAAATCTGTATGGCGACTAGCTGGCCAGAAAATGCCTTGTTATCAGCACCAGGAGTTGTCAGTGGAGTTGGCTGATAAAACAGGCCTGGTTTTGTGCATTTAGTATGGATAAAAATACTATTTTTGCTCTAAAACTCAACTAGAATTGAAATAAACAGCCTTTAGAAGTGGTGGAGTGAACAGAGAAGGGGAGATGATGGAAGAGGAAAAGAGAATTAGAGGGAAAGAGAGAGTTGGGGGTTGGAAGGAGAGATTGAGAGAGAGTACCGAGTAAAGAGGTCAGTGTGAGATTATAAAACAAAGCCTGACCTAACCTGGCCTATTTCTGACTGCAGCCTTCTCTCCACTCAGACCTAGAAATGACAGATTTAAGAGAGTCGCTGCTTTTCGAAGGAGATGACAGTAGTCATTTTATTTACCTACATTTCAGAATGCACAAATATCACTTGATTGGCTTCTAATTTCATTTCTTAATTAGGTTGAATCAATGTTTTTTAATATCACTGAGATATTATTTATATCTATTATTTGTATTTTTTGTAGTATTTTTCAGTTTTCTTAAATATTTTAATCTTAGTTTTACTATAAAAATTACTATAATGTTTTATATACTGCCAGTCATAAGTTTTTGAACAGTACGATTTTTAATGTTTTTTTTTTTAAGTTTCTTCTGCTCACCAAGCCTGCATTTATTTGGCCAAAAATACAGCAAAAGAAGTAATATTGTGAAATATTTTTTACTATTTAAAATAACTGCTTTCTATTTGAATATATTTAAAAATGTAATCCATTCCTGTGATCAAAGCTACATTTTCAGCATTATTACTCCAGTCTTCAAGATCACATGATCTTTCAGAAATTCTAATATGCTAATTTGCTGTTCAAAAAACATTTTTATTATTATTATCAATATTTGAAACAGAATATTTGAAAAGAAAAGAATATTTGAAAGAGTACATTTTTTCAGGATTCTTTGATGAATAGTAAGATCCAAAGATCAGCAGTTATCTGAAATAAAAAGCTTTTGTATCATTATTCAAAAGCTTGGAGTCAGTATAATTTTTTATTTTTTTATTTTTTGGAAAAGAAATGATAGAAATTAACACTTTTATTTAGCAAGGATGCTTTAAATTGATCAAAAATTATGTTAAAGACATTTAAAAAGTTACAAATAATTTTTATTTCAGATAAACGCTGTTCTTTTCAACTTTCTATTCACCAAAGAAACCTGCAAAAATTCTACTCAGCTGTTTTCAACATAATAATAATAATAATAAATGTTTTTTGTGCAGCAAATATATTAGAATATTCAAATGATTTCTGAAGGATCGTGTGACTGGAATAATGATGCTAAAAATTCAGCTTTGAAATCACAGGAATAAATTTCATTTTAAAATATATTCAAATAGAGAACAGTTATTTTAAATAGTAAAAATATTCGTTTTTTGCTGTACTTTGGAGCACATAAATGCAGGCTTGGTGAGCAGAAGAGACTTCTTTCAAAAAAAAAAAAATCTTACTGTTCAAAAACTTTTGACTGGTAGTGTATATCTATGTAGCTTTAATTAATTTTATTTCAGTTTTATTTATTTTAGTACATCAGCTTAAACTAAATGATAATGAAAATGCTTTCTTGGCTTTTATAGTTTATTATATAAAATGTGTTTTTATGGATTTAGTTTTAGTTAACAATAATAACCCTGGGTTGAATGATTAATTTTACTGTACGATGTTGTGATATTATCTCATTTTTTAATGCATGAAATTGTGATGACTTCAATTTAAAAACATATCGCCCTGAATACTTTTTACATTAACATAAAAAACTTAATTCAAAATGTCAAAAATACAATAACATCATAAATTCAAACCAACTTTCATGCTATCTTAAGGAAACATTAGACTATTTTCCAGCAGTCCCTGGTGTGACATGTTCACACACAGACAAACATTACAAGCAGATGTCTCTGAAGTGATCTGAATGAAGTTCCCTGCTGTAGGCCTGTGTGTTTCATCTCAATGGGGTGAAATACACATTGTTGACAGTCTTGCCCTGAGCCAGTGCTGTAGAGTTTCTTATCCACCCTTTTCAGGGCCTCCGTGGTCCCCCCGCCCCCATTCCCTTACACACTCAGCATGTGTACAAACTACAGACAGCGAGAGGTACAAAGGGCCAGGTCTCGTCTCTTCAGCCATTAACACTGGAGTACTCCTGACAGCACTTCACAAAAACCCTATAACACGCTCTTTCCTCACAAACACGAGTCTTCATCGTTCACACATAAAGCCGTATGTTAAAACAAACAGCGGTGTAGCCCTAATAAGAGAAATGGTGTCTG
This sequence comes from Cirrhinus mrigala, assembly GCA_036247105.1. NCBI lineage: Eukaryota > Metazoa > Chordata > Actinopteri > Cypriniformes > Cyprinidae > Cirrhinus > Cirrhinus mrigala. The sequence goes on from CM070008.1 coordinate 29,936,266, forward strand.
TTTGCCTGAGTGCTTTAAACGCACAAACACCCTGGGCCGTTTTCATACAGACAAGAATCTCATAGGAATGAAAAACACAAATGAGATCGCTTTAATTTCTCAGTTGCTTCCCATATACAGCAATGAGATTAAAAGGAATTGTCTGTTTAAAATCTCTCCCTTCTCATATTTTTTGTCTCAGAAAAGGCCCTGGAAATCTCTATGGAGAGCTGTTTCAGCCTCAGAGTAAATAATAAAACAAGTATTTGCAAGATGAACTTTAAATATGATGAACTTTACAGTCATTACGAGATATAATGTTGGAGTTGTGAGATATGAAGTTGCAATTGGGAGAAAGTAATTGCAACATTTATCTCACATTTCTGACATTTTTCCTCACAAAATATGTAATTTTAAGTATTTATATCACAATTCTGACTTTTTCCTCACAAAAAATTAAATAATACAAAAATAAATAAATAAATAAGGTCATTGCAACATTTATCTCACAATTCTGACTTTTTTTCCCCTCACAAAAAAATGTAAAAAAATAATATTAATAAAAAAGGTCATCGCAACTTTTTAACTTACAATTCTGACTTTTTTACTCACAATAAATAAAAATAAATAAATAAGGTCATTGCAACATTTATCTCGCAATTCAGACTTTCTCCACAAAAAATTAAATAATAAATAAATAAATAAGGTAATTGCATTATTTATCTCACAATTCTGACTTTTTTTCCCTCACAAAAAAATAAATAATACTAAAATAAATAAATAAATAAATAATGTCATAATGTCATGTCCTCACAAAAAGGTGATTTCAAGTTATCTCACAATTCAGACTTTTCTCACAAAAAATTAAATAATATTAAAATAAATAAATAAATAATGTCATAATGTTATGTCCTCACAAAAAGGTGATTTCAATTTATCTCACAATTCTGACTTTTTTCTGTAAAAAAAATAAATAATAAAAAAAAAAAATAATAATAATAATAATAATAATAATAATAAAAGGTCACTGCAACTTTTAAACTTACAATTCTGACTTTTTTTTACTCACAGAAAAAATTTAATAATACTAACAATACTAATACTAATAATAAAGGCCATTGCAATTTATTTTTATCTCACAATTCTGACTTTTTTCCTTAACAATTCTTTTTTTCTCGCAATTCTTTCTTTTTTTCAGAATTGTCTTTACATAAATGTGCAGTTCTGAGGAAAAAAAAGTCTATTGTGAGAAATTCTGTGGCAGAAACGAAAAAGATGTAAACAAAGAGAAAAAAGTCTGAAGTCTGAGTTTATATCTTGCCATTCTGATTTTTATTTCTTAGAATTGTGAGATAAAAAGTCACAGTTAACTTTTTTATTTGATATACAGTCGCAAATACAAAAAATAAGCTTATGATTGTGAGGAATACATCTGCAGTTGTGAGAGTAAAGCCACAAATGTGAGACATAAAATCACAATTACAAGAAGTACAAGTCAAGACACCGAAATCTGTAATCAAAAAAGATTAGATTTAAATATTAGATCAGATTTACATATAAACTTAAACAATTTTCTCAATTTATGTGTTTAAGATCCACAATAATTATATAGCTCTATATTCGTACCAAATGTTATTGTTGTCTATATTTTTTTTTTTTCCTTTTAGGGGATTTTTATAAAATTATATTTAAATGTTAGTTAAAAGAAACCTATTACATAGCAGCCTCTGTAGTAAAACAATATGCAAATGATTTTTTTCATTATGGTCCACAAAATAATCTGAAAATCTCAAGCAGAACTTAAAATTTGCTGACTGTAAGTTTTCTGCACCTCTGCTGTACCACACTAGCAAGTTTTGGGACTTCTTTTGTGCTGCAGCTGTGAATCTTGTCCACTCTAGCAGTGTGCCAAAACTTAACACAGAACTATGCAAACAAATTCAACATGTGTGCATCCCAAAGGCTCTCGTTTTACCGTGTGTGTGGGGGGGCATTTCATTCACAGATTTCTCTGGAAAACATTCACATATTCAGAGTGTTTCTAGTGTGTGTTAAAAACACACTTGAGGACACATTCTCAATGGAATGTTGAGGGGAGAGAAGTCTGGGAAAAGTAAAGGAAGCACTCTCAGCGGAGTAACCAATCCCTCTCTTCTTTCAACCGACAGGCACAGCGCTAACCACAGTGGCAAGTAAGGGTGATCTGTTTTGAGACATACGGATGCATGCGGTGTCAGACCCAAAGCCTGCCGTGAATAATGAGATTTAACTCAATTAGAAATGTCATGAGGTGCCGAGAGAACGGAGGAGAGATACAGAGAGGGATAGAGAGACAGTAATCCACACATGTCCTACTCTTTCGACACTAGATTATAGCCTCAGCCACTGTTTATCCTTTCTGTAAACGTTCTACCCTGGTAGAGACACCCATCATCTCAATGGCATCTGTTTGGCAAGATTTGATGAACAACAGGTCTTATTAAAGGTGTACTCAAGTCAGGGGTGACACACACACACACACACACACACACACACACACACACACATATATATATAGTTATATATTTTTGAATAATATGACAACAAGCAAGATCATATGTTTTTCATTTAGCAACTAAAAAACACTATTTCCCAACATTTTAAAATTCCTGCACGGATTCTGTGTAGCTCATATACAGTGACAACAGTATTAAAAAATGAGCAAGATACACTGGCCTCTGTGTTTGAAAGTTGTCCTTTTTCGTTTTGTTTGTCAGACAATATCTGTAGTACTTCAGAAGTTTTACAATTACAATAAATACTCTACCTGTGCTTACAACGCAAATTTCCGTAATAGCTAATATTTTGGAGAGACCCCTACAACTTAGCCCACGAAAATAAATAAATAAATAAATAAATAAATAAATAAATAAAAATAAATATTGAATCACGTAAACGCCATTTTGGATTCAAACCGCGAGTTTTGCCATAAAGTGACGAGTTTGTCTATGGAATCCCGGTTCCGCCACTGAATATAAATTTTTAAAAAGTAATTGCGACCTTTTTATCTCGCAATTCTCAGAACGGAGTGATAGGAACTCGGAATTGTGCGTTATAAAGTCATAATTGTGAAATATAAACTCGCAGTTCTAAGAAATTACGTTAAGTCAGAATTGAGAAATGAGAAATCATAGGCGAGGGGTGAACCAACTCCAAGTGTAAAAGCAGCCAAATCTGTAAACTACAAACATTATAAACCCACCCCAGGAACCGGGGTGTAGGCAAATAAAATATTTTTAAGAGACGGAATTTGTATTAAACGTGACTAAATTGTAATAAAAACATTAGAAAATAACATTTTAACGTTTTATTTCCACGGTTATACAAACAGCGAATAAATTAAATACAGAAAGTGAAATTTTCACTAACTTTGATCTTTCGCGAGTTTAAGCACTTAAAAAAAAAAAAAAAAAAAAAAAAAAATATAAATATATATATAATATATATATATATATATATATATATATATATATAATATATATATATATCGTTATGATCACTGAAGCTGTCTACACTGTGAAACGAATCTCTTACTTACATTGTATGTACATCTGCGCTTTGTTGTATGATGAGAGAATTCAAGTGTTGCGCGCACTCAACAAAACTGATGAGTTTCAGCGATGACTCATCTGAACGCCTCTGATTGGCCGTTGCATTCTTAAGCGCAACAGATTTGATTGGTTTTAGTGCGCAACACTGTAAAAACACATAGAATTATGCTGCGTTCACGCCATATCGTAATTACCGTAATTTCGAGATGACAACATGTGACGTTCTACTCGGAGCTGTTCACGTCCTCAGACTCCGAATGCTGCTTTTCTATGGCAACACTATCAACGCCTAAACAGCCTACGTTGGTCAGGCGGTACAGCGGTCATGTGGTACAAGTCTTAGCTCTTAGAAGACTCCCAGTTCACAAGTTGTAATTACGAGTTTTACGAGGACGTGAACGCTTTTTACAAGTTGGAATCTCGTAATTACGGGAACTCCGATATGGCGTGAACGCACCTAAACTTACATTTGCGAGTTTGCGAGAATTGCGAGAAAAAGTCGCAATAACATTTTTTTTTAATTCAGTGGCGGAAACAGGCTTTCATAGTTTGCAGCCCTAAATATTTTCCCTGCAACAATTAAGAAACTTAATTATTAAAGGTAAATGTGGTCTTCTTCTCAGTGTAAAACAAACTTTAAATAGACCAATTTTAAGCCTTTTCTTAAGCTAGGGTTTATCACATGTGATAAGAGTTAATCATATTTTTTAAATGTTTAATCAAAATAACTGTTCATTACCTCAGTACTTTGTTATAATCCGTAATGTTTAATAGCATTACCAGACAGAAAAGCAAATCCTTAGCATCGCAGTGTATGTGTGAAACTGGCTTTACATAGTATTGCAAACAAAGCTGAACATAACATGTCTGTATGTATTGATTTTCTCAACAATAGCCTTTAAAATGTCTATTAGATAGCACATAATACTCTTATGATGCTTTAAAAAGCAGCAGCCAATGAAAAGCAAGAAAGCTATCAAGTTAGCAAAGCAGTTTTAAAACAATATCTGAGGCTGGACTTTGTGTCGCACGCACCTTGAGTGTGTTGTCTCTATTGGAAAGAGCTTGGACACTTAATGTGGACATTTAAAACCAATTCTGTCTCTTCTTAGTAGCCTCCTCGTCCGAGCACTCACCATTACCGTATCTCACCGGCCGCTACACAGAGAAACCAAAGACTGCGGATGATTCCACCGGGATGATTTGGTGAGAAGCCATAATTATATTAGATTAGGACCCTGCAGCAGACAGCTCATCTTCGACCACCTCGGCACCACAGGTTAGACAACAGAGGAGAAAAAAAGATTAAGTGCAAAGAGGAGGTAGAGGTGCAAAGTCATCAAATCAAATCTCAGCCATTTAGCCGTTCGGCTGGCCAGGATCCGCTGCTGACAGGGTTTTTCTGTGCAGCCAGAGGTCTTGGATTCTGTCTACATGCTGACTCCACATATGATCCCTATTAGGGCCTTGCGGGACCCCGCGCCCCTCGCTGTCTAACGGAGCAGGTTTGCATAAACTGAGAGCGATGTAAGTGTTAACAGGTACCATTCTCGCGGCAGCGTTGAGACGCACACGTATCTATCTGGGAAATTACCGAGGTGGGTATAAATTAGTCAAGGTCACTCATATGTGCTTTGATTTATATGTCAAATTCGATCAGCATTACTCATGATCAACACTTTTTTTTTTTTTTTGCAATGGATCTTGTGACATTTGAATTCAATTTGAATTTCAAGCTCTCAGTTTTTACCTCGAGCGCCTAGAATAAGAATCCAAAATGGCTGCTCAGCACATTAATAGTAGTGAAAAAGTAGTAATATAAACTCTGTGGTGCACATATTACTAAGATCTGTGAACATGACATTAGTATTTTGCCAATATTTTGTGCTTTTATCGACTGATGTTGCTAACAATGGGATAGTCCATTGGTTTTCTGACTTGTATACTGGAACGTGGTCAACACGTGTTTGACGTCAGCCAAGGCCCGTTCGCACCTAGAACAATAATTATATTGATGTCTACATCAGTGCATGATAACTTTCTGTTTATTATAAGCGCACAAATTGGACTGGCAAAAAAGAAAAAAACATTTTGGAAGTGATCCCAGTGATAAAATTACTCTGTGTCATTATCGTCATAATTGTCCTTGGTGTCCAAAACAAAAGAATGAAAGATTAAAAGAGATGAGGATACAATAAAAGATCTCTAAAAGAACATTTTAATTTTAGCAGTTGTTGAAAACATCATGTATGTTAGATGATGTCACACCGCAAATCTAAGTTATATTAAAACAACATCTGTTTTCTCTCTTCTGATATCACTAAATTGATCACTCGTAAACAGCAAAGAGAACGTGCGCAGGAGAGAAGACGTCAACAGGGACAGCAGCAGTGATTATCCAGGTTAAATCTTTATCTAAACTAACTCCAATTGACCAATGTCCTCATGTCTCTAGGGATTGCATTATAGTTTTTATCCACTTACGCAGAGTGGGCATCTGCAGCTGTTCTCATGCAGAGACAGTGGCAGGGAGCGAGAGCAAGAGAGAGAGAGAGAATTAGGCAGGACTCCTAATTTATTTAGCATTTGTTTCACTGTGAGTCATAATGTTGCTGTATTATGTATCTAATATTAAATAAATGCCTTGCATTTTCATATTAATGCATATAGTTCTTCCCACATTAATTCACATCTTTATCCCTTATCCTTTTCGATTCTCATGCGCTATTCATTCATTCTCATGCCAGACTCTACAGTATCAGCATGCAACAGTGCCTTACAATTCTCACTGCCAAGTACTAACTGCACAGATAGGCTAATATGCATAAAATTGTGCCATCATCTTGAGTGAAATATGCATATCTTGTGGCTGGTACTCCGCTGCAAGTCCCAGAGGCAAAAGAACTGTAATCTTGCAAGCGGAAGTCATTCCCATCTGAATAATTGATGAGAAATGATTGGCATAAGAGGTGGCATGTACCCATAGTCAATTCAGCTGAGATGTTCAGCAATGGTCAAAGCATCAGAAATGACAAAACAACTGGCCATGCAATGTAAACAACACATTTTAAGTTTTTTCTTTTCCAAAGAACATACAAATTATGGTTCTATAAAATATTTTAGTATTATTTGTAACTTACAAATATTGACCAAACAGTGAATTCAGGTTGGAAATTGTTAAAATTGTTTATTTGCAATATTAGCAATTTATAAAATATCAATAAACATCGTTTTACGTATATGCAAAACAACCATTATTGTTATTACGATTATTATTAGTATTATTATTAGTATTATAATTATTATCCGTATGTTACATTTCGAAATGTATATTTGCTTGCGGTCCGTAAGTTTAAATCTTGGTTATCTAATTTCAAATGTACTAATTTCTTATTCCCGCGGAGGGAGGGTGAGAAGCTGACTTGAACAGCTGCTTCATGACCCAAAAAACTGTCAGTCTTTCCCTGGAATAAATTGTGGAATGTTCCATTTTTTCAAGCAGGGACGCGTAATGTTCTGTATTCCATTAATATGAACGTAAAGTTCTGAAATGTTTATGACTTAAGACTGAACTTAATTAAATCATCCATTTAGTGATCAATCCAAGTATTTACGAAATATACTGTAAATATTTCAATGTGTCAACAGGAATAATGTCTACATTTTCCCCCGGCTCTGGAAGCCCTCTTTCAGGCAGACCCATAGTAGAATCAATTCACACAGTGGGGAGCTTGAAACCGTCCACTCGTGCTTCTCAGCTTAGTTTGGAAAAATAAGTCTTGAACACAGTTTGGATTTCAAAGTTGTACGATGTGGTTTGCGAGAGAAGGTTGCTTGCAGAAATTTAGTGATTCGCTATTTCACACGACCTCCACATCAAAACCGTTTAGAGATTAAGTCGTTGCATGATGAAACGAGTTAGCGTTTATAGACTGAGTTGACGCTGTTCTTGAAACACGTATCGCACGTTGGCAGCGAGATAACCATCTTTCTATGTGCTTATGCAGCTGCTATTTCGCAGAGTTAAGATATGGTTGACATTACCTGACATCGGTCATCTTTGGCTTATTTGGACGGACGGCTGTATTTGCATTCACATCCATGCTCAGAATGCTACATTTATTACTGAGTAAAATACTCAGTAAAATATACATAATATATGCTCTTATGTAGTATAATAACTGGCATGCTAATAAATGTTGTGGACCACGTACATAAACGTAACTCCAGTAGGTTTTATCTCAAAGTCAAAGTTCAACCTATTTCAGGCCAAGGACATCATATAAAATCAAGTGTTGAATTTTAAGACTAGCATGCTTTATCCTATAGACATATTCTGTTGCTTAGATTTAGTGTGCGAATTGTTCAGTAACTTTCAGGAAGCAACTTTTTCAAGGAATGTCTCGGTATTTTCTGGGCTAAAACCAACTATTTTTGAAAATGATTTAAAACACTACCGATTCTGTGATATATTTTTGATGTTTACTTTTATAAAAAGTTTTAAATAATTACTAATACCTATCGATGCACGCTAAGATACAAACAGCGATGGAGCAGTTGTTGCTATGGTTACGTTTTACGCACACTATGCGATTACTTTGCCAGCAGATATTTAGCTCCTGTAAACGTGATTACTGATACGTTGAAATGTTTGTGTGTGTGTGTGTGTATATACATATATGTATACACACACACAACTTCAAGCTCCGTTATTGAGGGTTTGCACTTACGTCACGATTTGGTCATCTGAATGCGCGGCAATATTTGCGATCCTCAGATGTAAACAACAGCTTTGATTGTACGGTTAATGTGCTACTGAATACGTTGTTCTGTTAATTTATTCTGTCTAAACCACGGGAAAACGTATGGAAGCTGCTAAATCATATAGAGCAGCAGTTAGTAAGCAGGAAAGGGCGCAATAGTTTGACAAACTAAAGTTAAAAGGTGGTAAAGATTCGTACGAGCAGTATTAATTAAGATACTGGCCTAATATTTCACCTACCTGAATGGAAATGATAAGAACAAAAACGAATGTTAAGATTGTTGCCTTGGAAATTCTGGCTCAGTTTGGTCAACCACAAACGCCTTTTGTTCCTCAAACAGTTTTTTGCACTCTTCTCCTTGATTTATTATAACTTTTGGCAGTCTATAGTACTTCAAATGTTTTTCCTGGTCCGACCGATAAGTACAGCCCAAAACATGAGAATAATTGACCATTTTGAGCAGCAATAATCAGCAAAAATATGCGCGTTTTGTTCGGTTCAGTGGCATTGTTTACATTTAGCGCCGCCAGTTGATGACGCCAATTGATGTGAAAACGTGTATCCGCTTATATGCAGTTAGCAATGTTACAGTGAGGGTTTTCACATCTCTGAGATGTAGATTAATATTACATTTTAGACTTGATTGACATCTGTCAAGGTCATTTGGATTTGTAGTCCACAGCTCAAGATGACTTAAACATCAAGCCAGCAATGAAAAATACGTTGTTTACAAGCCTTAAAAAGTACTTTGGTAGTTAAAATAAAATATGCACTTTTATGACAACTGATATATGAGAGGTCTAAGCAGGACTGATGTAGCTTATAGTTTTTCTTTGTATAAGGTGTGTCACATTATAGCTGTGTTTTTTTTTGTTTTGTTTTTTTTTTTCACCCAAGAACCCAGGAGGCAAACCACAGTCAATTTGCCATTGCTGTCAGCCCAAGAGAGCAAAGGATCCTAGCGCCTCCTATGTGTGAATGTGAAGATTAACACATTAATGAACACTAAATTGAAATACCGTTCACACAGGTAAACCGATGAATTTTATCCAACGCGGAAGTAAGCTGCTTTCTGTAAATGTGTTGCCCGAATTATTAGATGATAGAAAAAGTGCAGTAGTAAACGATAAAACCTATTTGCACTAAACCGTGTTTATTATTATAATAACGGCATATAATAATAGATAACAAATACTGGTTTATGATAAAGGACTGTTTTTGTACAACTAAAAAACTGGAAGACACCGGAGACCTGGCACATTCAAGTTGCAAATGGCCACACCCGCACTTACGTTACAAATAATGTCAACGCTACGTATTTCAGTTCTTTTTCAGTTATATTGCTAATATCAGAGTGTAATGATTGTGTGTTTTACATATTTAACTCTCCTGAATGTGACAATTATGTGACCCTGGACCACAAAACTAGTCAGAAGGGTCAATTTTTTGAAATTGAGATTTATACATAATCTGAAATCTGAATTAATAAGCTTTCCATTGATCTATGGTTGTTAGGATAGGACAATAATTGGCCGAGATACAACTATTTGAAAATCTGCAACCTGAGGGTGCAAAAAAAATTTAAATATTGATTAATGTTGTCCACATTAAGTTCTTAGCAATGCATATTACTAATCAAAAATTTTGACACATACAATGTATTGTTAGCTACTGCTACAAATATACCCGTGCTACTGGTTTTGTGCTCCAGGGTTTCATATTTGCTGTGTGGCCCGTAACATCCTAACAGCCAGTTCACACTGTTGCATTTATAATATGCTGCATCTTTCTTATTTATATTAAGGTGTTGAGCAATCTGATGCTATCTGAAGTCTGTTTATTCTTTAGAAGACATCTGTGTCAAACCAGATCATGAATTCAGGTGCTGAGGTTTGCTGAACATGTCAGTGTGGATGTGTCTGTGTACTGGAGAGTGCGTCATACTTTGCTATGTGAGTCATCAGATATATTGTTAGGCTCAGGGAAGAGACGGCCCCTGCTCTCCATCCAATCAGAGTTCAGGATGAACCAAAACAAGGCCTTAGGTTCTTACTCACACTCTTATGTGTCTCTTAGCATGTGTTTGTGTGTGACAGATCCACTGCCCGCTGATCACACATCTCACATCCTGCCACACGGTGAGGATTTGCCAGCCAGCCGCCCAAGGACTGGAATCTGTTTGCCCAGTATGCCAGTGTTGACATGACACCTCATGATTCGATACGGATAAAGCCAGGAACCTGCAGAAATAAAGTGGAGCCCCTGTGTTTGTGGATTAAACAGTTATCACTAGTTAAACAAACCATCGAGTCTCACCGCGGAAATGTAACAAGCCTCTCTCTGTAATGTGGAGACACAAACCTCGCTCTAACACAGCAGCAACAAACTTAAACCTATTTCCATGTCGGATTGTTTTCCTGAGACCCATCCAGCAAAAATGCACTGAAACCTATGGATGAGGCAAAGCAAAGAGAGGCTCCGCCAGTTTCTGTAAACAAGCCTATGACGCATGACGGATGACTAATATTGTGACATCACAACAATAATTGTCTTTATTGTATAAAGAAAATAGCACACAAACTCTCTTCCCATGCAAAAAAAAAAAAAAATCTTTTTTTTTTTTTTTTCAAAAAAGAGAAAATAATCTGTGAACTAAAGATTTTGAATGATTAAATTAACACTGTTTATAATTTCAATAAATTAACATAAAAAAAACGTATTGTAAACTTATTGTGAATCCACATCACTTCATTCAGTACTATGGGCCTGTTCTAATACCCACACTTGCTGTCATGTCCACTACAAAGTGCACAAGACTGTCCCATTTCTGAATAATGCCAAAACTCAGTGCTATTCATTATGTTCAAAAATTGAGAGATTTCAAAAAGAACTTCACATGAATTAGACTACATATAATTACATATCAAAGTTAAATGAATTAGATATTACACATAATTTGGCAGTAAAACAAAGTATTGAACATTTTATATTACATAGATACTGATGAACAGACAGAAGCTTATTATAAAGTGCAAAGTGTTGAAAATCAAAATGTGTAAAGATCTGTAAAACTTTACATGCATTTTTAAAATTGGGTAATCAAAAGTTTTACACATACTTCACACCCACTTGGGCAAAATATAGGAAATACATCATGTAAGTGGACAAGTAGTCAAGTGCAAAGACCACAAGTGTTAGTATTGAGACGTGCCCTTATGTGCTCCTATTGCATTTGCAAGTAGAAGTCCGCCACCTAGTGGTAAAAAGTAATCATGGTAACACTTTTTATGAAGCCTGTTGTGTATAGGCTATACATCAAGATATTTTCAATGCATTCTTGATATCTGTGATATTTTTTAGAATTATTTGTAATATAATATTTACAGATTTATTGTTAAACCATATGAGGAATATTAAGTATTATAACAGAATTATAATTATACTCTTTAATTATTTCAAAAAACATTCAGCTGATTGTAACCTGTATTATAAATTATTTTCAGAATTTTTAAAATAGCTTATTTAATGTACTATATAGTAGTGTACCAGTCAAAAGTTTTTAAACAGTAAGATTTTTTATGTTTTTTAAGAAGTCTCTTCTGCTCACCAAGCCTGCATTTGATCCAAAATACAGCAAAAGTAGTAATATTGTGAAATATTTTTACTATTTAAAATAACTGCTTTCTATTTAAATATATTTTAAAATGTAATTTATTCCTGTGATCAAAGCTATATTTTTAGTATCATTACTCCAGTCTTCAGTGTCACATGATCCTTCAGAAATCATTCTAATATGCTGATTTGCTGTTCAAGAAACATTTTTATTATTTTTTATCAATATTTAAAACAGTTGAGGATTCTTTGATAGAAAGATCCAAAGATCAGCATTTATCTGAAATAAAAAGTCTTTGTAACATTATACACTATACCATTCAAAAGCTTTTTTTTCACTTTCATTTAGCAAGGATGCAATAAATTTAGCAAAAGTGATCATAAAGACATTTATAATGTTTTTCAGATAAATGCTGTTCTTCTGAACTTTCTATTCATCAAAGAAACCTGAAAAAAATTCTACTCAGCTTTTTTTAACATAATAATAATACATGTTTTTTTGAGCAGGAAATCAGAATATTCGAATGATTTCTGAAGGATCATGTGCCTGGAGTAATGATTCTAAAAATTCAGCTTTGAAATCACAGGAATAAATTACATTTTAAATATTTAAAAATGTTACTGTTTTTGCTGTACTTTGGATCAAATAAATGCATACTTGGTGAGCAGAAGAGACTTCTTTACAAAAAAAAATAAAAATCTTACTGTTCAAAAACTTTTGACTGGTAGTGTATCAGGAGTGTTACTGCAAACACTCCTGACAAACAGCACGGATCCTAAAGTCAGAAACAAAACCCAAACTTTCATAAGATTTCAGTGTTTTATCAGGTGTGCACATTAAACAGTGCATTTACAGACATGAAAAGTATTATAGAATGAGCTCACAAAATTACATGTTCAGCAGTTCGACAAAACAACTGTGTGTGTCTCAGTCAAAGGATCTTGTGATCGGAGATTCATTAGTCCGGTGATTAGCAACATTTCTCTCTTTAAATCACACACACATTGTAGTGAAGGAAGATCTATCAAAAAAACTTCAAAATTAACCTAAATTACATACAAGTGTCCCTCATTGGCATCACATGCATTAAGAAGTTTGAAGTCTTCAAAATGGCACATGTCCAAAGTTCACAGGTCAAACTTCTACATTACATCTCCTCCTCGTCTTCATCCTCCTCTGGCAGGATTCCAGGACAGGGTTCCATGGTTACAGCAACACCCATTCCGCTGCGCCCAACAGGCATATCTGTTACATACGTCCATACGTTACCGCCTGGACAGTAGTACTCCACGCTGGACAAGAAACCCCCTTGATTGAATCCACCTGAAATGGAATAATATTTACATTTATGCATCTAGCAGACACTTTCATCCAAAACAACTTACACTGCCTTCAAGGTATACATTTTATCAGTTCATGCGCTCTGATTCAGCTCACCTAACACATAAATCTTGCATTGGTAGACTGTGACTCCATGCGCACTGCGGCATTGGTTCATAGAGGCCATGGGTTCCCACATGTCTCGAGTGACGTTGTATCTCTCTGTAGTTTTGAGCTGTGTTTGACCATCATAGCCACCAATTGCGTAGAGGTAGTTATCCATACACACCACCCCTACAAACAGAACAAAAACCAGACAGCTCAGTACATATCAACAAGTATTTTATTAATACAAAAAAATCTGAAATATTTTACATTTAGCTTGTTGTTGTAGATTACTGCTGCAAAGCAAAGCAAGTACAAGAACTCGCTATTGCCAATACGGTGCTGTATTTAAGGCCTACTGCTGCTGCACAAATGGGATATAAAATAACCTGTAGCAGATCTATACAGGTGGAGCTGGGGAAGTGGAGGGTTTCAGAGGAACTCTAAAAGCTCACTGCCATTTAAATGTAAAGCAGCAAGCTCACTGGCTGCAACATGAACCAATTAGCTTGTGCCAAGTAGTTTAATGCTGTGAATATCATCAGTTTGCGTTAAGGACCCATCAGCCTGTGCCATCTAGAGTTTCATGACAGAACTTGGCATTTCTTTTAAATTTTGAAAAAAATCTGTTTTCAACATTGGTAATAACAACAACAAATTGAGTCCCATTTGAGTAATAATTGACCACCAAATCAGCATACCATTAAAAAAATCTTATTTATTCCAAAGTTTTGACTGGTAGTGTATGTATGCACTATTTTTATGATGTTTATTTTTGAGCTGGACAACTCCTGGTACCCATCCACATTCACTGTGTGGACGAAAGCAGCGTGAACATTATTTAAATTAAATTTATGTAGTAGAAAATCCACGAAAGATTTGGGTTATTTAAAAAAATCCAGTTTTGTACATATTTTGGACTATAAGGGGGCCATTATGATGTGAAATGGCTGCACTCAGTGAGCTGCTGGCACTAACTTTTGCTATTTTTACTGCAGCACAATTCAAAATAAGCAATTCGGAAATAAAATACTGATACAACACCACATTGTGCAGCTTTTGGTTTGTAATTTTCAGTCGAAGGGCAACAAGAGAAGCAATGTAAGTCTTTTTTCTCAGCGATAAGAACAGAAAATAATGGGAAGATGCATGTAGACGAATAAAATTTCCTAAAGACCCACGTCTTTGTTCTCTCCACTTTAGCCCTGATGCCTTTGAGGCTTTTTGTAGACCACAGCTACTGAAAGAGCTCACAAACGGCAGAGACAAGAAATGCTAGATGTCATTCTGGCAGGATGTAAACATGCTGACGCTTGTCATGACGCCGCAGCCACTGAAAGAGTTTCTCAGTGTGGATTTCACTCGATATCCAGGGGCATTTAGACTCCTTGTGGGGAAATTGATGGTACGGCATTTGGTTTAACCCTACGCTTATATTCATCGCCACAACTCTTTGAGTAGCTGTGGTCATTATATCAGTATTTTATTTTCCGAATTGTGTTGCGATAAAAATAGCAACAGGTAGCGCATGTACACTGTAAAAAACAAAACAAACAAAAAAAAAAAAACCCACAATTTGTTGAGTCAACTTAAAATAATTTTGTTACCCTGCTGCCTTAAAATTCTAAGTTCAGTCAACTCAAATAGTTTAGTCAACTTGAAATGTTAAGTTGTACTAAGTCACAACTTAGATATTTGAGTTGACTAAACTAAAAATTAGCTTGGTTAAACTTAAAGCTGGGGTTGTTACCCAGCTGCCTTAAAATTTTAAGTTGAATGAACTAAAATATGCAAGTTGTCACTTAGTACAACTTAACATTTTAAGTTGACTAAACTTTGAGCTGACTGAACTTAACATTTTAAAAGCAGCCAGCTAACAAATCATTTTAAGTTGACTCAACAAATTGTTTTTTACAGTGTAGCTCACCGAGTGCAACCATTTAAGAAATCAAAATAACAGCGCACCCCATTGCCCAAAATATGTATAAAATGATGTGGATTTTTTTTTAAATAACGTAAATCTTTCAGGAGTTTTCTACTACATACTTCAGCAAGAGACATCATTTATGTTATATTAAGCCATAAAAGCCTTTAAAATCCTATAAAATTAAAATTTAAAGGCACAGCGCACAACTTCTGAATCCTGCACACTATGTTAACTGCGCAGGTAATTCTTCAACTCTTCTGATATGAATTATTGAGTGACTATGCCAATGTTTGCAATTACAGACTGCTGTGTTAGCTGGAGGGTCAAGCAGCTCTGAGAAGTAGGCATTCCTAGAAGTGCAGTCACCTTCATGGGCATTTTTAAACATCTTTTGTTAATCTTTTTATTTATTAACTCATGAATGGAAAGAACATAATTTATGTTTGATTCAGGTTTATCATTACATTTATTTATTAAGCAGACACTTTTGTTTAAAACAGCGACCTACAAATGAGAAATACAAAAAGTGATTCATCTTTTGAAGGTAATACCACGAGAAGTGCTGACAATACAAAGTTTCAATCATTGTCTGGAACTGTACGGTATTACGTTTCAACTTTAATGGTGTTTTATGTTGTTACAGGCTGTAACAACACACTGTAAAATGCCACATGATTAGATATGATGTGGTCTTTTGTTCTCTTATTATTTATATTGTTCCCTTTAGTCACTTTTATATAATCACACCATTCATGCAGTACATCATATGTGGTTAACATGTCAAGTAAAGGAAAACAGTTCCAATTCATTAGTTTGATAAATGGTGCAGAATATTTACCAAGACCGCTCCGAACTGTGTTCATAGGTGCCACATGCTGCCAGGTGTTCGTGTCTGGTTGATAGCGCTCAACCGTGTTCCATCGATTGTCCCCGTCGAAACCCCCAACAACATACAGACTTCCCCCACACGCGACGACACCGGCCCCCAGCCGCGCCACTGACAAAGGGGCCACAAACGTCCAGCGGTTTGTTTCTGGGTCATACCTGTGAAAACAATAAGCAGGAAATCATTACAAACCAGTTGAGATATTGTCGTCAAGGAATGTGATTTCCTAAAAACAGCAATGAGGAAGCCAATACAAAACTGTCTTTCTAAACATCTCGGGCTCTTCACTTTAAGAATTTGTTTTCCTTTGTTCCTAACAATGATATCTAGTGCCAAATAGCACTCATAACTGCAAGCAATTCCCATGAGTGGATAAATGGCCAACAGAATGTCACAATTTTAAAAAAACAGCCTTCAGCAAGAAGAGGTTGCATTTAACCTGCCAACAATGCAATATCTCTATTTAAAAGCTTGTGAAGACAGCTACTGTTACTGACCTGAGAGTTTCTGTCTCCCAGCACAACAGAGGCACATAGTGAGTCTTGAATTTCACACATCTTAGAAACTGTAGATGATCTATCGACGTTCATTGTTTGAATTTGCGTCTAGCTCTAATTCCTAAATAGAATACACGCACTTTCTCTCCCTGCATTCCTGGACAGATTAACTTTCCGATTTGAGCCGCTCACTCAGTCATAAATTATCCTCAATAGGATTCACATGGCTCTGTTATGTATCCTAACTTGTGCTCGTCTACTAGAAAGCCTTTTAAAAAAGTCCACAGTAAAAACTAGTAATAAAAGACAATTAATGAGGTTAATGAGGTTTATGCCACTTACACATTATGTTTGTGGCATAAATTTATTTTGTTTTTAGGATGTCTATATATACTCTACCTTTTAAAGGTTTGGTTTCTTTTAAAGAAATGAATACTTTTATTCAAGGATGCATCAAAATGATCAGAATGTATATAATATTGCAAAAAAAGAAAAAATCCTGAAATGTTTATTGGGCAGCAAAATTACAATATTAGAATGATTTCTTAAGGATCATGTGACACTGAAAAGTAAAAGCAGGCTGATGAAAATTCATCTTTCCATTACAGGAATTAATTACATATATAGAAAAAATATATGTATTTTCAATTATTATAATATTTCACAATATTACTGTACATTTGATTAATTAAATGCTGCCTAGGTAAGAATAAGAGACTGCTTTCAAAAACATTTTTGAATGATAGTGTCCATACATACACGTTTAGGATCACTGAGATTTTTAATGTTTTTTAAAGAAGTTTCTTATGCTCATCAAAGCTGCATTAACAGTAATATAGTGAAATATTATTCAAATGTAAAATAACAGTTTTCTATGTGAATACATTTTAAAATATAATTTATTCCTGTGATGAAAAGCTGAATTTTCAGCATAATTACTCCAGTCTTCACTGTCAAATGATCCTTTAGAAATCATTTGAATACGTTGATTTATTATCAATGTTGAAAACAGCTGTGCTGCTTAATATTTTTTAGAACCTGTGATACTTTTTTTTCAGGATTCCTTAATGAATAAAAAGTTTAAAAGAACAGCATTTATTTAAAATAGAGATGTTTTGTAACAATATAAACTACCATTTAAAAGGATGTGGTCAGTAAATTTGTATTCTTTCTTTTTTTGAAAGAAATGACTACTTTTATTTACCGAGGATGTGTTAAATTGATAAAAAGTGATGGCAAAGACTTCTATTGTTAGCAAAGTTTTCTATTCTGAATAAATGCTGTTCTTTTTAACTTTTTATCATCAAAGAATCCTGAAACAGGTTCCAAAAAAATATTAAGCGGCATAACGGTTTCCAACATTGATAATAAAAGTAATAAATCAGCATATTAGAAAGATTTCTGATGAATCGTGTGGCACTGAAGACTGGAATAATGGCTTTATTCACAGGAATAAATTATATTTTAAAATATATTCAAATAGAAAACAATTATTTTAAACAAAATTTTACAGTTTTTGTTTTTCATAAGAGAATTCTTTAAAAAACATTAAACAACAATACTAATCCCAAACTTCTGAATGGCAGAGTATGCATTTTTCTTTGTTAGAAGTTGTTGTTCAAGGTCTTAATTGTTTTCCACTTAGTTATTCATGTAATTTTGCATTCTGTGCACTACCTTTGAAGAAATGAAAATGTCCACATTAAATCATTAAGACATTTTATCCCAAGACTTATGATAATAAGATAATAAAAGCTAATTTGTGCATTTATCATTATTAGCGAGACTATTAATGTAGTTAGTTCACAATAGTTTCCTTCCTAAATGTTATGATGTTCCAATAACTATTTCAAGGTAAATATAGAAACCAACTTAGTTCTCACAACACAATAGAGTCCTTTCTTTCAATTGTCACATTTAGATGCACTGTCATGCTGTACTTGACAAACAACATGCCACTTTCATTTTGGCTTACTGATAAAACCCATCAAATACTGTAGAGTTCATGCAAGGACTTCCTTTTTCCTGATCTGTCACCATGCTTACTGCCTAATAAATATAAAATATTCATGTCATTACACTAAATGTGGAGAAATGTGTTTCTCCTGAAAGGCCTAACCTGACTCTGTGCTGTGGAATGTACGTTATGAAACAGATTTGCCTGGAGCTTGTTAGTCAAGAGTGACTGCTCTGAAAACAACTGAGCGAAATGATCTCTACACCCTGATGGAAGGCGCTTGTTTTAAATCAAAACACTCTCTGTAACCGATGAGGGACGTATCGCAAGTGTAGCGTGCAACATAACCTTTCTGCTAATATTTCATTTTTATCTCATACAAAACGTCCTGTGTGAAAGTTCTTCTGTCGGACAGGTGTGTGACAGTCTCCCCTGTGTACTGACTTTTAATCTGTCACTCTGCACTGTGCTAATGTTTTGATTCCGCTAGAGTACGCATAATAGAAAGGAAATATAATAGAAAGGGGAAAAACCCTACAGCGTAAAAGAAACAACACAAAACCTTTTCGAGTTTTCTTCCTGTCTCAGCCTCACCTCTCAACGCTGTTGTGATGTGTAGAGGCATGTGAACCCCCTACGGCATAAATGCTGCCGTCAATGACCCCGACACCCACTCGGTTTCTGGGCGTGTTGAGCGGAGCCAGCTGGGTCCACTGGTTAGTCATGGGGTTGTAGCAGGACAAAGATCCAGACTCCATGTTGTTCTGCAGAGACAGATTCCGTCCCCCGACCGTATAAAGCAGCCCGAACAACACGCACGCCCCGAGCCCGCTACAAGGAGATCCCATGTCAGCCAGCTTTATCCAGACATTCTTCCTTGGGTCAAAGGCTTCCAGAGAGTCCAGAGAGTGTTGCTTGTACCCTCCCGCTACGTAGATGAGCTGCGTCCCACGATGAGGAGCGGGCGGCAGGGGTTTTCGAAGAGCCATGTCCTGGAAGATCTTGGACAAGAAGTCCTTGCAGGAGTTGGCCTTGCTGAGGATGGGGCAGGACTGCAGTTGCCTTTTGAGGAATGTGGGCGGCAGGGCGTAGATGTGGACCGCGTTGAGGAGGGCATGGAAGTACTGCGCTCGGCTCTCCACATCCCAGCGGACCCAGTCGATGCAGGCCTTGTAGACCTCGGACTCACAGAGCACCTTTATACTGTCCTGACTGATCAGCTCCAGCAACTGGCAATGGGACAAACTGAAGAACTCTTCCTCTTTGGTTACCTGTGACAAGTATAATGGACATATGTAAATATGAAGAGTCCATCTGACGTATTTCTTTAAAATTAGCATTTCTTTCTGGCTACTTTGTATAGGTTTCTATGTAACTACAGGCACTTCTGATTGGGCTGAGGCTGGAATTTAGCAAGTTTGAAGTAAAAGTATTTGATGGACGTATACTATATGTCAGGAGCATTCACTCAGTATCATTATCTCATTTTTGACCGAGATCGCTTTTAGCTGGTTTTGCATCTGAACTCTTCATATGTATTTGCATGAATACAAAATGTCAAACCAAAAATACATTTCATCATAAAGGTGTTGCACATTAATTATTGATCACCCAGTTTTTCGGGGTGAAATGCAGTCATTTTAATAGGAATCCAAGACTGGGAATTTTGAGAGATTTCCCAACACAGATTTCGCAACAGTTTCAAGTTGGTCATGCAGATTCACAACTTTGAAAGTGACTTCTGTGTGAACACGCTTTATACGTTGCTAAACTACTGGTGATAGACAATTGACTTTTTTTTTTTTTTTCGCAGAATTTCACTGAAAATTTTCAGTTGTGACCACACAAAATTAAAAATCATTAGAGAGCTAACAAATCTCATTCTTGCTCATTTTTGATTGAAAATTGTTATTTTAGAAACATTTTTACTGTTTTGACATCACTGCGCCCAAAAGTTATGGGTTATTTTTACTAGATTTTTAGACACCAATGTCTATTTTCCTGGCAAGAAGTGGATGGTTTAAAAAAACAATGATAAACAATACAGAAACCTTTACAGGAGGGAAGATTATCAACGAACGAGAACATTTAGCAATGGGCCCTTTTCACAATTCAAGGTTTCTGAGAAGCACAAGTCATCATAGTTGGTTAAGCGTCTATAGTGGTGAATGAAAACTACAAAAAAAAAAAATCTTTGTTTTTTCAGCATTTTTGTGTATTTGAACCCTTTAGAACAATGACTGTATGATTTAAAGATCCATCTTTTCACTCTGCGGACAACTGAGAGACTCATATGCAACTATTACAGAAGGTTCAAACGCTCACTGATGCTCCAGAAGGAAAAACGATGAATTAAGAACTGGGGGGTGAAAACTTTTGAACAGAATGAAAATGTGTACATTTTTCTTATTTTGCCTAAATATCATATTTTTTCATTTATTATTGCTCTTCAGAAGCTAGAATAAGATACTTGTTTCCCAGAAGACAAAATAAGGTAAATTTACTCTTATTTTTAAATTCTACAATTTTTCACCCCTTGGCTCTTAATGCTTTGTGTTTCCTTATGGCACATCAGTGAGTGTTTGAACCTTCTCTAATAGTTGCATATGAGTCCCTCAGTTGTCCTCAGTGTGAAAAGATGGATCTTAAAATCCAACTATTATTTTCTCTATGTAAACATATTTTATGTGAAAAATCTTTTTTCGATCAGTGTTAAAAAAATAACATGCATTTTGTATGATCCCTTTTATTTTGGTAAAAATCCAGATTTTGCAAGGTGTATGTAAACTTTTGACCTCAACTGTATATATGCCATTTGCTCCAATAGCAAAATAATTTTTTTTTTTTTTTAAAAAGTGAAAACAAATACAATGCTAGATATATAATGTTAATAGCTCAGGAAACACAGTCCGTTAAAAGGGTCCATTGCTTCATTTACTTTGGCAATTTTTTAGCCTGATAGTGTGATTCACCATCCACTCTCTTTAAATGGAAAAGAGCAGCTTGCACATTCTACCTAAGATCTCTTTTTTTAGTTGAAGAAGGAAGGTAGAAAATAATCCAGGCTGACATGAGGGTGAGCAAATGATGATAAAATTATAGTTTTTGGGTGAACTATTTCTGTAATGCCTGATTCATTTGACAGCTGGATAATTTATACGAATCAATATCCATCTGTAAGACAGACCTGAGTTCCATTGACAAATCAATTAGCTACACAGAGCCGTTCTCTACAGCCTTCATTCATTCAAAGACTAACTGTTACAGGTCAATGGCTCAGTACAGTTACTTAAGAGAGCACAGCAGGTGGCAACTATCGATCGCTGCTAACTGACACTTCGGTGAATGGAGTCCATGGGGCACGCACCTCATTGAAGTGAGTGTTGATATACTCCCTTGTGCGAAGGTGCAGCTCGGTGCAGCCGATCTCCTCGGCAAACCTCGAGATGCCTATGACATTTGACGGCTCCAGGTTCTTCGTGAGGAAATCGCAGCACGCTTTGGCCACTTCTTCCATCTGATAGCGCATCGCGGTCAAGAGGACGTGAAGAACACACTTCTCGCCCACTGTTATACGGGAGGTGTAGGCGTAGTCGATGAGGCGGCTGATGACCTGAGGACACACGTCTCGCAGGGTGACCTCCGAGGCATGGCATTCCTTGAAGTTACTGGTGAACATGGCTTTGAAGTAAGGACTGCAGGCAGCCAGCACCAGTTTATGCACCTGGGGAATGCAGACACTTGGAATAAAAAAAAAAAAAAAAGCAGACAGGACACACCTGAAACTAAACCATGAACGCTGCATGTGCCGTGTTCTCGTAATTACAATCAAATGCCTTAACATGTACTAACATAATTCTGCACTTGTAATGAGGACCATTTATCTTTGTGCACTGTAATTTGCAGTGCCAAGGACATACCATATTAAAAATAACTAGAACATGCTGGACCTGTTTCTTAAGGAGTTTCTAGTTTAGAATATATTATTAGTATTTAAGTGGTGCAATCTATGTAGTTCACTATACTATACTGTACTACACTGTACTGTAAGTACTACAGAAGAAAACTAGGGATGTGGTGATATTAAAATCCTAACTGATACATGACTAATTTTTTATTATTCATTTATTCATTTTTTTTTTTTGTACTGTTAAGGTCAGTATCCAAAAAGGTTAATATTCAAATTCTATGTTATTTTTGTCAAAATAAATTAAATGTAAAACACTAAAAAATGAAATTGGAGAATCTGCAAAATGTTAGTTATTTTACCAAAATAAGAGGGATCATACAAAATGCGTGTTATTTTTTATTTAGTACTAACCTGAATAAGATATTTTACATAAAAGACATTTACATATAGTCCACAAGTGAACATAATAGTTTAATTTATAAAAAAAAGACCCTGTTATTCTTAATACTGTGTTGTTACCTGAATAATCCTTCAGAGTACCTTGTTTGCGCTGAACAGTTAAACTGCCCGCTGTTCTTCAAAAAAAAAATCCTTCAGGTCCCACAAATTCTTTGGTTTTTCAGCATTTTTGTGTATTTGAACCTTCTCCAACAATGACTGCATGATTTTGAGATTCAACTTTTCACACTGAAAACAACTCAGGGACTCAACTATTACGTATGCAACTATTACAGAAGGTTCAAACACTCACTGATGCTTCAGAAGGAAAAACGATGCACTAAGAGCCAGGGGTGAAAATTTTTTGAATTTGAAGACTGGGGTAAATTTCACTTATTTTGTCTTCTGGGAAACATGTAAGTATCTTCTGTAGCTTCTGAAGAGCAGTACTAAATGAATAAATAGACAAAATAAGAAATATGTACACATCTTAATTCTGTTCAAAAGTTTACACCCCTGGCTCTTAATGCATAATTTTTCTATCTGGAGCATCAGTGTGCATTTGAACCTTCTGTAATAGTTGCATACGAGTCCCTCAGTTGTCCTCAGGGTGAAAAGATGGATCTCAAAATCATACAGTCATAGTTGGAAAGGGTTTAAATACACAAAAATGCTGAAAAACCAAAGAATTTGTGGGACCTGGATTTTTCTGAAGAACTGCAGGCAGTTTAACTGTTCAAGACAAACAAGGGACTCATGAACAACTATCTTTAAAAAAAAACACACAGCTGAGGATCATTCAGGTAACAACACAGTATTAAGATTATAAGTCATTTATATGTCGTTTTTCATAAATTCAGCTAGTGTTTTCTCTTGTGGACTATATGTAAACATCAATATCTTATTCAGGTCAGTACTAAATAAAGAAATAGCATGCATTTTATATGATCCCTCTTATTTTGGTAAACTAATTAACATTTTGCAGATTCTGCAAGGTGTATGTAAACTTTTGACCTCAACTGTATATGCATATAACTAACTGATGTGAATAACTACATCAATAATCATAACTGATGTGGATGTGCACTGTACAGTGCATGGAAAAAGTCTGCAATGTTGACTCAAAACCAGGTAACCAAAGTAGCCCTTCGAAAAAAACACTAAATACCTAAAAATAAATACCTAAAAATACTGTCTGCTAACATAGTTCTCTATTATGCAGTTGTACCTTCAGCCTTAATTTCATTAAAGCAAAAAGAAAAATGTGGCGAGAACTGGCCTGTGCTGAAATGAGAGGTTTAAAACGGCACTTTAAGTAAAATAAAACAGCTTTTATATGGCACTTTTCACTTTTAAGAGCTTAACTCCATATCTCTTACCTTGAAATCCACTATCTTGTCTTTGTAAGTCACATGTAGAACCAGGTCACAGAGCAACTCATGATGGCGGAGCTCATCCATGATCTGCATGGCTCTAGAGGGATGGCTTTCAACCGTGTAATCCAAGTAACCATGACCCCTCATGGAGGGCACCACAATGGCAGAGAAATCCTCATCTTTGATGGGCCTCTTCTTTCTTGGACATATCATTCTCAGAGACCTATGATGTCACTGATATTAGTAGGAATTGGATGGTGACTGCAGTGGAACAATGTCTATATCCATCCACGTGTCATGAAGAAATAAAGGCACAACTGATGATCGCTTAGGGATAGAGAGCCATGTTTCTTCTGCCTGGTTAGAAGTCCACCATACCAAGTTTCTGTATCAAGCCAAGTTGGCATTGTTGAAATATTACACTGTTGTTTCCTTTAAATCAGACAAAGGCTGCTATTTGTCTTGTGTGGACGAGGTAAAAGGTCATTTTATACTGTACAAGTGAAGAAAATTATTTTAAGCGCCAAGCATTAAAAATGCAATATTCTTTTCTTCCAAAGGGTTACTGTCCTCTGAGATGGTTCACGCTCTTTTCACCCTGTGAAAAAACAGAGATAAAACATTGAGAAATGTTTTGTTTATCCTCTCCCATGCTTTCATTGTTTATCAAATGCATAATCGAATATAGCCAAGATGATATCTTAGATATCAAACTAAACAAACACTACATGGAACAGGCGATACACAATGGCAGGATTACGCAAATTCTGAAGTAGGCAATTTCTACTATAACAAAGTGTATAAGAAACTGTCTTTAATGACAGTCTATGTTGACAGTTGCACAGACTTGGCTGAATCATGTTTCACTTCCCTATTACTTGACGGATGTCAAGCAGACATCAAAAAAACAGCCAAGCCACACCCTTATTCATAGGCAAAACATGTGATTTCCTGCATAATACAGGAAATACTTGTGGCACAACTGGAATACTGTGTATCAAAAGACCTTTGTGCACACTAACATAATTTTCAAGGCCAAAGTCTCTGTTGTTGATCAGTCTTAATGTTGTTGTTCATCAGAGGCTAATTTTTTTCACAGGTTATGTAACATTCCACACTTGCAGGTCATCTCTGCTGCTCTTATTGCACAACCCAGAGTGCTGAGGACACATTATTTGTCTTAAAGCACGGTTTATCACAAGACAATGCTGCCAGCCACAGCTTCTTTTGGAACTAAGTGAGCTCCTTCAGCTGTGGCCTACATCCCTTATAAAGGCTCATTGTGTCATGGTCCCACATGCCATATTGCTAAGCCGGACTTTAAAGAAAACTTTAACATGCTATGCTGTGCACATTAGCACCATGGCTCTGGTGGGATTAACCATTAACTCGCTGAGTGTCAGGTTATTTGAAAAATCTGGAACAGAAAGTGAAAAGCTGGAACTTTTTCTGGAAGGTGCTGCCAAGTGAACTTTCGTCCTGGTTAACTAACACGTTGTGCTCTGGAAGATGATGCAATTAAAGGAATATTTATTATTTATCTAATCTCATGTTGTTCAAAACCCACATACTGTGCCTGTGGAACAAACAGTTGACATTTGTGACCCGGGACCACAAAACCAATCATAAGGGTCGATTTTGTGAAATTGCTTTCAATTGATGTTTGTTTTGTAAGGATATGACAATATTTGGCCAAGATCTACAACTATTTAAAATCTGGAATCTGAGAGTGAAAAAAAAATTTAAATCTATTGAGAAAATTTGTCCAAATGAAGTTCTTAGCAATGCATATTACTAATCAAATTTATATATATACATATATATATATATATATATATATATATATATATATATATATATATATATATATACGGTAGGAAATTTACAAAATATCTTCATGGAAAATGATCTTTACTTAATTCCCTAATGATTTTTGTCATAAAAGAAAAATTGATCATTTTAACCCATACAATGTATTGTTGGCTATTGCTACAAATATACCCCTGCTACTTATGACTGGTTTTGTGGTCTAGGGTCACATTTTTGAAGAGCCATTACAGAGCAGTTTCCATAAAATGGCTATATGTACACTGTTTGTCAGAGTGAGGAATTACTTGGATTAAGAAAAGTTTACATGACATGGGCAAACCCCAATTTTCAATCCTACTTTTCAATGCTCCTTTGATTACTTGCTAATGAATATGGTTTTATCTGTACCTGTTCACTTGTACCCCAACCTACAACATGAAATGTTTAATTCAAATGCTGTTTGTCGCTGGTTTCGTTTGTCAAATGCAAAAATGTTCTAGGGTAGCAAGCCTACCCCGTTCGTATGCAGCACTATGCACACTTGTTGGTTAACTAGTAACAAAAATATGACAATATGTGATTTTTTTTTTTTTGCATGATCCATTTGATATGGTTTAGCTTGCTTTCCTCCTCTTATCAATGTTTACATTTTATGTAATCTATTTGTTTATTCATTGCATATTCATTATTTCGTATGTGCGCTTTTCCTCTCGGCACATGTGAAATCCATGTTCTCTGAAAGTGTTTGCACAGTAACATTTCTGTTTCTTTAATAAAAAAAAGCACACTTTGGCAAGAGTGCATGAAATGCGATTAAAGCATATGCACTCTCATATAAGTGCGATTAAAATGTGTATTTGACTGCAATTATGGTTACTCAGATTATAAGCATAATCACATTAACATAAGCACAGTATCCTGTTTACATGAGTTCCAACTTAACCACAGTACTGCTATAATTGCATTATAAGAGTGCATGTAAATGTAGCCAGTTCACAGTGGCCACATCTGACAAGCTCCAAAAAGCACAAAAAAGTAGCGATATGTGACTTGTGTGCAGTGTTCCAATTCTTTCAAAGCTGTATTAGCTTTTCACTGGTATTTATTTCCATCAAAACTCATGTTGATGTATAGACTTAAAGGGATAGTTCACCCAAAAATGAAAATTCTGTCTTTAATTACTCACTCTCATACTGTTCTAAACCCATAAGACCTTTGTTCATTGTCGGAACACAAATTAAGATATTTTTGATAAAATCCTAGAGCTTTCTGACCCTGTATAGACAGCAACACAACTACCACGTTCAAGGCCCAGAAAGTTAGTAAGGACATCGTTAAAATAGTTCATATTACATCAGTGGTTCAACCTTAATTTTGTGACATGGAAGAGAAGAAATTGTTGAATAAAGTTGTTATTTTTGTTTTCTTTGTGCACAAAAAGTATTCTTGTAGCTTCATAACATTACAGCTAAACCACTGCTGACTACCATCCGCGGCCTTGAAGGTGGAAGTTCACGTGCGTTGCTGTCTATGCAGGGTCAGAAAGCTCTTGGATTTCATCCAAAATATCTTAATTTGTGTTCTGAAGATGAACGAAGGTCTTTTGAAATTGGAATGACATGGGGGTGAGTAATTAATAACAGAATATTCATTTTTGGGTGAACTATCCCTTTAAAAAAAAAAGAAAACAATATAATATGTCCACTGTGCTTTGCAGTGTTTTTGTTCTTTATGGAGCCTGACAGATGTGGTCACATGAACTGATTTAAAAAAAAAATCTAGAAAAATTAAATAAAGTATAATAAAATAAAGTCCTCACCACTCTTGGGACTTCAAGGGAGAGAGGAAAAAAGCAAGCGAGAGGGAGGGCGAGCGCGCTCAGTTCCACTGTGTCACAGTTATATAGCTGAGGTCAGCAGGAGGACAAAACAACTCATTGATAACTGCACCATGACACATCTCCATTGCTCTGATAACGAGCCAGTCAGTCTATGAGAAGACTGGAATGTCTTCATGACTGTGCGGAAAACTGTGAATCATAAAGACACTGGGTACATGGCAGGGTGGTGATCACTGACCTAGAATTATGCTGATGGGAAATCCTTTGTTCAGATAAAGTTCTAAGTACACTGAATTTCTTGCACAATGGTTGTAATCTACTAGTTAACTTGAAAAGAGTCAGATGTGCTTTCTCTCACACACACACTATAGGAATGTACTGCAGTGTGACTCACAGAGATGACTAGCAATATTTAATTAGCTTAAGACTCAACAATAAGGATCGCCTGATGGCCCAGGGCCAGTGCTGCATTGCCACTTTTATGAGATCCTGGTCACCCAGTCAGAGGTTTATTTCACAATAACGTCCAGCTAATTGTACTTTATCCCTTACATAACTTCTAGCTATTATTGGTGAGCAAATAACAATAAATAAAAACTAAACTACTGCACATAAACAGAGGCATTACAAGTTGCTGCTAAAAATAAACATTTTGCTAGCTCCAGTGAAAAATCTGAACTACTGCAGAAAAATTGTCTACATGCATAGAGATGAAGATATCTTATCTGCATGAAGCAATGAAGCACTTTAACCTGTCAAATCAGCAGAGAAACATGTAACAATTAATGAAAAAGAGAACAGAATCATATACAATTAAGCAATCTCACACATGCAGGAGTGCTCTTGTTCTAAACTTCAACAATCTGTTAACATTGAGTAACTTTCATTTTAGACTCAATATTGCTAAATATTTTGTCCATTTGTGCATTGTCATTGAAAATAGTTGCAACTAAAGCCACAGCACAATCAACAGACAGCAGTGTTTTATTCTTAAATGAATCAGTGTTTTGAACCATTTTGATGAATGCATGATTTAATGATTCACTCGTAAAACCAGTTGCATGTCTCCACCTACTGACATAACAGTGTCTTGATGTTTTTTTAACAAATGACTGAAATAGAGTTGTAATGATGGTAAAACAAAGCTTTTTTGAGCACGGTTCCTTATTGTATTAACTGCATAATACAAAGGTTTTTTTACTCCGTTTTTTTTAATACAATGTTATGTAATGGCCATCTAGTGGTCAAAAAACGTAAATAAATAAATAAAAATTGCAATCTGTCGATTCTGACAAGTTCCATGTCAGCTTCATATAAGTCTTACCATACAAAAAAAAAAGCTCCAGCTCCAATATCAAGCTCTAATATGATGTTTAATAGAGTGTTTTCAGCCATATTGGCGGCACTGAACATAAACAGTGCCACTGAACCAAACAAAACTTGCATATTTTGCTGATTATTGCTGCTGCAAATGGTCAATTTTTGTCATGTTTTGGGCTGTTCTAGTTGGTCGGACCGGGAAAACATTTGGAGTACTATGACTGCCAAAAGTTATAACAAATCAAGGAGAAGAGTGCAGAAGCCTGCCTGAGGAACAAAAGGTGTTTGTGGTTGGACAAACTGAACCAGGATTTCCAGGGCAACATTCATGTTTGTTCTTATCATTTCCTGTCAGGTAGATGAAATATTAGGCTAATATCTTAATCAATACTGTTCATACGTATCTTTTAACTTATTAATTTTAGTTTGTCAAAATATTGAACCCTTTCTTGCTTACTAAGGCCTTCTCTATGATTTAGCAGTTTCCACACATTTTTTCAGTGGTTTAGACAGCAGAAATTAGCAGAACAACATATTCAGTAGTACTTTAACCTTGCAGTCCACGCTGTTGTTTACACCCAAGTATCTCCAATATGGCCGCACATCCGGGTAACTGACTAAACCACGACGTAAGTGCAAACCCTCTATCCACCTTTTTATGCGTAAGTAAGCCTATGGGCGAGACTTCCGGTTCGTTATTCGCTATAGGGAAATAATGAGAAGAATAACAACATGCAGTATGAAGTAAAACTGTTTGCACTACAAACCAGTGTGCACATAATTAAAATAATACATTAAAACAACATGGTAAGACACAGCAGCAAAACTAGCTGTTTTGTAGAGCTAAAAATAGCTGGACATGAGTGAGCCTGGAAGCCTCACCTATAAAATTTACAAATGGCTGCACCCACTTTTACGGGAAGGAAAAAGGTGGATAATGCTTAAGTATAAAATATATAGTTTTTTGACACGCATTTCTAAGTTTTGGTGTGATATAACAATACTACAAAGATGTATGTTTTTGCAGGCAGCGCGGGAGTGTTTACACTCGCTCCACTATCGCTCGGCACTGGTTTCTTGCACAGAGCGCAGAACATAGAAAACCTGGAGTAGACTTTGAGCCAAGTGATTTCAGAAAGCTTTAAGCGTGGGAGGGGCCGTTCCGCTCCACTAATACACGTTATTCCAGGCCGGCTTTCAGCCTGAGCGTTGCTTGGTGACACCCAAAGCTTGAAGCTTTGGCATGTTCGGAAGTATTTTCGTTGGCTGAGAAGAAATACACGAACTAACTCGCCAAACTTTGTGTGAAACGTAAGTTACACGATATTTATAACTACTGCATAATATTACACTAGCAATCATGCTGGTCAGAAATCAGTACACTGATATTTACATGCGGCTACAGCTGAATCTGTACAATGCTACAACAGCAGCACTGCTTAAGAATTACAAGGAACAGAACTACTTTGTCAGTACTTTCATTTGGGGGAAAAAAAAAACATGAAGCAGTCATTCAACATTTTAACAGTTGTGACATCGTCACACCATGGGCTGGTTGTCGCACCCCTGATAAAATTGTGCTGATAAGGCAAGAAGCAAAAATTACATTTTAGTTAGACAACTGTCAAGCGCGCGTTTTCTAGCGCGTGCTGGTGTCTATCGACCCTAATGTAACGCAATCCTCCCAATACACCCACTAAAAGCACTCACCTTGTTTAAGGAACCGGCGACAGTTCTTCACTTCCACTTGCGTACTGTCATAGGTGCTTCATATAAACAACGATGCTGTTAAAATTAAAACAAGAGGTGCATAAGTGAAGAGGGGAATGCCCTCCGCGCGCTTTCACGAACAGAACGTTCTAGTAGCTGGCGCGTAAAACGTCAAAACAAAACAAAAAAATCGAAAGTTTGCTGTGTTGCGAAGCTTCACCGCCTTCCAGCTGTCAACTGACTGCTGAGAGGAAATGCGCGTACACTCTTTCACTCACGCTCGCGCGCCCGTCGGCAGCCTTCCAAACACAGAGCGCAGCATGACTGTGTGTGAAGGAGGCTCGTGCACACTGACCAGCCCGCGTTCCCGCTGGCAGCGTTCCAAATACAGAGTGCCATTGACATCAGCATGACTGTGCAACTCCTCTGTTCAGCTGAACGCCAGTGGGACCTAATACAGGCTGACTGACAAACCGAAAGCGAAGATATCGAGGACTGTCAGTTGATCTCATTTGTCATTTAAATATACCCCTCAGATAATCCATCTCTGAATGCTTCACGCTCTGGAAAATTTGACATGTTCCTTGCCAAAAATCCTTAAGGTTGTTATGTAAGAAGCAAACAGACACCCACTGGGAAACCCTCATCCTAATCCTAGATGAAATTTGTATTTGCAGTGCATTTGTTTGGGCTTGTTGGGGTTTTAATTGTCACTGAGGCTTTTGTGAGTCAGAGTATATGTGAGTGGCATTCCACAATAATGAACAAGCTAATCCACATTTCAAACAGGGAACTTCAGCCTCATATTTAGCCTGTCAAAGCTGACAGAAAGGTGCAGTAAAATGTCACAATTAAAAGAGAAGTTCACTTCCAGAACAAAAATGTACAGACAATGAACTCACCCCTTTGTCATCCAAGATCATGTCTTTCTTTCTTCAGTCGTAAAGAAAACTCCCATCTCATTTTCTCCTCCAACTTCAAAATTGTCCTACATTGCTGTTTTACCTTTTTTGTCAAGAGTGTTTGATCTTTGCATGTTCACTTTGTAAACACTGGGTCGGTACTTCTGCAGCGATGTAGGACGATTTTAATGTTGGAGAAGAACATGAGACGGCAGTTTTTCGACATACCCTAACTGTCTTGATCCGGAATACACAGAGTTCAGGCAGACCTAGACAAGACGACTGTCTGAGGTTAAAAAGTATATAAATTATAATTTTTTTTAGAAAATCGTTTTAGTTTCGCTAGCTTTGAAGCTGCATTTAAACTGCATTTTGGAGGTTCAAAATCGGGGGCACCATTGAAGTCCAGTATATGGAGAAAAATCCTGAAATGTTTTCTTCAAAAAACATTTTTTTTTTTTACAACTGAAGAAAGAAAGACATGAACATCTTGGATGACAAGGGAGTGAGTACATCTGTAAATTTTTGTTCTGGAAAAACTGGAAAATGTTTAACAGAAATTGTTGGATGTACTGCAACTTTGCTCATACTAATAAGCTATGCATATTAATTTACCTGTGTGTCAGATTATATATAGAACATCACATACTTGCATTCATAATATTAAGAGTTTTTGTTGTTGTTGTTGTTGTTGTTTCTTTTGTTATATATAGATTTTGTGGATCTCTGGCAGATCATTTTACAGTAAATATTCCTCCAAGGCTTCCTGAAGATCATATTCTTTGTTGGGTTACACCCAAGCTTTTGACCTTAGCAGCATTCGTGAGATTTGTTTTACTGATTCTTGCCTTGTCATGGCCTTAAGGAAGTTATTGAAGCACAAACATTGGTTTCCATGTAAATTCCACCAAGAGCAGGAGGCGCAAAGAGCAAATATCTTTCAACAAAGGGCAGTTGGGAAGATCAGATACATATGCAAAGTATTTTCTTACGGCAGAGTTAGCACTAAATCTGGCATTCTGAGTTCTGTGAAATGCTATAAATTAGCATTTATTTAATATGATAAGTATGATAAGAAATATACTCACTTTAAAATGACACGTTTCAGTGCTTATCATGTAAACAACAGGAACAGTTTAGAATCACAAAAAATATCATAATTTGCCTTTGTGCACATGTGCAGCTGTTTTTGTGTTTTTTTCATATTGCACAAGAAGATAATGGACTTTGTCCTGTGCTTGTCTAATATGTGATCCGCTGCTTTGCAGTATGTGCAGGACATCAGGTGTGCTCTTTCACTTACACATTCAATGCCAAAAGAATAAAAGAAAATGCCTAGCAGCACAGTGACACAGCAGAACATGAGATTGACTGATAACCCTGCATGCGCAGCACTTTTTTTTAAAGACAGCCCCTCTACCATTATGCAACAGTGATTCTACTTGTTTCTTTAAGATTTTTTATGACATAAAACCCACTGATTATGATATGATTATGATATGCATATTGATTGCATATTGATTAGTCTGCACAAAAATAAGAGTAACATAGCCAGCTGAAAAACAATGAATTTTTTTGCAATTGAAAATTCGCTTAATATTTTTTGATATGATTTGCATAACCTGACAACTTCTGAAATTCTCATTTCTGTAATTCTCAATCCTTAAAGTAATTCTTGAGTTAAATACATTGTGTTTGTGCTCCCTCTAATGGCTGCTTCTGAATAACATGCAGCTCAATTGCCTAGATTTGCTTTAATTATGCACCGACAAGGGTTCCTTGTATCTGATCACAATATTGAAAAAGTACAAAATAAAAGTATTGTTTATATTTCAAAGCTTAAACAGAATCAGAACAATTAGAGCATGTAAATGACCACTGAATAGTTTTTATTTATGCATTATTATTTTCCCTATATATTCATATTATGCATTGACTTTTAAATCTAAATGTAGCTTTTTCTTAAGCATATCACAAAGAGTACAGTTGCACAAATATGACTAGTAATGCAGGAAACACTGGAGGATTTGCATAACCTACAGAGGACAGAGGAAGTACTGCATTTGGGGAATGAATAAAGAATTGGCAAAAGAAGAGAACGAAGGGTGAACTATACATTCTCGACCCATTTCTTGTTCGATTGTCGATGCATTTCACCCAGCACATTGAATCCAGATGGAATGAGGAGAAAGAGCAAGTTAACAACTCCCGAGTCTCTTGAGAATTTTGGCTACACATTTGCTAGATCTTGCCATCACAGAGTGTATGGTTGATATACATCTGTCATGCATTATTGGGGGGGCTGCCAAAGGTGCTTCTCTGGCTTTAGAAACTCTGTCAGGGGTATCGGTCAGGAACGACGATCTGATTTGTATTTCTGTGACTGTTCAATTCATGTTCATTCACATTTATCCGCTCTTTAAAGAAATAATACGTTGTAACATACATTACAATATAAACAAGGCTTAACCGAGTCTGGAAAGGCTTTGACCCTACTTCAAACAAACATTTTCTCCCAATCAGTGAGGATTGTACCGCTGGGGTCAGTGACTGTCTCTGTGTATTAAGAGGAAATTGCTTGATTTACAGTGATTTCAGCACATGTTTCGCAGAGCTGGAGCCTCTCCCAGCTTTCCAGACATTTTTAAGAGGGTTTCTGCGTCGGCCAAGTTGATTGGACATAAAATGCTGAGGTGTGTTGGACTAAGGTTTAACCCCCCTTGGGTAATCATCATTATATTACTGCATGTCCAATTTGGGTTCCTCGGAGTGCTTCAAAACAAAGCGGCCAATGCTTTCACACTCGGCTCGAATGCTGCGAGTCCAAGCCTCCGTCCCGAAGAGAATTCCCCCTGAAATCTTTATGGTGGGATAATTTGTTCCACATGCCAGAGCTCACCCACTAAATCACAGGGTCCCGGTAATCAATGCTTCCCTGTCTCATTATGGTGTGTTGTGCTGTCTCAGAGCAGGCTTCTGGAGGATAAATGTCCTCTTAGATACAGACAATTCCTTGAAGTCTAAGTCATGTTCTGGATAGGCATCACCTAGCTGGGTATGCGTCCAATCAGATGCGGTCAGCGAATTGGCCGAGAGATTTACGCCGCCGTTCGTTTGCCGAGAGGAAGTTCTTGTTTGCTTTTCTGTTTCTAACTATCTCTGTTGTTCTGTCTCCAAAGCAGAACTCTTTTAACACATCACTCAGATACCGTAATACTGGAGGAACTCCTTTTCTTCCTCTCCTGTGGTTGATCTGCATGCATAGCTAATGTTTTGGATTATTTTCCCATCTTTCAGGATTTAGCGCAAAGTGTAATCACTCTCGCCCTTCAAGTTGATCCAAAGTTGTTTAATGGACTGGATTATATTCCTAAAGACTCCAAGATCTGAGGGAGATGACAGCAAGACTGTTTCCTCTGAAATCTGGAGCTTATTTCTGTGTAAAATAACCACGTGCATGTCAGTTACACCACTGGTGTGTTTCCCAGGAACAGCTACTTCATTTGCAGATAATTATACCTTGTTAATCTGTTTGCATGGCTTTCATTTATCTCAAGCCTGCTGAGGTTGT
The DNA here is from genome assembly GCA_036247105.1 of Cirrhinus mrigala. NCBI lineage: Eukaryota > Metazoa > Chordata > Actinopteri > Cypriniformes > Cyprinidae > Cirrhinus > Cirrhinus mrigala. The sequence continues at coordinate 29,971,779 of CM070008.1, forward strand.
TGTGATTACAACATCTTGATTTGTAAATGTAAATTTCCTGAGGTGCGCTATTTATATGACATAGCGTTCTTAAGAACGCGTTGACTCAGACGTGATACATATGCTTGAGTAAACTGTTTGGGAGTGAAGAATATATTTAGGAACAAGGTGTTGTTTAGAAGACATATGCATGGAGTTTTAGGATAAAGGCAGAATTAATGACTGTGGCGGGAGTTCTCCCTTCCCTTGAGGGCTCTGGGAGATGAATGGTCTTTGTCCCCATTCACAGACTTTGGATGACATCCCTCTTGTTATAGCATTGTATGGTGATAACAGGAAAGGAAGTCCACTCACTCATTTACGAGACGGAACCAGCATGGAACTAACGGTAAACCCGGCATTAACAGGCGTTTCTTCTACAATAGATAAAGCGCCGCTTTGTGGCTTGCTGACCCGCGGGCGAACTGACTGTCATGGTTATTGTTTCAAAATATACTTTCTCGCCGAGAGGGTGACTCAATGACTAGGACCACATCTCCAACTGCTCATAACCACCATTAGTCAAACATTAGTCATGACAACTTTGAGGCGTTGGTATTGAATTGATCATTTTCCATTGATTTAAACTTTGTACAGAAAAAAATAAGCAAAATTAAATTCAATTTAAAGTTTTTGGAAACTTACTGTCTTGTATTTTTTAATAATTCTGTTTCACTTATTTTATTGTTAACAGAATTGTTTTTTTCAGTAACTCTTTACAGTAAGGTTCATTAGTTCACCACTTTAGTTAACATGAACTAAGAATCTCAGAATCTCAATTATTATTAATTTCAACCTTTACTAATGTGTTATTAAAATCTAAAGTTGTTTGTTAACATTAGTTAATGCACTGTGAACTAACATGAACTAACAATGAACAACTGTATTTTTGTTTAACGTTAGCAAATATGAAAAAATAATATAATAAATGTATTGTTTATTGTTTGTTCAGTTAGTTAATACATTAACTAATGCTAATAAATGACACCTTATTGTAAAGTGTTAGTTTTTTCTTTCACTGTAACATAAGGTGTCATTTGCTAATATTAGTTAGTATTAACTAACATGAACAAACAATGAACTATACATTTCTTCCACTATTTATTAATCTTTGTTAATGTTAGTTAATAAAAATACAGTAATTCATTGTTTGTTCATGTTAGTTCACAAATGTTAACATTAGTTTTAAGATTAATAAATGCTGTAGAAGTATTGTTAAATCCTAGTTCATGTTGACTAAAGTTAACTAATGAACCTTACTTTAAAGTGTATTATGATTTAACTACATAGTTTTATTGCACTTTTTTCAAAAAACTATTGGCAAAATAGTTTCTTTTTATATTCCATTGAACATTTGGAATATGGAAAAGAATTTATTTTGGATCACATTATATGCTATTATTCAGTTTTATTTAAATATGTGACCCTGGACCACAAAACAAGCCATAAGGGTAGTCATAAGAGTCAATTTTTTTAAAATTAAGATTTATACATCATCTAAAAGCTGAATAAATAGTTTTGTTTTGTTAGAGATACAAACATTTGGAAATCTGGAATCTGAGGGTGGAAAAAATGAAAATAATGAATAATGAAAAGTTGTCCAAATTAAGTTCTTAGCAATGCGTATTACTAATCAAACATTAGGTTCTGATATATTTACAGTAGGAAATCTACAAAATATCTTCATGGAACATGATCTTTATTTAATATCTTAATGGTTTTTGGCATAAAAGAAAAATCTATCATTTTGACCCATACAATGTATTTTTGGCTATTGCTACAAATATACCCTTGCTACTTATGACTGCTTTTGTGGTCCAGGATCCCATATATCCAAATTTAATATAAAACAGACAGTATGTATTATACATACAAGGGGTGCAGAAGGTGAGTTAAATTGTTACTTCTTCCAGTCAGCTGTCACAGAAAGTAATTGCTCAACTTTAAATGATTATCCTTAGTAAGGCTGAAGGTAAGAATTCACATTAAGAGATTCTTCTGGCCCACAGGTAGGCAAGAACTTTGGGTTTGACGAGGAAATACATACTACACTGCACTAATACAAGACCTGCTAGAGACAAGAGGAGGGCACAGACAGAAGGAAGGGAGGAATAAAACGAAAGAGGCAAAAATGACTTGGAACTGTGTGGGAAGACATGGGAGGAGCTTGCAAAGTATAAACTTGGATGTTTCCTAGCAGTGGAGAGCCTCAGCACGGTAAACGATGCCAAAAGTAAATGAAGAGGACGAATGCACCGTCGCATTAACAGAACATTTGGCGGATATTCTGTAAAGTTCAGTCTTCTGGAACATCCGCGACACGCCAGCAGCTCAGGAACTGACGCTGGGATCAACTCTTCGGGTGCACTGGAGCTGGACTCGCTGTGGCATGCGTGGATCAAATATTCCTGCATAGTCCAAACACACTCTCTTGTCCTAAAAGAAAGAAAGCGAACTTATTTCGTAAGATGATCTGCTTATTGTTTTTGCTCCACTGTGCTGCCGGCGTGTTGTCGTCTTCCACCCGTGAGTACATTTATAGCTCTCTCTCTCTCTCTATATACATGTGTGTGTGTGTTACATGTGTTCTTACGTACCTTCTTCATCGAATGGGGTTTGTTTCGGAACTTGACGCGTTCAGCATTGAATTTATATTAGTAAATCGATTAGATATAAAGTTAACACAGCTGTTATTTACAGTGATAATAAAACAAAATCCTCTAAGTGAATTATAAGTATCCAGCATCTGCAAAACACAATATTTGTGTGTACAGGTCAATAACGTGCCAGGTTCTTATAATGTAATGTTTAATGGATATTTTTAAACACTTATTTTAATAAGCAAAAATAGTGTTTTTAAAACTTCATAATCTTGACACACAGGCATGATGGTTTAGATGGATCTTCTCTATGATATAATTGATTTTAATGGTTTTCGTGTCACATTAAAAGAAAATTGGCTATTTATATTGGAGTTGGTTACTTCAGAACTCAATCTGATGGACAAGGTTTTCCAACATTTTAAGATAATTTTTCTTTCTTTTTTATTTTCTGGAAAATGACACTGCTGTAAGACATTAAGATGTTAAAAATGTTAAAATTATCTAGTGCATTTTTATCTCTAACATGCTTATGACAGAAAGTGATTTTTGTTTACATTTGTAATTTTTAATACATTTAATAGACGTGGATGCCATTGACCTGTACACAGTTTTATTTTATTTTATTTTATTTGCATTGCGATGCTGTTGTAAATTGCCCTGTTTTTAACAAATTTAACAGCTGCTAATATCTAAATCAGTGCAGCATATTGAACTATATTGAAAAAGCATGCTAGGAGTTAAAATTTCAAAAGGTCAGTGCATAATTAATTTAACACATGGATGGTTCAGCCCTTGTGAACCACAACAAAACCCTGACATCATGTTTCTTAAGCTTATTTTTGTAACGCATATGTGACTGAATGAAAAAGCTGACCTCAAATCAACGCTATCACCCGAGACGATAGATTCTACGTTCAGTGTTGGTGAAATATAGGTGTTTGTGAAAGTTTAATTTCCTTTTAATGAATTGCAGAGAACAATGTAACAGGATCAAAGGGCATAATTTGCGTTGTAAATAACAAAGGGCTAAATTATTAATAGCTATTGTGAAATACGTTCACAATGCAAGCGTTTAGCACATTCCCCTTACGTGACATTCGCAGGTGTTGGTGGAGGGGAAGATTGAGACTAATTACATCTAATTAAGTATTGCCTCATTCACACCCTCAGTGCCAGGCAGGGGATTAAGAAAGTGAAGTGCATTACAGCCACTGACAGACTACACTTCCCTCTCCTCTAGTTAACATTAAAGGCAAAAGCGTTCTCTGGGCTTGAATTTTTTCTGGGCCTCAGTGAAATATAAACAGAGTTAAAAGGAAAAAAACGTGTAGACAGAAGTAACCCTTTAAAAGATCATTGCGGTTTGACAACACGGGCAGGAATGTCCAAAGGGTGGTCTCGCTGTTCACCGGCTCAGCGGTAAGATGTGCATCCAAGCTTTACTGAGTTTCTCTCGGCTTTGCATTCGTGATGACAGGACTGCAGGCTTACCTCATGAGACCTTCTGATCTGAAACCAAATATCTCGCAGCTCATTTCCTATTCAGACACCTGCGGTAAATACTTGTAATTGCTCCTGTCATTAAATGGTTTGAAGTGATTTTTTTTTTTTTTTTTTTTATTAAACCCACTTAAATCAAAACAGCACCTTGTGAGGACTATTCCTAAGGCCGTATCGTGATTCTGTTTTAGTAATGCTATAAGATGAATCAACCTTTCTGCTCAATCTGAGTGCTGTTGAATATGTAATCTCTTTTAATGTTAGTCTATCTATCCATCTTGATGTAATTACATGTAATCACATGCCAGTTCCTTCATCACCTCTATTACTCAATTGTGCTGCACTCACATTTTTTGAGGGATTCCACGTTGTCACATTACAAGGGTGATAATGAATTCCAAAAGGGTTTACAAATTGATCATTGTATGTGAGTACCAGTTACACTAGTTATCTAGGATTGATCGGCGCAGTGATAGATGTCAAACTTAAGAAATGCTCAAAGAAATGACACAAAATTTACTATGTGAAACACTAAAACATATGTATATTTAAAGTTTTTTTTTTTTTTTGTGAATTTAATGGTATTTTTTTTTTATGAAAACTAAACCATTGGTGTATTTAAAAGCTGACCTGGCAAACAATATTTATCACACTTTTTCTCACTAAATAATCTCAAACCAGTATTTCATGTGCATATATTTATTTAATGTTCATTTACTATCATTATTTTTTGTGCATTTAATGGTAAAAGATGTTTTAATGAACACTAAACCATAGGTGTATTTAAACACTGATCCTGGCAATCATTTTTTTTCAAACCATCTCAAACCAGTATTTCATGTGCATATATTTAATATTCACTTATTATTTTTTGTGCATCTAATGGTAATTTTTAATGAACAATAAACCATAGATGTATTTAAAAGCTGAGCTGACAAACTATATTTTTCACACTTTTTCTCACAAAATAATCTCAAACCAGTATTTAATGTGCATTTATTTATTTAATGTTCATTTCCTATTATTATTTTTTGTGCATTTAATGGTAAAAGATGTTTTAATAAACAAACACTAAACCATAGGTGTATTTAAACACTGACCATGGCAAACAATATTTTTCACACTTTTTCTCACTAAATAATCTTAAACCAGTATTTCACATGCATATATTTTTTTAATGTTGATTTACTATTATTATTTTTTGTGCATTCAGTAGTAAAAGATGTCTTAATGAACACTAAACCATAGGTTGTTTTTAAACGCTGACCCTGGAAAACAAAACTTTTCTCACTTTTTCTCACAAAATAATTTAAAACCAATATTTCATGTGGATATATTTAATGTTCATTTACTGTTATTATATTTTGTGCATTTAATGGTAAAAGATGTTTTAATGAACACTAAACCATAGGTGTATTTAAAAGCTGACCTTGGAAATCAGTATTTTTCCACACTTTTTCTCACAAAATAATCTCAAACCAATATTTCATGTGCATTTTTTAATTTAATGTTCACTCATTATTTTTTTGTGCATTTAATTTTTTTATTTTTAATGAACATAAAACATAGGCGTATTTAAAAGCTGACCCTGGCAATCAGTATTTTTCCACACTTTTTCTTACAAAATAATCTCAAACCAATATATTTAATGTTCACTTTTTATTAGCATATATATATTTAATGTTAATTTACTGTTATATTTTGTGCATTTAATGGTAAAAGACATTTTAATAAACACTAAACCATAGGTGTATTTAAACACTGACCATGGCAAACTATATTTTTCACACTTTTTCTCACAAAATAATCTCAAACCAATATTTCATGTGCATATATTTATTTAATGTTCACTTATTATTATTTTTTGTGCATTTAATGGTAAAAAAAGTTTTAATGAACAATAAACCATAGGTGTACTTAAACGCTGACCATGGCAAACTGTACTTTTCACACTTTTTCTTGTGCATATATTTAATATTCACTTATTATTTTTTGTGCATTTAATAGTATTTTTTTATAAACACTAAGCCATGGGTTTATTTAAAAGCTGACCTGGCAAACTGTATTTTTCACACTTTTTCTCAAAAAATAATCTCAAACCAATATTTCATGTGCATATATTTATTTAATGTTCACTTTGTGCATTTAATTTTATTTAATGAACACTAAACCATAGGTGCATTTAAACGCTGACCCTGGCAAACAGTATTTTTCACACTTTTTCCTCACAACCTAACCTTAAATGGATCTTGTGCATATATTTGTTTATTTATTTTACATGCATTATTCGTTTTCTTAGTAAATAGGCATCTAATAAGGGGGGTGAAGATGGACCATCTGACTGTACATGTTCCCTTTCCTAGTAAACGGATATTATCTCCTTTTGTGATCATCTTGCGTATCCCACATTGCTCTGATTTAGGCTGTCACTATCAACTTTTTTGATGTGTTAGTCATGAGGTCGGTCTGTCTCCTCCTTTAACATCATATCATGTGAGCTCAGCCGTAACCAGACAGGCCGTAATAACCGCGCTGCCTCTTTCCAGCTCTAACCTGCTATATCTCGCCCTCCCTCAGAGGTGGCTACAATCTACCCTCAAGACCCGGCCCTTCCCATCGGCTCCAGCCTGACAGCCACATGCTCAGTGAATCCAGACCACGGCGTTCACGCAGGCTCTCTCTACTGGACGCTGAACGGCAGGCGGCTTCCCAGCAGCACCTACAGCATTCTGAGCCCCACCGTGCTCAGCGTCACCCTCCCGCGGCTCTCCGGGTCCCGCCAGCGCTCCGGAGACAACCTCGTGTGCCATAACAGCGGGGGTCACGTGCTGGCCGGCTCCTGCATCTATGTTGGCAGTGAGTCTGTCTACCATATTGTTCGTATTTACTCTAGGCTCCTGTACAGCTACCAAGTGTGTTTAATTGGCAAATGTGCTCGCAGTCCAACTTAAATACGATTAAATGGATTTTGTGGGTAAGCCTGGAGCCTTGGGGAATATGGGTCAGACGTGGAAGTATTAGAAGGCCTTTATGATTTGACCCCCTGCCACTGAGCCACAGTTGTTGCAGTATTTAATGTTTTCTGCCTGTCCGCCAATGAACTCGAGAGTTGTTTAAGCCCCTTAAGATAGCTATCTGTTCCACTGTTATGCTTTTAGCACCTGTGTGGTCCATTATAGGCGCTTTCCTCGACTGACGCGTATGACAGAACAAATGTACCGCATTTGTCAAGTTACATGGAATGGTGGCAGTATGGAAAATTACAAACACAGACACACACACTCACACACATACACGAGACAAAGTCAAGGAAGCGAGTGTCTGGTCATTTGGAAAAAAGATTGAAAGCCAGAAATGGAGAGACGTGGTTACGATAAGTGTGTGTGTGAAGTGCTACAGTATGTTGACTCAAGCTCTCAGTGTCTCTGAGGTCTCCTCTGTAAGGTTTGGTTCATATAATCACAGTCTTACACTTAGACGCAGTGTCTTTTGTTCTCAGCTGAATGGAATCTTGGCCCCATTCCTGAACTTAAATGAGGATGACAGCTGAAGACACTCATCCATTATTGAAAATATTTAAAGCCAACACAAAGTCAAAATTGACCCTATTTACTTTCTTAATACACGGCCCTCGTCTTATTGTGAACGATTCATCTGTGCGCATTATGCCAAAAAAGACAGTATTCATAACCTTTCATCAAAACTTTATCGGTTTCTTTTCTTTTGAAATTACTTTTATTTTTTAAGAGACTTTTTAAATCTCTTATAATCACCGAGGCTTAATTTATTTGATCAAAAGTACAGTGAAGCAGTAAATTTAACATTTTAGTTTTACATATTCTTAAATATTTGTATAAAATTACATAACATTTTAAAAAGTCACATGATCCTTCAGAATGTTCATTTCAAAACATTGATTTAGTTCTCAAGAAGCGTTTTCGCAGTTGAAAACAGTTGTATTTCTTATGCATTTTTTAAATAGAATGTTCAAAAAAAGTTTTAATTGAAATATATATATATTTTGTATTTAAATATAATATCTTTCTATCTATCTTCTTTTTAAATTATTAGAATTAAATCATATTTAATAGAAATAGATAAACTACCAGTAAAAAGTTTTTAGACAGTAAGATTTGTAATGTTTTTTTTTTTTAAACATCTCGTCTGCTCACCAACCCTGCATTTATTTGATCCAAAATACAGCAAAAGCAGTAATATTTTGAAATATTTTTACTATTTAAAATAACTGCTTTCTATTCGAATATATTTTAAAATGTCATTTATTTGTGGTCAAAGCTACATTTTCAGCACCATTACTCCAGTCTTCAGTGTCACATGGATCTTTCAGAAATTGTTTTTAAAGCAATTCAGTACATTTTTTTTCAGGATTCTTTGATGAATAGAAAGATCCAAAGCATTTATCTAAAATAAAAAGCTTTTGTAACATTATACAGTACACGATTCAAAAGCTTGGAGTCAGTTTTTATGTGTGTGTGTGTGTGTATAATCCTTATTAAAGCATCCTTATTTAGCAAGTAAATTAATCAAAAGTGATGATAAAACATTTATAATCTTTTTATTTCAGATAAATGCTATTCTTATGAACTTTCTATTCATCGAACTGTAAAACTGTAAAAATTGTACAATAATGTTTTTTGAGCAGCAGATCAGAATATTTCAATGATTTCTGAAGGATCATGTGACTGGTGTAATGATGCTAAAAATTCAGCTTTGTAATCACAGGAATAAATTACATTTTAAAATATATTAAAATAGAAAACAGCTATTTTAAATTGTAAAAATATTTCAAAATTTCACTGTTTTTCTGTACTTTGGATCAAATAAATGCAGGCTTTGTGAGCAGAAGAGACTTCTTTAAAAAACATTAAAAATATCACCGTCCAAAAACTTGACTGGTAGTGTATATTTTCATTTGAATAAATTAAAGGTTTATCCTTCGTTTTGTATTTATGTTTTATATTTCATATGTTTCACTCAGGTAAATGTCGCATTATAGTAGTAAAATGGCTTGCAAATACTGTTTTAATGTCGACTTCCTACCAAACAACTATTTTTGAGTAATTTTCTCAGCATTTAGCAGCATTTACAGCATGTTCCTTTAATGAGGTGTTATGAGAGGCATGAGTCACTTTCCACTAACTCACTTTGACAGCCAAGTGAAAACTCATTGTCCTTGTCTTTTTTTTTTTTTTTTAAAGTGCCTCCTGAGAAACCCGTGAATCTTACCTGCTGGTCCAGGAACACTAAAGACCTCACCTGTAGATGGGCCCCTGGGGGCCAGGGGGAAACCTTCATCAAGACAAAATACACACTCAAATATAAGCTCAGGTCAGTGCCAGAGGTCATTCACACTCATGTCATGCCTCTTCCCAAATTCACGCCTTATCTTGTTTGTATATGTCATGTTCTTACATGCCTATCCACTGGAGGACAGTGGAAGGATGTTTAGGGATGTCTCAAACCAACCTATCTGTGCTAATCCCTCCTGATGGGCATATGCCATACACTTTTTTTTTTTTTTTGTCTATCCTATAAAAACATATACATCTAAATACTTAAAAATAGCCTAAATATTTTTTATGTGTTGTAGTATTGTCTTTTGCATTTTATATGTTATTTTAATATTTATTTGTTAAGGTTATTTAATTAATAATTGACTTTCATGCCCATTGAGCATATGGAATGTGAATCCACACAGCAATTTCACACCTCCATTCCCGAACCAGAAGGAATAAGCCATAATTAAGGAATTAATCCCACATTTGAGTTTAATTAAAAAGCCTCTATATAGGAGGCATATAAACGTATTGTGTCCGGTTATCAGTACGCATCAGCAAATAAACCTTGCTTGCGCACCCATAGGTGGTACGGACGAGAAAAGGAGTGTGAGGACTACAGCGCTGGAGAGCCATACACATGCTACATCCCCCGTGACCTCGCCCTCTTCACGCCTTACGAGATATGGGTGGAGGCCTCCAACCAACTCGGAACCGCAACGTCTGACGTCATCTACTTGGATATCTTAGACGTGGGTGAGTGTGCTTGACCTTTGACCCCTTTTTAGGCACAAGCCCCAGGTGTTCTCCTCACGGGCTGCACGCAATACAAGAGGACCACGTGCAACGTGAGAGTGCCACTCCTTGTAAAAACTGGGTGGAGGCGTGACGAATTGCAGCGGTCCGTCGCAGCGTCATCAGTATCCCTTTGGCTCATACAGTATCTACCCACCTACTCACACATACCTGCAAAGCCTCGCAGCCCCCTCCTTCACAGACGAGTGGAATTTTTACGAAGTTTTTCGCTAATCCTAGTACCGTGACCTGCCTGGGGCTACTGTTTAGAAATGTGACGGTCTGTTTTGTTGAATCCTGAAGATCTTATGGGCTTTGAGTGCAGGCCAGGCTTGCACATAATCTCTTCAAACAGACATTTTAGGCAACAAACAACTTAATAAAAATGGAATTAGTATCGTTAGGACTTGAGTCGGGGGGCATTTTGTCTTGGCAACACATCAGAAAGTATTTGAAATTAAATTAAAATAGCCTTAACGCAAACTAAAGCCCTCCATCCTCAAAAAGGAGATGAGAAAGCTTATAAACTTTTACATCCTGTGAGTGTAAATCAGTGTAACTGCACCTGAAGGGGGAGGCAGGGTGATTTTTGAATGGAAAATGCATAAGAGGAAGGTGGGTGCTCCTTGAAACATGCCATAGTTATGACACAGACACCACACCTAGTGCCTCCACCTACTTAGCAACAGAGACAATGCTCATCTGTGTTACCAGTTAATTAAACAACAGTTTTGAGATCCAAGCAAACTGCAGTTTCTTGGAATTCAAAGCACTATCAATGCTATATCATTTTATTGCAGCCTGAACGAAATGCAGGCAAAGCAGAAAAATGCAGAACAATTAGTCGGCGAGAATCGCCGTATATTTTATCTTAGTTGAATCACAAGATCAAAAGTCTCTAGTCTCGGCTTGCAGACCGCCCAAAGTCCGTTCGCTGATCAGCTGATGCATATCGCACACAGAAATGGCAAGAGCGAGCTGACATTGCCAGTTCCAACGTGATTAGTTAAACCAAATTTACAGGAGTATGTACCGACTTGATACAATGACCCTTTTTTTGTGATGATGTAATCACAAGATGCAATTTGCAAGGTTAGTGGCATTAGAAATTTGTAGCAAGTACGCTGGAGATTCACAAGAACAGAACTGTATATACTGAAATAATCAGTAGTTTTGGAGTGTGAGAAGTTGATCTCAATATTTGTTGTGTGTTTTCTGTTTAATTTTATATGGAGACTGATGTCACACTATTTAAACCCATTTCTTTCAAACAGATTTACAAACAAAATGTAGTTTTTGTGTAAATTTAATGTAAAGAAGTAATGAAACTGGATACGAATTCAAAGAAATTTCACTAACAGATGAATGGATGTAAGGGTGAATGTAAATATCAGTTCTATCCATCTTATTCTTTAATGTGGAAGTAACCCTGTGGGCAAGATTTCCGGTTCATTAGCCACTATAGGGAAATAATGAGAAAAATAACAATGTGCAGTAAACGGTAAAACGGTTTGCACTACAAACCAGTGTGTTCATAATTAAGATTATGCATTAAAATAATATGGAAAGACACAACAATTTGCAATATCAAGCAGCAAAACAAGCTGTTTTGTACAGCTAAAAATAGCTGCACGCAGATGAGAACGGAAGCCAGACCCATAAAATTTACAAATGGCCACGCCCATTCTTACAGGAAGAAAAAGGTGGATAGGAAAATAAAGAGAAGAATATTAACATGCAGTAAACAGTAAAACTGTTTGCACTACAAAACAGTGTTCATAATTAAGATAAGCTGGACGCAGATGAGACCAGAAGCCAGACCCATAAAATTTACAAATGGCCACGCCCACTCTTACAGGAAGGAAAAGTGGGTATAAAAACAATTAGAATAACCATGTGCAGTAAACGGTAAAACTATTTGCACTACAAACCAGTGTGCTCATAATTAAGATAATACATTAAAATAATATGGTAAGACACACTTTATATTTGCCATATCAAGGAGCAACAAGCTGTTTTGTACAGATAAAAATATCTGGACACGAATGAGAGCCAGACCCATAACATTTACAGATGGCCGCGCCCGCTCTTACAGAAAAAATAAGGTGTATTTCTATTTAGGCGTTTTTACAGCATTGCGCATTTTAACCAATCACCCGCGAGTTTATGAATGCAATGACCAATCAGAGGCGTTCAGATGAGTCATCGCTAAATGTCCGACTTTTGTCCTATGTGCGCGCTCCCTGACTGAATTCTACAATTCCCTCATCGTAAACTAAACAACAAAATGCACATGTACGCACGATGTAAGTAAGAGATTCATAAATCATATGGTGTAGACAGCTGCTTCATTGATTATAAGGATAGTTTTGTTTTTGAGACTGCCTTAACTCGCTTTCTGTATATAGCCTAATTTATTCGCTGTTTGAATAACCGTGGAAATGAAAACGTTATAATTAGCAACTTACGATGTTTTATTAAATTGTGATTACGTTAAATACGAATTCAGTACTATTTAAAATATTTTATTAGCATACACGACATCCATATTTGCCATTTGCCTTAAAATGACGGGTTTATGATGTTTGTAGTTTATATTACACTAATATTAGGCTACTTTTGGAGTTAGTTCACCCTCCGCCTATGATAGATAGATACAGTTGAAGTCAAAAGTTTAGATACACCTAGCAGAATCTTCAAAATGTTCATTATTTTACCAAAATAACAGGGATCATGCAAAATGCATGTTATTGACCTGAATAAGATATTTATGAGTGTTTGAACCTTCTTGTAATGGTTGCATATGAGTTCCTCAGCTGTCCTCAGTGAGAAAAGATGGATCTCAAATCATACAGTCATTGTTGGAAAGGGTTCAAATACACAAAAATGCTGAAAAACCAAATAATCTGTGGGACCTGAAGGACTTTTCTGAGGAACAGCAGGCAGTTCAACTATTCAGGACAAACAAGGGACGCATGAACACCTAGCACATATGTAAACGTCTTTCATGTAAAATATCTTATGCAGGTCAGTACATTTTGCAGCTTCTGCAAGGTGTATGTAAACTTCTGTCTTCAATCATAGATAGATAGATAGATGTTTAAAATACCACCTATATAAATATGTGTTTAGTTTATATATTTCATAATATTTACACAAACATTTGTGGACCAGAGTTGAAGAAAACATATTTTTCTAGAACCTGTGTTAAATTTCTTTGAAATGCAGTTCAGTAAACTCCTTTTCCCTTTCATTCCAATTCAAATTCCATTTCAAGAATAAGTTACAATGAGGTCTTTTGTTGCAGCGTCTCCAACCTTATCACATGTTGTTTGTGTCGTTTCCTCCAGTGACGACAGACCCACCGACTGACGTGACTGTGAGCCGAGTGGGCGACCTGGAGGACCAGCTGACCGTGCGCTGGGGGACGCCGCCTGCATTAAAAGACTTCCTCTTTCAGGCCAAATACCAGATCAGATACAGACTCGAGGAAAGCAGCGACTGGAAGGTACAGTAGCGCCCTCGATCAGTAAGCACACGTCATCACTTTATGATGCCCATTATCCTGATTACTATCATCTTCCCACTTGTTTTTGTAATGCAAACTGTGTATGCTAGTTAGTGTCAGTTTCCTAATTTTAAACCATTTGCAGAGTGGTGCAATGATTAATTAGAGCGGCCCAAAAGACAACAGCCATGTTTCAGTAGAATTTGGGGTGTTTGTATTACTTGTCCGAAACGTCATTTCCAGCTGTAGCAGAACAGCACATGGTTTCCAGTCCTCTGGCCACGGAAGAGTCCGGCTAAACTTTAGGGCTTCAAATAAACTTAAGCTTTCGCTCTGTCCCCATTTCGCTCATATGGATCCAATCAGTTGGCAGGTTTCCTTCTAAAGCTGGGCAGAGTTGGGTTACATAATTTTTTTTTCCCTTTTTACCCATCATTGTGCTGTCAGATGCGCAGTCCTACACAGTTAACAAAGTCAAAATATGACAGTGACCATCAAAAGCACATCGCTGAGGACGATCTATTGTTTTCAGAGCGCGTTAAGAGAGTTGCATTATCGCCCGGGCCGTTCTCAACCCCTCAGATTGCTTACACAGCCTGTGCGAAGGGAAATAATTATCCAGCATGCCTGTTACACGGCAACCTGATGATGTTAACATTCTGCCACTCATCACGTTCCAATAGTAATGATGGTCCTTGGATTACGGAGCCATGCATATTAACCGTGTTTGTAGTTTTTGAAACGTGAGTCTGGAAATGGACCGCAAACGGGACTGATTCAGGGGTACTGGGATTGTAAATAATTACAGGGGGCCCAGGCCGTTTCGACATTCCTGCATTCAAATCCTATATACCTCTGCTTTAACACACGGGAAGGCTGGCATGGCCCTGTCTACATGTCGTCGATGCTGTCTGCATCCGTGCAATTACTCAATCTGTAATAAGCAATAGATAACAGATTTTCTCTGAGGCTAGTGTTGGTGCTCGCTGCGTATATGTAGAGCCAGAAGGCAGGCCAATTATATATGTGTGTGTCCTTGTCATTTACCTCCTGTCTTTGTTTCTGATATGTGTTGGTATATCCCCTAGGAGCACAAAAGGGGGAAATTTCTTTGTTCTTCCTCTTTGTAGAAGAGCTTGTGTGAACTTGCTTAAGGATTTTGAAAGTGAATGGCTTTTTTTCCCTTCTTATAGAGAACATTAAATATGCCCGTTAGGGTAACGGTGTGTGTGTGGTATGTGGCCGCTGAAGGTGTTTGATGTAACAGACTGTTTTGGGTGTCTTTCTCTGCAGGTGGTGGATGATGTTGGGAACCAGACTTCCTGCAGGCTGGCAGGGTTGCGGCCAGGCACAGTGTATTTTGTGCAGGTGCGCTGTAATCCGGTAGGGATCCTGGGATCTAGGAAAGCGGGCATTTGGAGTGACTGGAGTCACCCAACTGCAGCCTCGACACCACATAGTGGTAAGAGAAATATCATTTACGTGATCCTTGCCAAATAAAGGTACTTAGCAGAACCTATTGTTTTGGAAGTTTACCATGCTAATAGCATGGTATTTTTTTTAAGCTTTTTTTGTAAGGTTGCATAGTGTATATTTCCATTTAGAGAATACCGTTTCTGAATTTTAAACAAAACTAAAAACATTTTCAAAATTTGACTTTTGTTGATTGATTATAAAACTGGATGATTTAGTTCAAAACCACGGTAAAATGCAGATAAATGTAAATACGCACAAATGATAACACATTCTGTTAATGTGCCAATTTTTGCATATTTGGCAACCACAAAACCCTACAGTTAAGTTAATGAACTATATTACTTGGTGAAAGCCATTTTTATTCTGATAATTATTATTAACCCTTAGTTAACTACACTGCCGTTCAAAAGTTTGGTATCAGTAAGACTAGTAATGTTTTTGGAGTCTCTTATGCCCATCAAACTGCATTTATTTGATAAAAAAATACAGAAAAATAATAATGTTGCGGAATGTTATTACAATAAAAAATAATGGGGTCTATTGTAATGTATTTTAAAATATCCTTCATATGCTGATTTATTATTAGAATTTTCTATGTGGGGAACAGTTGTGCTGCCAAATATTTTTTTGGAACGTTTTTTCAGGATTCTTTGATGAATAAAAAGTTTAAAAAAAACAGCATTTATTCAAAATAGAAATCTTTTCTAAAGATATAAGTCTTTGCTATCACTTTTTATCAAGTTAACACATCCTTACTGAATAAAAGTATTAATTTATTTTTTTTTAAAAAGAAAGAATAAAATTGATTAGATTTTGATGTATATTAAAATAGAAACATGTTATTTTATATCATAATAATATTTCACAAATTTTTTTTTTCTGTATTTTTCATCAAATAAACAGCCTTGATAAGTGTGAGAAACTTCTTTAAAAAAACATGAAAAATCGTACTGATCTCAAACTTTTAAACAGCAGTGTACATTAATGAACAATAAACATACTTCTAAAGCATTTTTGAGCATATTGTTAATTTAAATATTTATTAATTTTAACATCAACCATTAAAATCAAAAGCTGTATCTGAAAATATTATTTAATAGATTTACTGGTGTCTGGAAAGATTTAATAGACAGCTAGATTTGTATTAACTAAATTTAATGAATAGAACTTTATTAAAGTGATACCAACTAATTTTATAAAAGTAGTAAGCCACATTTTTACTATGGGTAAAACTGCACTTTGCTTTGTGAAATCAGTGTTAATACACTTTAAATGAGATTTCTAGGAAAAAAAGTATACTATTGGTAAACCAAAATCGGCACACTGCCACTGCTGCTCCTAAAAAATCAATTTATTAAAATCAACACAATGTTTCGTCCCCAAGCTCTTGTCAGGCAAACCTGCCTAAAGTTTCTTAATGTACGCATATTATATTTTCTTCGAAAGCAAAAAAAAAAGACCCGTCATGCATTCTGCTTTTCCGCTATTACGCTGGATTTTCATATCCATTCATGCAGATTATAAGAGTATAATTATTTTAAACTCGGATCGGTCAAAGTTATAGCCTTGTGTCTTGTAGCTCATGAGCCTCATGTGGGAAACATGAGTTTAATTCAAGCTTGCATTATAAACAAATCCCTCTCCCAGTGATTTCCGGTCTTTTTAAATGTTTTTATTATTAAAAGAGACCAAAAGCAACATAGAACATCAATAAATATAACCAGCGGCGCTAGTTAAATGGTAGCAGCGATAGTCGGATTGAGATGTTGCCTTCGCTGTCCCTCATCATATTTTCACATTTTGAATGTGTCGTGCAGTCCATTCTATAATCAGATACATATTTCCAAGACGATGCTCAGTCCAGCAGACACCAACTAGCAGATGCAACGCATTACTTTAGTCATACATCTCCCCATTTTGTGGCTTGCCAGAGAGCCACGGGGGAGTGTTGGATATATTTTTTCAGAGGATTGTTTCTGAAGATTAACAGATTAACTCCTCTGCACATTAACTCTTCTGGAGCAGCCCACATCTGGAGCTCAGAAACCTGCTGTTTATTTAAAATGGAAAAGGATTTATTTTTATCCCAACTTGTGTTTGGTTGAGCTGTGTAAACTGCGGCCTGTATCTGTGATAAGCATGATGCGTGTATGATAGGCGCTCGTCTCCCCGGATGGACACGTGTTGATTTTTGTCTTTCGTCCCACAGAGCGGCTGCTGACAGGGTCGTGCGACTCGAAGGTGGGGCAGCAGAACTCCACGCTGCGGCGGGATTTGAAGCAGTTCTTTGGCTGGGTGCGCAAACACGCCTACGGTTGCAGCGGAATGAGTATCAAACTTTACGATCAGTGGCGGGTCTGGCTGCAGAAATCTCACAAAACCCGCAACCAGGTAGGTAAGGAGCTTTTCTTTTGCATTCTACTTGTTTTTGAACCCGAACCCCATTAATCACCGTTTAGGTGTCTGGTTTTCCTCAGCGTTAGTTTCTTCAACTGTTATGCCAGGAATATTTGCTCTCATAACACTGTGAGACTCGATCCAAGCCCGTGAGTTATTGGAGTTGCCCGAGTTAATTGAATTAAAGCGCTTCTGGTGTTATTGTACCGAGTTTCCTGTGTTTTGCTCGGGAACCACAGAAGTAAATAACACGAGGCGACTCATATGATTTCAGGTATCTTTTCATAAACCGTTGTAGCAAACCGGACTATTTAAATAAACTCGAGTAATGAAGTTCTGCGCGCCGAGTATGCTTCAACACATGTATTCGGTTCCGAGTTCACATCTGTCAGATTCCACAGTAATCTTGTTTTGGAAATGACAGGCATTGTCCTTCACCCAGCCTCTTTCATGTGTCCCCAGTGTGTTGTGGTCTGTGTTTTATATATGAAAAAACATGACTCAAATGCTTGTCAGCATCTGGAAAGATCTGACTTCATATTGGATGTTCCGCCGCCACGTCATGACAAGACCAACAAGAGATAAACCCATTGCAATTACACTAAGAATATCCAAATCTCTAAACCGCAAGACTTTTTAGCTCAAATCTTTTTGCCGTCGCCATGGTCTCGGATTGTTTTTGAATGGCTATTTGAAGCCTTTCATGTTCTGTGGGCGTTTATCTGATTACTGTAATATTGTCTGCTTTCAGGTTCTTCAAGGAGATAAATCATAGCACGTCGCTCCTGGCAGGCAGAACATTTAACAACAACAGCACACTGTGGAAGAATTCACATTTTCCAGACTGCTGCTTGGCTCAGTGCAAGGACGTTAAAGTACAGCTGGACTCAAAACAGGATGTTTAAACAACAAACGGTGACGGGCATTTGGTCCCTCGGATGCAGATTATATTGTGCAGTTCTCAAAATGCCTTATTATACAGGAAAACAAAGTGTCTTTGATAATAGCCACGGAGATCACGTGGACTATATCCTCGCTACTCGCTATCTGTGGAGACAAGTTCTTGATCGTGTCGGGGAGCAGTTAATTAAAGGTCATAATTTGCACATTTACTGATGACTATGCACGAGCCATGCTTAGCCGACGTGACACATGGTCTGTATGTGGGCCAGTGACGTTTAGCCAACCTGTATGTTAAAAAGGCTCCTCATGGACAAATGGGAAAACGTCTGAACGTATTTCAGCCAGCGTTTTGTGTAAGACAACTGGAAGAATATTAAGACCATCCAGTTTTACCAAAGGTAACTTTCATGAATGTTTGAGTGACTAAACTACAGCAGTTTACCTAAAAAATCTGACAGGTATACCTCACAGAACATCTTGCCACTTTTTAGTCTCCTGTTTCTTTAACTAACATGCCTTATGAAAAGTTGCATTGCAATGCAATGCTGAACATATCACTACATAAGCCTCTCTTTTAACAAGTAAAGGAGGACCTACAGACATATTCAGGATCAACACTACAACAACGTTAACATGTTGGAACCGCAGAGCTGACTCAGAAAATGGCCATTTAATGAACGGAGAGAAGATTTGGCCAACTAATGATGTTTCTCGTGTTTATATATGTGTTGCAGTTACAAAAGTGTAACTGTGTTTGTAGCATTGAACTGTTTGAAAATAATTTTATGTATTGAGACATTTTACTGCTTTTATTTTTGTACTGAATTGTATCCGCATATTTAAATTTAAAGTTATGTTTTGACTCTTAAGTTATGTGTAGGTAGATTATATTATTATTGACTGAATTGTTAAACCCTAATATTGTTTATAAAATCCTTCTTTAAGATAAAACTTATGAACTTAGTCCTTTTTGCAAATTCTGAATGGATATTTTTGTCTTATAAAAATTTTTTTTTTTTAGGTAAAAAATACTTATACACTACCAGTCAAAAGTTTTTGAACAGTAAGGTTTTTAATGCTTTTTTAAAGAAGTCTCTTCTGCTCACCAAGCCTGCATTTATTTGATCCAAAGTACAGCAAAAACAGAAAAATTTTAAAATATTTTTACCATTTTAAATAACTGTTTTCTATTTGAATATAATTCAGAATGTAATTTATTCCTGTGATTTCAAAGCTGAATTTTTAGCATCATTACTCCAGTCACATGATCCTTCAGAAATCATTCGAATATTCTTATTTGCTGCTCATAAAACATTTATCATTATTTTGTTGAAAACAGATGAGTAGAATTTTTCAGGTTTCTTTGATGAATAGAAAGTTCAGAAGAACAGCATTTATCTGAAATAGAAATCTTTTGTGACATTATTAGTGTATAATGCTACAAAAGATTTTTTTATTTCAGATAAATGCTCTTTCTACTCATCAAAGAATCCTAAGAAAACTGTTTTAAATATTGATCAAAATAATAATTAAAAAACTGTTTTTTGAACAGCAAATCAGCATTTTAGAACACGGGAACGCGTCATTAGCTACTGTTTTTTTTTTTTTTTTTTTTTTTTTTTTTTACAATGTTATTTATCCTTAAGGATGTTTAGATATTTTATTTGGGAAAACAAAACAGTACTGATTTTGAAATTATTTTTGCATTGTTTGTATTCTCTAACTTTTTAAGACGTTCAGTACAAGTAAACGATTACAAACAGATCACAAAAAAGTCACAATTGCACAAAGCAGAAGTGTTTTGCCAGAGCACGATCCTCTACAGGGAAAAAGATTAATGTGTGTACGAGCAGTTGTCTGGTTAAATTAGTGCTCTTACACTGGCCTCTTCCACGGTCAGTATTTCACTTTTCCCTAAGTGACACCCACAAAGAACAAAAAATAAAAGCTTTAGGCCACTGGGTTTAGAGTCCTTAAGATTTTAGCCCAAAACACGTGACTTTAAATAAATACGGTTCATAAAATAAAATACGGCCTATGCTCTTCTAAGGGTTGTAACAATGACCCTTACTGTAACCATAATCCCTGTACTACTTATTGGAGTATTATTTCACGAATAAGTGTTTGTAAAGTGAGTCCTCAGGCACTTTCATGCTACAGAGATCAATAATATGCTCGATATCAAGTTGCAGAATAACATGCCCTGCTTTTATTTAAAGCTCTTAAGGTATCCAGCTCTTGTTAATGTTCCAGCTATATGGAAACCAGGTGACGGATGTTTAGATATAAATTCATATTGCTTAATTTTCTCAACTCCAGGGTAACTTGACCTACAGCTCCTTATAGTTCTCTCTGGCCGCATGCCAGAGGTCATCTGTAGTGTTACCTGCTTCTACACGAGTCACCCAGTCCGAAGATAGAGCAGGTTAATGTTTAATGTCCGCTCACTGGTCAGGGATGACGTCTCAGCTTTCACAAGACACACTTTCTTAGCATGCTAATTACATTTTGTACAGTATTCGGTCAGTTTACAGCTGCTAAAAAGAAACAGACTGTTTTAAAGCACCGCATTGTTTGTTTAAAGTAGCTTCAGACTGTTAAATCAAAGTAATTAATGTTACAGAGAAACTTGATACGGAATATCCTACTGTAAAACTATGCCACAGAAACGAGAGCAGCTTTCTAGAAGTTTCATTTGTTTTGAGTGGTTGAAGGTGGCCATGGGAACAGCGAGACTGACAAATTAAATCAATCGAACAATGTAACATCCATTTTATGTTTTTTTTTTTTTTTTTTTTTTTTTTAATTAGGGTTAAAAAAAATGTTTTCTAGAGTATAGAGTAGGCCTATTATTAATATCGTGATATCGCGATAGCAAAACTGTCTCGATATTATCGTGATCACATGACGATATGAAACGATAGGTCTTTCGGGCAAATGTGTCATTTTTAAAATATATTTCAGCACGTGATCCAGTGTTCTGTGAATGGAGTTTAGCTCACGTTTGGGAACGCAACGGCCACCACTTATGCTTTATTTTTCCGGCAGATGATTACATTATTTTACTACATTTCTAGTGAGATGCGTTTTCACTGAAGCTGGAGTTTTCCATCAAAATAAAAGCACTACTGCCGTTCAAATTCCGTCAAAATAAAAGCTTAAAAGTGCAGTATGAATTGCTGACAGCTAGTGGTTTAAATGGGTAACATTACTGCAGTCCATATTCAAAATATCTCTTTCAAGTGTAGAAATTAGGAAAGAAGTATTGTAGTTTCCCTACTGTAATGTAAAGCAAAAATAATAGACCTATAAAATATTCATTTTCATTTATTTTACAGTGCAAATGTTTTACAATATATGATTATTAGTGACATAGGAATAACAATAATATAAAGTTGTTGTTGTTATTATCATTATTAAATTTTAATTTCTTTGGCTTCCTAAAACACCAGTATGAATGTAATTTAGACCAAGACAGTATACCACAAATAGAATACCACAATACCACAAAAAGAGGATTGAGTCCCCTTTAAAGTTCAGGTACAAGTCAATTCACTGACTTTTTAAGAACATGGGTTGGAGCTCTTAATTTTGAACTCTCAAAGTGCATTAGATAGAAGAAATTAATTAAATTACTTAAATTAATTTTAAAATGTAAAAAATTCCAATTGTCTTTTTTTTTTTTTTTTAAATATATACATTTTTAAATAATATTGTATTGTGGACTTGTGATTGTGGAATTGTGATATTATCGTATCGTGAAATCGTTACATCCCTGTAGAGTGATTTATGGAGTAGTGTTTTAGCTAAAGAAACACTTGACCAAAATGAGGAAAAAAATTATTTTACATTTCTTTTTAAATATTATGATATTATTATTATTTGTATTAAAATATCCTGTTCTTCATTCCATTAACATGTGATATAAAACATTTTTCACCGCATTCATACTTGAATACATTCATTCACGCTTTAATAAATTTAATAATTCATATTTTAGAGGGTTTCCATAATCCTACAAATATCAGGAACTTTCAAAAATGTGATTTCCAGGCCTAGTAAATTTTTTAAATGTAATTTTTTTAATAAAAATTAATACAATAAAAAACATCACAAAAAGTCATGGAAAAGACATGGGGGAAAAAACTGATTTCATATCTACCTTATTTTTCTCATAAGAGCAGTTTGTAAATTTGAGTCAGGCTTCTAGTCTCATCTGCTTCCAGCTATTTTTACCTGTACAAAACAGCTCGTTTTGCTCCTTAATACTGCAAATTGTTGTGTCTTACCATGTTCTTTTAATAAATGTTACCCTGGACCACAAAACCAGTCATAAGGGTCCATTTTCCGAAATTGAGCTTTATACATCATCTGAAAGCTGAATAAATAAGCTTTCCATTGATGCATGGTTTGATAGGGCAATATTTGGCCGAGATACAACTATTTGAAAATCTGGAATCTGAGGGTGCAAAAAAAATCAAAATATTGAGAAAATCGCCTTTAAAGTTGTCCAAATGAAGCTCTTACTAATGCATATTACTAATCAAAAATTAAGTTCTGATATATTTATAGTAGAAATTTTATGAAATATCTTCATGAAACATGATCTTTACTTAATTTCCTAATGATTTTTGGCATAATAGAAAAATCAATAATTTTGACCCATACAATGTATTTTTGGCTGTTGCTACAAATATACCCCAGCGACTTAAGACTGGTTTTGTGGTCCAGGGTCACAAATTATCTTAATTATGAGCACACTGGTTTGTAGTGCAAACAGTTTTACCGGTTACTGCACGTTCTTCTCGTTATATAGGCATACTTCAATGTTACAAGAGGTGGATAATTTTTTTTTATTATTATGTTCTGTTTTATAGCTAAGAGTTACTCCATAAATATGGATGTGATGAAAATATATTTATATCACAAGCTGATGAAAGGAAGTACAAAATATCTCTATATTTGAGGCAGCTATTAATACAGCTGAGGTTTTTACCAATATAAGAATGCATGTTACTTTTTATTTAGTACTGACCTGAATAAGATATTTCACATAAAAGACATTTACTTATAGTCCACAGAAAGAGAAAATAGTTGAATTTATAAAAATTACCTCGTTCAAAAGTTCAGAAGGTTTAAATGCTCACTGATGCTCCAGAAGGAAACACGATGCATTAAGAGCCGGGAAGGGGGGGGGGTTAAAACTTTTAGAATGTGAAGATCAGGGTAAATTTACCTTTTGTCTTCTGGGAAACATGTAAGTATCTTCTGTAGCTTCTGAAGGGCAGTACTAAATGAAAAAATATGATATTTAGGCAAAATAAGAAAAATGTACATATCTTCATTCTGTTCAAAAGTTTACACCCCTGGCTCTTTAATGCATCGTTTTTTCTTCTGGAGCATCAGTGAGCGTTTGTTATCTCGAAAGAATGAAGTGGTCCTACAATATAAACATTAGTCATTTCAAATGGTTGTTGACTGTCTATTTCACATTATGTAATTAGTTCATTAGCTGCCGTTTACAGACAAGTTGCCAAGGTGTAACTGTAGTTGTCCTTTGTAGTCGGTGATGGATGTTTGGAAATCTGTAATGCGTAAAGATATTGAGATGGACGTTCTTACGGCTTGGACAAGGATAAGGTTTCTTGCGCTTGTAAGAGTCATTTATAATTCAGGCCGCAGTTGTATCTCTCCAGTGTGTCTAAACTGAAACTTCAACCTTTCGTGGACCTCCTTGAGCACTCTTGCTGCCGATTTTGCTGTCAGCTCTTTAAGCTAGCTGGAAAATATAGTGTACGCGACATGGGGGAAGTGGTGAGACGGCGCCCCATCATTGCTGGCAGGGAACGAGGTGAGTTTGCGAGCGCTCATTTCAGTAGATTCATTTGTGTAAATGATTGTGTCGACAGAATTATTCAGCAAAGTGAGGAGATCTGACGATTTATTTTAGCACCGGGCTCTGTAAGTAGTTCAAACACGCACTGCATGCTCCTATTTGGCTCTTGAGACTGGATTGGCAGTTTGATGAAAGAAACTGTCAGTTAGGTCTTTTATTGCAACACCTGCTTGTATCATTCTGAGGATAGAACATCTTTTGTCTGTTCTTTTCTTGTTTTGGCCAAAGCTTTGAAAGGATTCTGTGACATTTAACTATGTAGCAAAATTCATACGATTTCACATGAAAGTTTACAGCCAAGGTTCTCCTGCATTTTAGAAATGTGCACAGCATGTGTGACCTTTTATGTCTCACATGAATCACATTCCATAGTTTTATTTTAGATTTAATAAAGAAGGAAATGACTCTGAGGAACATTTAGCAGATGTATACCTTATATTGACTAAGAAAACTATACAGCCTAAGCAGACATACTTGTTCTCATCTGTTACCAATTATTACAATCACTTATAAAAAGTGTTATTTTAGTATTATTCATATAGTATTATAATTTTTTAATTTAGAATTTTCATTAAAATTCATATTTTATTTATTATATTTTTGGTTTTCAATTTTAATCAAAAGTCATTTTGTTTTGTGCTTTTACCATTTTAATTAGTTTTTGTTTTATTTATTTTATTATTACTATTTATGTAATTTATTTGTGTTTCAGTTTTAGTTAGTAATTTTATTGCATCAACTTAGTTATTTCAGTTTTCTTTTTGTTTAGTTTTCCAATTTATATTTATATTTTACTGCATTAAGCTTTATTTCAATGTACAATTTTCAATACAAGTTTTAATAGTTCTAGTTTTAGTTGAATGAATAACGCTACAATCCTTTCATTTTTAGTCATTTTGGTAACACTTTACAATACGTTTAATTAGTTAACATTAGTTAACTACTTTAGTTAACATGAACTAAGAATGAACAATACTACAGCATTTATTAATCTTAGTTCATTTTAATTTCAGCATTTAATAATGCATTATAAAATCACAAGTTGTGTTTGTTAACATTAATTAATGCACTGTGAACTAACATGAACAAACAATGAACAACTGTATTTTCATTAACTAACATTAACAATGATTAATAAATACTGTAGTAAACGTATTGTTCATTGTTCTTTTAATGTTAGTTAATACATTACATAATTGTAAAGTGTAATCGTCATTTTGTTATGTTTTGTCATTTTTATTTTTTTATATTTCTATTTAAGTTGAATTAGTTTAATTTAATTTTATTTCATTTTTTAAATTTATTTTCAGTTAGTAATTTTAATGCTTCATCTTCCGTTGCCAGTCATTTCAGTTAGTTGCAAAGGCAACATTCCTAATTTTTGTTTGGTTTAAGCTTTTTGGTGTCATATTTATATTTTCATTTATTTTAGCTTTATTTCAATTTACAAAATTATTATTTTAAATTCAATTATATTAAATTATAAACCCTACTTTCTTTTATTACTTTTATCTTATTATAGTCTTTGTGTGTGTGTGTTTAATTTATTTATATTTGTTTTAATTTGTATTTATTTTTTTGTTTAGTTTAATTTTTGCCTGCCATATTTTATTTTTAAACTTATTTTAGCTTTGTTTCAATTAACAAAACTGTTTTGATAGTTTTAGTTAATGGTAATAACCATAATTACAGTGTAAATCCTACTTTCATTTTTAGTCATTTTTTCATTTTTTTCCCATTTTTATTATTTTTCCTTATATTTCTATTTAGGTTTAATTTATTTCATGTCATTTTATTTCATTTTTTTTTATTTAATTTCCGTTAGTAATTGTAATGCTTCAGCTTAGTTATTTCAGTTCATTGGCAGTCATTTAAGTTGGTTGCAAAGGCAGTTCTAATTTTTGTTTAGTTAAATTTTTATTTTGTCTCATATTTGTCTCATATTTATTTTAGTTTTATTTCAACTAACAAAAATGTTTTAATAGTTTTAGTTAATGGTAATAACTATAATAACAGTATAAATCCTGCCTTCATTGTTAGTCATTGTGTTATGTTTTGTCATTGTTATTAGTTTAATTTATTTTATTCAATTTATTTTCTTTTTTATTTATTTTCAGTTAATAATTTTAATGCTTTAATTTAGTTATTTCAATTAGTTGCCAGTCATTTCAGTTAGTTGCAAAAGCAACATTTCTCATTTTTGTTTAATTTAAAAAAAATTCTTATATGTATGTTTTTATTTATTTTAACTTTATTTCAGTTAACAAATTGCTTTCACTTTTAGTCATTTTGTTATGTTTTGTCATTTTTATTAGTTTTTTTTAAATATTTTTGTTTCATTTTATTTCAATTTTTCAATTAATTTTTAGTTAGTAATTTTAATGCTTCAACTTATTTCAGTTAGTTGCCAGTTAGTTGCATTTCAAATTTTTGTTTAGTTTAAGTTTTTTATCTCATATCAATGTTTTAATATATTTTATCTTTATTTCAATTATATATATCAATTATTATATATAATATATATTTAATTCATTTTTATTTATTTAGTTTTCATTTTTATTTAT
Source organism: Cirrhinus mrigala (assembly GCA_036247105.1). Taxonomy (NCBI): domain Eukaryota; kingdom Metazoa; phylum Chordata; class Actinopteri; order Cypriniformes; family Cyprinidae; genus Cirrhinus; species Cirrhinus mrigala. The sequence continues at coordinate 29,998,736 of CM070008.1, forward strand.
TTTCAGTAAGTCATATATGTGCTTAAACTTTTCTTTTTTATTTTATTTTAGCTTTATTTCAATTCAAATAGTTCTAGATTTAGTTAATGATAATAATTCTAATTATTCTTCTTATAATTTCTTTTTTTTTTTTTCAACAAATTATTTTCCATTAATTACCCAACACAATTTCAGTAATAAATTCTACGCTCTATGTTTTTGTTTACGCCCGCAGGGCCTGGACCGGGACGTTATGCTCTTCCGCCCACTATCGGTTACATAAACCATGACTACACCAAACCCAGCAGCCCGGCCTATTCCTTCCACAGCCGCATGAGCAGCAACAGTGAGTGACATGACATGAAATCAAACACTTCTCACACTGACAGATGACATGATCCACTCAACTTAATCTGAGAATGCTTTTAACATGCATGTTCATGCATAAAATGGATATACATCAACAAGGCACTTATATGAACTGATAATTTCATAGATTAATTAGTGTCTATTATGCAATACTGAACTATTAGGCGGATTTACGCACACTCAAATACTTACACGCCTAATTAGCGACATGTAACGCCTGCTTCCTCGTGGAAGGAATGAGAACACCCAGTATGATCAAAGTATTAATACAAAAAACCTTGCACATCTGGACTTTATATCACAAACAACAACATGCAATATAATGATTAATGTTATTTCTCTGCCATATTAAGCTAATAAAATCCATATGCTTGATTTTAATCCATAAGTTTGATTTTAATTAACTTTAAATAGCATTTCTGTAGCTCAAACAGTAGAATATGATAGCGAGAGTAAGATTGTGGATTAAACTGCATTAAACTGGGAATGCGTGACAAAAATTCAACACTCTCTGAAAAAATGGCACAAAGGCTGTCACATACTTTTGTACACTTTCTAAATGGTGCATATTAATACCTTAAAGGTGCATATATATATATATATATATTTTTTTTTTTTTTACCTAAAATTAGTACCTAAATGGTACATATTAGGACCTTTTTTTAAATGGTACCACCTCAGTGACAGCTTCTGTACCCTTTTTTTCTGAGAGTGATGTTGTTTTGCATACCAGTGTCTGCCAAGTGCGGTTTAGTCAATTCTGATGTGTTTTCCCATAATGTTACTTTGAATAGTGGTGTCTGTGGATTCCAGTCCAGGACCGCAGTATCATGTAGATGCCAAAATGACGCGCTTTGGCAGAGACGGCACGCCATCGTACTCCATGCTGGGCAGAAAGAAGAAGACAGGTGGGATGTCATCTGATCTGATGCTAGAAGTTTTTTTATAACACAGATCTGTTTATTTATTTTATCCAGGAACTCGTCATAACCGAAGTCCAGGTCTAGATATATTAGTCTAAAAAACATTACCCTGGATGTATACAAAGTCAATACAAGGTTGTTAATTCATGGTGCGTGCTTCTATTGAAGCCATCAGTCTGCATTGTTTCAACTTATTGTTTAACAGTTGATTCCTTGGTCAGAAACGATAAATCCTCATAGAAATCTCCACTAAGCAGAGAATAGAGTGTTTTCACGACACGTCATCAATCGGCCATATTGGCAGGCACTGAACGTAAACAATGCCACTGAACCGAACAAAACTTGCATATTTTGCTGATTATTGCTACCGAAAATGGTCAATTATTGTCATGTTTTGGGCTGTACAAATCATTTAGACCGGGAAAAACATTTAGAGTACTACAGACTGCTAAAGATTATAACAAATCAAGAAGAAGAGTGCAAAAAACTGCCTGAGGAACAAAGGGCATTTGTGGTTGGCCAAACTGAACCACGATTTCCAAGGCAAGAATCATGACAACATTTGTGTTTGTTCTTATCATTTCCGGTCAGGTAGGTGAAATATTAGACTAATATCTTGATAAATACTGCTTGTACGTACCTTTACCACCTATTAACTTTAGTTTGTCAAAATATTGTGCCGTTTCCTGCTTACTAACTCCTTCTCTATATGATTCAGCAGCTTCCACATGTTTTTAGACAGCATAAATTGTCAGAACAACGTATTCTGTAGTACATTAACCGTGCAATTCATGCTGTTGTTTACGTCCGAGTATCGCCAATATGGCCGCACTTCCAGGTAGTGCAAACCCTCTATTGAAACCAGCAAATTGCAACAAAAATATAAAAGGAATATCTGACGACGGCCGTTTTTATTAATGCAGTTATGAGAGAGAGAAAGCGAGAGAGAGCGAGGTTTAGTGTGTGTGTGAAAATTACCTGAGTCTGTGAGTCTCTCAACAGCGTTCGGCAGCAGTGTCTCTACTAATAACAGCGCCGTTGTTACCTCGCTAATCAGAAACGTCATGTAGCTTTTAAGTTGATAAACTATTTTACTGATAAAATCGTCAGAGCTGCGCTGACAACACATTTGTGAGTCCTAACTGTATGTATGTCCTCTTTGAGTGTGTGTGTGTGAGAGAAAGAGAGAGAGAGAGAGAGAGAGAGAGAAAACAAGAGAGAGAGACACGGAGCAGGGTTGCCAGGTTTTCACAACAAAACCCTCCCAAGTGGTGCTTAGAACTAGCTCAAAACTAGCCCAGTCGCGTTTCTGGAGGGTTCCTCCGGTAAAAACTGCGTTTCGGAGGGGTAAAAGACGGGTAAAATTTGCATTCCAGGAGCTAAATATCACGTGATTGGGGTCGCTTCAACCCACGGACATGAAAAATAACCCGCGGCAACCGTAAATTAGGATTTGGCAACAGTGAGCGTGAGAAAGAATGTGTTTTCCGTTCAAAATAAAACTTCATTTTGTGGCAAAAACATGAAAATAATTTGTAGGTTTTATCTTGTTGTTTAAACTATTTACTTTATTGGTTGGTGTCTTTGTGGGGTTTGGTTCTTTTGTTGTTGTAGGTTTTAAGGACTTTTGAAATAACTGAAATCATTTGGCGAAGTGATATGGACATGTAATGCGGTCAAAACTTGCCTGGAACTACGTTTGCCATGCGTTTCCCCGAAAATAAATGCACACCTTAGAACGCTCATCAGCCAATCAGATTAAAGCATTCAGCAGGCCCGTAGTATATCTCTTTAATGACGACTGAAGGAAAAAAAAATACTGCTAAAAAAGTGGGTGGTCACTGTCTCTCTCTATAAGAAAAAATGAGGGTGGGGCTTAAATTTGATCCATCTGGGATTGATTGTATAATGAAAATGGGCATTGCCAGATTGTAAGGATCCACTAAAAGAAATTGGTAATGTCATCTGAAAAATAGTTTATTGTTTTCTTTTTGGAGTAACATGCAATGCTGAATCATGCACAATACATATGGCAATGTGTATTTAGAAAGTAAATAGCATCATTTTATGTCATTTTCATTTTACGTTTTAGCAGGGGATGTATAATCATATAAAGAAGTTGCTGATTCTCTGTTTTTGATCAGCTGATACATTCCAGACTCCTGGACCCGGAGCCTACAGTCCTGAGAAAGCTCCACCTTTGAACCTTCACCATAGACCTCCGTCTTACACCATGGCCTACCGCACACGCTACCGAAGTGTGGATCCCGTACCGGCCCCCAACCGCTACACATTACCCAACCTTTTCGGCTCTCATGTTCCCCATAAAGCATCCAGTGCCAGCTTCACCATGTCAGCACGTAGGAAAGCAGGCGCCCCATCGGAGGACCTGTCCATGACCCCAGGGCCCGGGCGTTACAACAGCACAGACCCGAGCGTTTACCTGAACAGACAGCCTTCTTTCTCATTGCAAAGCCGGTCTAATATTCCCACCGATGCCACTCGGAAGCCCGGCCCAGGCACGCACAGCCCAGAAAAGGTGATGGCACATCTGCCTCGTGCACCGTCTTTCTCCATGGGTGTTCGTCATTCTGAGTTTGTAACACCACTGATTGTTGACGTATTAGACTAAAGAGTTTATAAAAAAAAGATTTGGCTGTATGTCAAAAAATAATGTTAAAAGAGAAAAACTAACGTTTAAGAAAGAGACACAATCCACATTACATTATCAGGTTTTGTGCAACAAGGTTGAACATTTTTCACTGTCATTTACATCAGTTATTTTTTTAAGGGATAGTTCACCCATAAAATAAAAAGTTTGATCTTTAATTTTTTGTGTGGATTATTTCTTTTATGCTTTTCTGAATGAGTTTATAATCAGTTCATTTTGAACTAAAAGCTTTAAGATTGTTCATTGAAATAAAGCTGAAATAAATAAAAAATATTATAAATTATCAGATGAAAAACCTTAGCCTTAACAAGCTTAAATGAAAATTAGAAATGTTGCAACTAACTGAAATAAAATAAGTTGCAATTAACAGAAATAAATACATTTTAAGTTAAAATTCTAAAATGACAAAACTTGAAAAAAAAATTAAAGCTAAATAAAAATTATTACAAAAATGAATAAATTTAAAACTATTAAAAATTATATATAATAAATAATAAAATATATAATAAAATCTAAATATATAATAATCTAAATATATAAAAATCTTTATCTTAAACATAAATGAAAATTAAAAATATCGTCAACTATCAGAAATAAGTTTAAGCACTGAAATAGCTAAAACTTATATAAAAATAAACAAAAAATGACCTAAGTACATAACAAACTTACTTAAACCTGAACTAAAATTAGAAAATATACTGAAAATATGAAAAATAGAACTAATTGAAAATATAAATAAATGATATAATAGAGTATAAATAATACTACAAAAACACAGTTTATAATATAATAAAAACAACGGCATTCCTTTTTAAAACACTTTTTTTTTTTTTCCAATAAAACCAGCATAATGGAACTTTTTTGTACAACTTTGTTATATTATTTTATGGGCTGTTTGAAAATGTGTGATTTTTATTGTTTCACAAACCAGTTAAAATCAGTTAGATAATAAACATTAGATAAAAACATTTTTTTACGTGCTTACAAACTGTGTGATTACATGCAAGAGGAGCCATGCTGGTAGTAAATTAATAATGCACGTTGAACTTGCATTGGTTATCATTGCCTTTATAAACAAAGTTATCCTTTGGTGACATCATAAACACTGCGATTCTAACACTTTTGGTTAATGTAGTGTATTGTTTCACCACATCAGTTGATAGGTATAGTTGCACTTATTGGTGCACTCCAGTCACTGCTCTGTCCATTATCCAGGAAGTCCTTTGCAGATATTTGGATGTAGTAAGTTCTCCCTGCAACCAGTCCACTCAAAACCATTTTATTAGACTCATAAGGGCTCAGCTAGAAAACAAAGCATGTTACATAATTTATTTAAATGGGCATCATACAGTATGTCCTTCATGTAGTGATTTTTCAGATAGTTTGGTCGTGTTTGTTTCAGTACTTCAGTTATGAATGTTGTTGCTTTTAACACCGCTGAATGCGGTCTACACAGGAAACTTACGGTTCGTGCTGTCTCAGGTTTGCCCCAGTGGAATTTCACTGTGTATTTAAGAAGAAAGTTGACAGGATCCGGCCAAGTGGGTGGTGGACCCCACTGCACAGACAGCTTCCTGCCTGGCATTACCATCACACTCACATTCACCGGAGGATCGGGTTTCACTACAGACCAACCAAGGACAAGAATTTAAACACTCAATTTGAGCTCATGGCATATGCATCAAGATGTAAACACTGATAAAACCTTTAAAATACTGCAAGAGCAGCTGTTTCATCACACAGTAGTAAGGTTTTCTGATAAGTTTAACCATCTGGGACTGACTGGGAAAGTCCAAACCAGTGGAATAAATTAAATAGAAAATCTCACCTATCTGCTCAAAAATAATTGGCCATATGCGTGTTGTGCTACCCAGAGCATTAATAGCTGTTATGTTGATAAGAGTTGGTTCACTTGCAAAGATCTCCAGTTCCTCTAGCGCACATTGTGTGTCTTGTTCTCCCCATTTTTGGCATTGGCGGGCACTTGAGAGCGACTCAGAAACGCTCCTGAATATAAATGCAGAAAGACCTTAGTCACTGTATTTTTAAAATCGTCAAAAACATGCCGACTTATACAACTAAAGAAATTTACAACAGGTGTACAATTTAAAGTACAGCTCAAATTTTAAAATAAAGGAATACACAATATCTAACATCACTTTTAAAGCAAAAGTTCATTCAAGAATTCTGTGATTATTTACTCACAATGCGACAATCTGTATGCATTTATGAGAAAGTATGTCTGATTCATGAGCAAATCATTCCTTTGATGAACCAATTTGGCTCACAAAACCAGCCTGAATGATTCACATGAATCAGAAGCTATTGCTGATTCTTCAGAGAACTTGGAATATACAGCACAAGTCATATGGACTGTTATAGTTTATGATGCTTTCACATACTTTTTAAAGCATCAAACTGTTATTTATATCCAAGTGGGCGCCTTGATATCAATTTGACGTCAAATATTAGTCCAGATCAAGATGCTGTAGTTGTTCAGTTTGGACGACAATTTCTTCCAATGGTAATTGGGTGAAAATAGGAAGTTAATCCAACACTGAAACTGGTTTAATGTATATGCAGGCTAATATGTTTGACGTTCAATTCACATAAAAATATTTGTCATGTCAGGTTTTTGACATAAGTTTGATTTGCTTATTTGACCTGTTTTTTGACATCAATGTTTGATGTCAATTTGATGTCTCTCCAACATCAATTGCCCACTGGGATGGATAATATGTACCCTTAAAGGAGAAGTCCACTTCCAAAACAAAAATTCACATAAAGTATATAAATTGTATTATTTTTATGAAAATAACTATATTAGACCCTTCTTTCTCGGCTGGGATCGTTTACAACTGCATTTGGGATCATCTGAAGCCGCATTTAAACTGCATTTTGGAAGTTCAAAATCGGGGCACCATATCAGTCCATTATGTGGAGAAAAATGCTGAAATGTTTTCCTCAATAAACATAATTTCTTTACGACTGAAGAAAGAAAGACATGAATATCTTGGATGACAAGGGGGTGAGTACATTATATGTGAATCCTTGTTTTTGAAGTGGAATTCTACTTTAAATAGCAACCATTTACAATTCAAACTTATAAAACAAGCTTGTTTTACCGAAGCATACTGAACTCTTAAATGCTGTATACTCTTAAAAATAAAGGTTTTAAAAGACAGTTTTGCAGTGATGACAGAACCATTATTTTTAAATGATTAGTTCACTTCCAGAATAAAAAATTCCTGATAATTTACTCACCCCCATGTCATTCAAGAGGTTCATGTCTTTATTTCTTCAGTCGAAAAGAAATGAATGTTTTTGAGGAAAACATTCCAGTATTTTTCTCCATATAGTGGACTTCAGTGGTAGCCAAAGGGTTGAAGGTCTAAATTGCAGTTTCAGTACAGCTTCAAAGGGCTCTACACGATCTCAGCCAAGGAATAAGGGTCTTATCTATCGAAATGATTGGTCATTTTCAAAAAATAAAACAACGTGTGGTTAGTTCTTCATCTGTGTACTCCGGTTCAAAAAGGTAGGGAAGTGCAAAAAAACTCTAATTTTCTCCTCCAACCTCAAAATCGTCCAACCTCGTCATTGACTTTCTTTTTGCATGTTCGCTTTGTAAACACTGGGTTGGTACTTCTGCCTACATCACGCGTGACTTTTCCAATGTGATTATGTAATGCGTGAGGTCGAGCTAGTGCAAGACCGGCATTTTTGGTTAAAGTATTTAAATTTTACTTTTTTTTTTTAGAAAATTAACTATCGTGTCACTAGATAAGACCCTTATTCCTCAGCTGGGATTGTGCATTAAAACTGCAGTTTGGACCTTCAATCTCTTGATTCCCACTGAAGTTCACTATATGGAGAAAAATCCTGAAATGTTTTCCTCAAAAACCTTAATTTCTTTTCGTCTGAAGAAAAAAAGACATGAACATCTTGGATAACATGAGGATGAATAAATTATCTGAATTTTTTTATTCTGGAAGTGAACTAATCCTAAAGAGTGTAATATACCTGTATGTAGCAACGTAATGTGTTGGAATGATTGGGTCTTGAGGCAGTGTCCATGAACATATTGCCCTTTTAGGATAACTTGGAGACCAGCAATGCACATCCGGAGGAGAAGGGGGATCTGAAGAGAGCAAACATTACACAGGACAAAATTCCAGTTTAAGCTCTCTGTGTCATAGGTAAATAGTGAGACATTATACCAGACTAACATCTACAATATATACAGTTGCAATCGAAATTATTCAACCCCCTTGACCTGCAAGACATTTTGCTGCAGAGAACAAAATTTTGTGAAAACAATTCAACAACGCCATCAGTACACTAGTAGAGAAAGTTTATTCATACACATTTGAGTAATTTTGAGAACGTAAGTTGATGACTAATGAAAGAAAATTAAATTGGCCTTAAACATTCATGTTCAAAATTATTCAACCCCCAAAAGTACAATCTGGTGCAGAATCTTTTCTTCCTTAAAACCACCAATAAATGCTGTTTGGAAGTGCTTAGAAGCTTCTGTCACCTTTCTACTGCAATCTTGGTCCATTCCTCGCCTGAAAAAGCTTTCAGATCACTGATAATCTTTGGTTTTCACATTGCCACTGCTTTTTTCAAATTCAACCAAATATTTTCAATGAGAATTAAATCTGGAGAGTGAACAGGCCACTCAAGAACATCCTATGACTGATCCCTGAACCAAGCGTAAGTAGATTTGGATGTATACTTTGGGATGATTGTCCTGCAAGAAAGTCCACTGATCATCAGCTTCAGTCTTTGCATCAAAGGCATCACAATTCTTGCCAAAATGGCCTGATACTTCAAAGAATCCAGGATGTCCTTCATACAGTCATGTTTTCCACTTCCTGCTAAAGTAAAACAACCCCATAACATGACTGATCCACCTCAGTGTTTGACAGTGGAGATGGTGTTCTTCTGCTAATAAGTTTTGCCTTTTTTGCACCAGACATACTGCTGATCCACAGGTCTAAAACGTTCCAGATTGGTTACATCACTTCATAAACCATTCTTCCAGAACTCCGCAGGTCTATCCTGATGAATTTTAGGATGTTCAAGTCTGTCTTTTTGTTCTTCTTGGGCAAGAGTGGTATTCGGCAAGATGCCTCAACATGAACGCCATACTTGTCTTGTGTTCATCTTATACTCTGCATTGAAATGTTTTTCCTCCTTTTGTTGGGTCATCTTGCAAGTATTTGGCTGTACACTGCAGGTTTTTCTCAGTTGCTCTGATCAAACATTTTATGACATTGTGCTTTTTTGTTCAACACCATCAGGTTTTCTGGTACAACACTATTTAAACTAAAGCAACTTTTAAATGTCTTGGAAATCTTCATACAGCCTTAGACTTTATAATATAATAAAACTATTTCTTCTCTATAGCTTTTGTGAGAGCTCTGTTGATTTTACCATTTTGCTACTCAACTTCAGCTAACTGGACTAACTGTATGTATGTGTAACAGCTCAAGCTTATTCTGTTTTTTTAATAGAGTTTCTAAAGGCTTAATTGTGTTTTCACAATTTTGTTCCCCACCATAAAAATAACTGACTAAAAAAACAGCATTGTTGAACAGGGGTTGAATAATTATGACATACCTGTGTTATTAAAAAAATCAAAAACACAAAGACATTACATTATATATTGACATTATCACTTTTAATATACCAGTAATCTGTTAGAGATGCAATTTTTATAAAGTCCTGGATCTTCACAAAAGCTTGTATTTGTAAAGTACTATCGTCTCTGGGGGGTTGAATAATTTTGATTCCAACTGTACATAAACCTACATCCCAGGTGTAGAGATATTGTTTGTATCAGATCTCCATTTGGCTGGTGGCAGGTGTAGATGCCTTGGTCCCTCAAGCTGCTGTTCTGTATGGAGAGAACAGGGCTTGAGACGAGTACTGAACTGTTGAATCTCCACTCCACCCCTTTTTCTTCTCCGTCAGTGCATGGTATCTTCACAGATGAACCCACTGCTACAAACAGATCTATTGAGGGAGGTGAGGAGGAAAAAAGACAGGCTTGGACAGATCCAACACGCTGTGTGTGTATGTAGGAGTTTATCTGTGTAGAGGTGTCTGTGCATGAGACAGAAACACAGTCTGTTTTCCAAACAAATAAAGCTTACCTTGAATCTCTGGCAGTAAGGTCGTCGCGTCTTGGCTAAAAACTCCACTTGTTATGGCTAGTACTCCAAAAACATATATCAAGCTCATTTTTGGTGTTTTATATACGAAAACGTAAAAGCTGCGCTTTTATAAAAGAAGAAACTAAGTATGTGTGTAATCACACACACAGATTTAGGTTCAAGCTGCTCTGTTGTGGAATTTTGTTAATCATTAGTTGGTAAATGTATTTGCAAAGGAAGGCAGGCTACTGCCTGGCACCAGGGTGAAAATAAATACATGAAATTTTAAAAAAATTCATGTATAAGCGTCAATGACACATTAGGACATAAAAGATGATAAAAATAGAAAATACATTAAAACACTTTGTGTTTACCAATTTAGTTTTAAAATCATGTGCAAATTCAAATTATTTCATGAATAATAGATCTCAACACAAACAAATGAGTAGATTAAAAAAGTAAATTAGGCCTTATGCAAAAATGAAGCCCAAAAGCATGTATTGTACATGATTAATCGATATTAAAGGAATAGCTCACAGATGAGTTTGTTTCTTTATCAGAACAGATTAGGAGAAATTTAGCATTACATCACTTGCTCATCAATGGATTGCCTGAAGTGAATGGGTGCCGTCAGAATGAGTCTGCTGATAAAAACATCACGAGTAATGCACATCCTTCTATTGAAAAAGTCCATCTCCTGTTGTCCTCTCACAACAAAATCTACCAATATCTTTACTTAGAACTGTTTTGGACAGTTTTCACTTGTTAACAGTGGTTGCCCTGTTCATATTTCTCTCCTGATTCATTTTTTTTTTACTGGAGTAAGCAATATTATGGATAGGGGACTCATCGTTTAGCCTGAAGCACTGGTTTGAATTTAAAAATGTCTTGATGATAGATTTGTTTATTAGAAAAATGCAGCTTTTTGCTTCAAAAGGATTATTACAATGTTTTTATAAGCTGTTTGGACTCTCATTCTGACGGCACCCATTCTCTGCAGAGGATCCATCGGTGAACAAATGATGTAACAAACTTATCTACATCTTGGATGGCCTGTGGGTGATAAGTTTTCAGCAAATGTTAATTTTTGGATGAACTATTCCTTTAAAATAATGTTTAGTACTACTGGTTTAGTACAACTGATAAAGAGTTATGAAAAGTTAAAATCACAGTTTCTTTAAACAATAGATACTACAAACAATTAACGTATCAACAGTTAGTTTTTTGTTGCACAGCAGACACAGGACACACTTAATAAAACAGATACAATCTAAGAAGATATTTTGACATCAGTACAGAATCCTAAGCGCTTACGTTTTCAGTGACAACAGCATCCAGCCGTCAAATCACTGCATTCATACCACAAGGTGCATCTTAGCAAAGTGTGTTACATAGTGCATTATAATTCATAAGATATTTAATCCAGCCCATCAATTATAATTTAAACTGAGAAAAAAAGTCTCACAGTTTACATACTGCAGGATTCAGTGAGCGGTTTTCGGCTACCATGTGGACTGTGATATAATGAGGTCAGAATCCTTCTGTAAACAGCACAATGTGCTTGTTTATTGAGTGTGTGGGACTGTTCTCATTCTTCCATGTATTTTCACAATCCTGAGTGAAGACTTAATTCACATAAGCCTTGAAAGTGCAACAACTTTAAATGAAAACATGTTTTGCATTTGAATTCTTTGGCTGAGATTGAGAATTAAAGGAGCCTGAGATTAGTATCAATGAGAACCGAGGACTCAAGTACACTGACAGATGTTATTAAGGCCATTTCGTAATGTTTGAGGGATTCATAAGGTGAACAGAACGGAGTTGTTTTCTGATGTGTCTGTTAAAGACTGAGGCCAGCTGTACGTATATAATCATGTCTTTATGCATTTTGGAGACTAAATGGTTGAATTTGTTGTTTGAAAGTTTATGACACACTTCTCCAACAGACACCAAAATTAAGTTAATTTTATTGCCCAGACATTGCACTTAATTGAATTTTTGGATAGGTTTAATTGAATAATCACCTTTAAGATAGCTGTTTATACACACTGTAGGCCTAAACTCTTAAAGTAAGAACTTTACAATTACCAGATAATCTGGTCTTGGAAGAATCTGATGAGAACTTTTCTGAGATCAAACTCCACCAACCCATGTCTTTTTAAGGCTTTATGTATGATACTTGCTGTTCCGGATCCCAGATGAGGTAAGAAGTATCGACTGCCAGCAAACAAACAATTTAATTTTGATTATTATTGTTGTAAAGGATAAGATGTTATCTATGAGCCTTATGACATCACAACAGAACCTTTAAATGATTAAAAACAGAAGCTTCTGGCTCTTCTGAGGAGCAGAATTTGCTTTAATGACAGCAGTGCTCAAGCTGCCTGAACTCCAGAAGTCTGTGTAAAACCTGATGAGCATGTTCTCCAGCATGATTTGAATGTGGTTTAAATTAGATTTTCAAAGTCGGCTGAGACGTTTGAACCTAAACATTTGTAGACATGAAGAAAGAACTAACTGGGGTCATTAGGCACCATCTAGTGGCTATGAAGCATTATTGCATTTTGTCAGGAACTTACCATTTTCAGTGGCCCACTTGCAGAGGAGCCAATTATCCATTTAAAAAAAAAATCAATAAGGTAGTCCACGCGACTGGTGAGCAGTTTTTCTAAGGGCTTGTGTGAGGAACAACCTAAAATTAAGGTAACTTACTGATCATCTTAAATCAACCTGTGTGGATCTCAAATATCATTGCCAATCATTAAATACATAAACATATTTTTAAAAAGCTCCCCAAAAATGCGACTGGGAATTTTTTTTACGCATCTTCAAATTCCTGTAATATACGTTTAGCGTCAATACGTCCAGCGGGTAAAGCCGGGCTCACACTACAGGATTTTTAGCCCGATTTTCCCCTCCCGAGAATCGGAGCAAAAATCTTGTGGAGCACCTCGATCGGTCCCGATGTTCGGCACGGATTATCTGGTAATGTGAGACGTTCACAGATCGAATCTTGCACCTCCCGATCTGTTCTCACACAAATCGGGGCCGCCCCGATCATATCAAACATGTTTCATATTCGAGATTTTAAATCGGGATGATCACGGCTATGATTATGTCAGTACTTTCACAACAGCCAATGCGCGACCGCGAAACAGCTGCTGTACGGTCCATTGGATAGTGGAGATAGAGGAAACTGCTTCTTGTAGTAACTAGTGATGGGAAGTTCGGATCATTTTACCGACTCGGTCCTTTGAGTCTCGTTCAGCAAAATGAACGAATCTTTTTTCGAGTCATTTCGTTCATTTTGTTCATTTTAGCAAAATATAATTAAAATGTCACGTTTTACTTCCCTAACACATCTACTGCTTACACAAACGTTGATCACACTACAAACAAAACTATAATGCTATAAGAAACAGAAAATATTAATTCATTGTTTACCTGGGTCTTTAGTCTATGATTCGCTCACCTCACCTCTTATCTGACAAGATTTCGGGTTTGAGTCGTTCGTTCATCACCTGACAGCCCAATTAGCTTAACCAACGCAGCCTGAGCCGGAAAGAGAATTGATTAGTTCATTTCTCGAGTCCTCGGGTTTGAGTCGTTCGTTCATCACGTGACAGCCCCGTAATGTTAACCTATGCAGCCTGAGCCGGAAAGAGAATTGATTAGTTCATTTCGGGTTTGAGTCGTTCGTTCATCACGTGACATCCCCGTAATGTTAACCTATGCAGCCTGAGCCGGAAAGAGAATTGATTAGTTCATTTCTCGAGTCCTCGGGTTTGAGTCGTTCGTTCATCACGTGACAGCCCCGTAATGTTAACCTATGCAGCCTGAGCCGGAAAGAGAATTGATTAGTTCATCTTTTGAGTCTTCGGGTTTGAGTCGTTCGTTCATCACGTGACAGCCCCATAAGGTGAACGAACGACTCTAAAACAGGTGAACTAATTCCAGTACAGGACCTAATAGGATGTTGCGCATGCGCGACTGAACGAATCACTCGCCGAGACGACTCGTTCGTCCCGAGTCACATTAAAGATTCGTTCAAAATGAACGAATCGTTCAAGAACGACCCATCACTAGTAGTAACACTATCTGCATATGTTGGAAACATACCACAACCGCATATAGTAAGGAAAGCTCTAGTTTGAAATCGTCTCAGTTTTCAACATAGTGAGTGCATAAAGCTGCTAGCACGCTAACTAACATTTGTAAACATTAGTTGCTGAAATAACGATCTGTTGCGTAAGATCACGTGAGGCGCTCCCTCCATCATGATAATCTTAATAGGCTCCTTTGAGATGAACAAATTCTGCGCAGAATCCATCACCGGTGATCACCGCAAGAAATGTGTCTGAGTTACGCCGCCTTGCTCTGATGTCATGCTGACCTGTGCCAAAAAACTCTCGCGACGGCGAGGCGGCTGTGTCGGATTGCGCAGTCGGGTGCAGTAGCTCTCCAGCGACTGCGTTGTCCAAAAGCACGATGGGAAACGCCTGGACGACGACACAGCTTAAAGCTCATTGGTTCAGACAACCGTGATGTTGCCGTACTAAAATTTTATTTTTTAATCTAATATCATGTGGAGTGGTTATGTGTTTAAATTATGCATTAATATTCCCAAACACTATGCCAATGCGATCTGTGTGTGAGATATGTGATTGTTGTTTCTATACAAATCTAAAATACACGTTTGTTTTAAAGTAAAAATGGATGATAAATACGCCTTTCGTATGGAATTAAATAGCAAGCACTTTGAGTGTCTTGTTCATCATATTTATTTTCAATATAAAAACAACAGAGCTGAAATCATATCATGTTTATCAGCAACACAGCACGTAAGTGTGATAACGCGATATCCGCCTTTGATCTAGTAGATATCTGTTCTACTTCGAGAGGTCAGAACTGTCCGTCTTGACTGCACTTTTTTCACTCCTCCCCTCACTGCAGCCGCCTACTCTCGCCTACATTTCACACACTACATCTTGTAGTGTGTGACGCGCCACAATTTTCAAATCTTGTAGTGTGTGCATGTTTAAGATTTCAGGGAAGATAATCTGCAAAGATTCTCCTTATGTGTGTGCTGCAACCAGATTTCATAATCGGTTAGGATTTTAAAATTCCTGTAGTGTGAGCCCGGCTTAAGCCTTCAGTAAATAACGAACTAAATATAATTTTGGTCATTAGAATCTTTACACAAAGCTATTGAATGGAACTTGGTTAAAGCTGAGCTCACACTACAGGATTTTTAAAATCCTAACCGATTATAAAATCTGGTTGCAGTGCACACATAAGGAGAATCTTTGCAGATTATCTTCCCTGAAATCTTAAACATGCACACACTACAAGATTTGAAAATTGTGGCACATCACACACTACAAGAAATTATTAAGATTATCATGACGGAGGAAGCGCCTCACGTGATCTTACGCAACAGATCTTCATTTCAGCAACTAATGTTTATTTTTGCGGTTGTGGTATGTTTTCAACATATTATACAGACAGTGTTTCTACAAAAACATAAGAAGCAGTTTCCTCCATCTCCGCTATCCAATGGACCGTACAGCAGCTGTTTTGCTGTGGAGTACTGGCTGTTGTGAAAGTACTGACGTAATCATAGCCGTGATCATCCCAATTTAAAATCCTGAATATCAAACATGTTTAATATGATCGGGGCGGCCCCGATTTGTGCGAGAGCAGATTGGGAGGTGCAAGATTCGATCTGTGAAGGTCTCCCATTACCAGATAATCCGTGCCGAACATCAGGACCGATCGAGGTGCTCGACAAGATTTTTGCTCCGATTCTCAAGGAGGGCAAAATCGGGGCTAAATCGGGCTAAAAATCCTGTAGCGTGAGCCCGGCTTAAGTCGCATGGCTTTACTCTTTTTCTAGCTGTACATTTAAAAATATCGTCTTTAATTAATGACCAAATTTTAATTTCGATGTGAATTCTTCCTTTGTGTTGTTTTTAGCAGCTGTAATGACAGGAATTCCAGGCTTAGAATTCTGTGCGCACTGTGAAATGGCTTGTCAATAAAATGGCGGAATTCCCTTTTCAAAAGCCGCTGCTGATTGGATTAGGTAGTTTATGAACCAAGTGAATTATTAGTGGGCTATCATCCATGGGTTACGAATTTTGGTAAGATTTTTCTGACTTGTTGAATTTGGTGATCCTGCTATGTTCCAATGACACCAAAATGCTTTTAGGGGTTTGAAAAAGTGAATATTAAACCAGTGAGATTTTATTTGCTAACATTAAAGCTATAGGCTAGTGTTTTCACAATGCGTCATCAATCGGCCATGTTGGCGGCACTGAATGTAAACAGCACCACTGAACCGATCGAAACTCGCATATTTTGCTGATTTTTGCTGCTTAAAATGGTCAATTATTGTTATGTTTTGGGCTGCACTAATCTGTTGGACCAGGAAAAAACATTTGTAGTTCTACAGACTGCCGAAAGTTTTAACAAATCAAGGAGAAGAGTGCAATAAACTGAGGAACAAAAGGCGTTTGTGGTTGGCCAAACTAAACCAGGATTTCCAGGGAAAGAATCTTGACAACATTTGTGTTTGTTCTTATAATTTCCAGTCAGGTAGGTGAAATATTATGCTAACATCTTAATTAATACTATCTATACCATATCTTTTCCACCTATTAACTTTAGTTTGTCAAAATATTGTGCAACAGACAATATAAAACAGAGAAGATTAAAAACCACCAGACTGAATTTGGGTAACTTTAAAGCCATACTGTGTGAAACAGAGAGGAGTAATATATCGGTACCGTTCGGTAACCTGTATTGCCCAGATTTAGTGTATGCCCAAGAGAGAAAGTCCCAAACAGGTTACACTACCTCATGCAATCATTTTAAGCTTCAGTTCAAGTGTGCTTTTATTGCTTTATAACTGACATACAATAGTACATTTGTCCAAGCTTTTTCAGTTGTGGATAATGCAGTCCAGAGTAAATAATAATAAAAAAGCTTTCAAATCAGTAAAGGAGGCTAGGGTGACTAATTTGATGTAGTAATGTTGGCTTCGAATAATCAGGATTCTTAATTTGTAGCATAAAAAAGTAGTAAAAAGAATGTTTTACCATCAAATATATTAATTTCTTCCCACAAAATCTGCAAAATAGCTGGTACAAGCAGAATAATAAGTTATTCTGTTTTTCTTTGCTTGTGCTGACCCCTGGTGGTTAGTTGTGGGAATTAAGGAATAGATTTGACACACCAGCATACATAAGCATTTTTCTCTATATAACATACATAAGCCCTTTAATAAATATATGATTTGTAAGTCGAATTCTATTGATAAGCATATGATATAGCACCCTTACAAATATAGCTGCTACTCTTTCATTGTTACTACAGTAGGACTGTAGTAAATTGACATTAGCCAGCACTGTCATAAAAATGTGTATAAAATTACAAAAAAATTCAAAAAGTTTTTTTTACCCCCCTGCAAAGGACTGGTTACTCATGTCATATTAAAAGTTAAAAAAAACAACAACAACAACAACAAAAAAACAGACATGTGCAATCATAGACCACGCAATGGCTCAGCAGATGAAGTTTTACAATACAAGTTTTTGTGGACATGTATGAATCAAAATATATATATATATTTTTTACAATCAATCAACAAGAGTTTTTATAGTTATATGCAAGAAAATATATTATATCAGTATTCTCTCAAGCTGCCATGATTTTAAATTGATTGAAAATCTCAGGAATGGCTAGATTTTCAAATTTGTTGATTTATTAATATAATCATAACCTTTTAAAAATGTGGTTGAATGATATTAGACATTTGGAATGTATGGTTGAAAACATAATCTTAAACAAATAGATATTTACACTGACTGTAAAATGCTTCAAGATCAAACCAACTTTCAAATCTGATTTAACGAACGTTGTGTACTGTAATCTGGTCTGCAGAGACCACACAGCCTTGACCTGAATAATGTTTCAGTAGCTTCTTCCATGCTGGGCTGCAGTTCAGTACCTTCTGATTGCCTAAAGTACAGAATTAAGTAAAAATATTTAATTAGTAATAGTAAATAGCTTCTAGTAAAGTAGAGCATAGTATAGTAATAGTAAAGACTATGATTATTTTCTATAAAACTTTGCAATTTTAGGGCATTGGGATATGCATTTAGTCATTTGTTAAAGGAGAAGTCCATTTCCAGATAAAAAAAATGTACAGCTAATGTACTCACCCCCATGTCATCCAAGATGTTCATGTCTTTCTTTCTTCAGTCGTAAAGAAATTGTTTTTTGAGGAACACAATTCAGAATTTTTCTCCATATAGTGGATTTCTGTGGTGCCCAGAGTTTGAACTTCCAAAATGCAGTTCAAATGCAGCTTCAAACGATCCCAAATGCGGTTGTAAACGATCCCAGCTGAGGAAGAAGGGTCTTAGTTCTCCCTCAACTTCGAAATCATCCTGTATCGCTGTTTTACCTTTTTTGTTAAGGGTGTTTCACTTTGCAAAGACTGGGTCGGTACTTCTGCAGTGATGTAGGATAATTCTGAAATGATTTTTGAAGTTGAGGGAGAAAATATGTTTTTTTTTTACAAGTTTTTCAACATACCCTAACTGTCTTGAACCATAATACACAGAGTTCAGGGAGAGCAAAGATGTGCATTTGAGATTAAAAAGTATTTAAATTGTATTTTTTTAATGAAAATAACCAATCGTTTCGCTAGATAAGACCCTTCTTCCTCGGTTGGGATCGCTTACAACCGCATTTGGGATCGTTTGAAGCTGCATTCAAACTGCATTTTGGAAGTTCAAAGTCGGGGCACCATAAACATAATTTTTTTACGGCTAAAGAAAGATAGACACAAACATCTTGGATGACAAGGGGGTGAGTACATTATCTGTAAATTTTTGTTCTGGAAGTGGACTTCTCTTAAGGATATATCATTTAAAATAATTTCTAGATGAATGTAATAGGATTACCCAGAATGCATAGCCCAGTCTGTGCTCTTGTGATGCCCACATTGATCTGATTTTCATCACCCACAAAGCCAATGTGTTTAGAGAGCCATTCTCTTGAAGGCATATCTTCAATCTCACTGCTGGGACAGGAGCGTACCATCGACAGAATCACATAGCGCCACTCACTACCTGCAATCACATCATTATCATGCTCCTCATCATCACGTCATTTATAATGCAGGTTGAAAATGAAGATAAACTTTAATAAAATTTGTTGAACAGAACACCAATGCAGTAGTCTTAAATAAAAAGAAACCAATCCTATTTTATGATTTAACTTTGCAGCAACTATTCTTCAACTATACTAACTTCACCATTAACATAATTAGCATCATAACAATAAAATGCAGAGATAAAAAAAAAAAAAAATGACTAAATTATTTTGAAGTGTCACCTTGGCTCTTTGTAATGGTGGTGACTGTGATTGTCTTCATCAAGGGGTCAGTAGACTTTTTGAGTTGGTCTCTTATCAGGGCCACCTGTGCGTTGTATGGTGACAGAACGGCAATGTCCTCCTGCTTCACGTGGCCCACCGATACCAGCCGATAACAAATCTCAACCTGCATAAAAACATAAAATGACCTTTAAACACATCTAGTTACTCATTTTCATTAAAGATATATGTGACCCTGGACCACAAAACCAGTCTTAAGTTGCTGGGGTATATTTGTAGCAATAGCCAACAATACATTGTATTGGTCAAAATTATAGATTTTTGTTTTATGCCAAAGATAATTAGGATATTAAGTAAAAATTGTGTTCCATTAAGATATTTTGTAAAATTCATACTGTAAATATGTCAAAACTTGATTAGTAATATGCAATGTTAAGAACTTTATTTGGACAACTTTAAAGGCAATTTTCTCAATATTTAATTTTTTTTGCACCCTCAGATTCCAGATTTTCAAATAGTTGTATCTTGGCCAAATACTGTTCTATCAAACCATACATCAATGGAAAGCTTATTTATTCAGCTTTCAGATGATGTCAAATTTCGAGAAAAGTTTTGTTGTCCAGGGTAACATATGTAACACAGGAAGAGCTCATTTCCTTCGCCCTGTTGAAATGCCTAGTGCAGGTCAAGTTAGGTAACTGCTAACACTATGGCTTCTATGCAGACTTTGTTATCTGGTGTACATGGAGCTTTTGTAAATTTTCAGACAGCATACATTATCTCTCACTTACAGCTTTCTCAACCTCTTCAGTGTTGGCTTTTGAGTTCTCATTCCCCCGTGCAGTTGAAACAACCAAACTGATTTCTTCACCACGTATATCTCCAAACAGAATGTGTTTGCTTTGTCTCATTCCCTCAGTCTCAACATGCAGCATGCTGGTCCGTTCAGCCACAAGAGTTTTCAGCTTACCCTGGTAGTATGCTTCTGATGGGAATTTACAGATCTCTTCATGCTAAAGAAAGAATTACACAGTGAGAAGTGTGTGTGTGTGTGTGTGTGTGTGTGTGTGTGTGTGTATAAGAGTATATGTTATGTGAAGCACATGTGTTTGTTTTGTACCATTCTGTACTGAGTATCAAGCAGTAGTGCTCTATCCATGTAACGTTCAAACAGAGAGCGTGTCATGCCCAGTCTCCGCGCATGTGCGTTCTTCACGATCGGACGCAACTGCTTGTGATCCCCCAACAGCACAACCTGTAAAATTAATATTTAGGATTGTGTGACAAGAAACTGAAAACCCTCACAGAAGTTTCTGTCCTTTATCAAGTTTGCAGGAAACTTAACAAACATTAACATGTATTTTACTTTCCCTCACTCCAAATCGTTTAAATTTAGTGGCCTTCAAAACAGAACAAAAATAAATGCATGTATGTATAAAATGAAAATATAGTGCCATTCATTACAAACAACATTTATTTTAAATGCTAAGTCTATAGCAAACTTTAAATAAAAAAAAAAACAACAACCTGAAACTCATGCAAAACCTACATATTGTTCAACAGACAAGTTAAATTGAGTCACCAAATACCTTTCGAATGTTTAGTTGTCTCATTTAGTTTGATGACAAAGAGGCTGCATTGTCAAGTTTGCAATGCTAAAATTGTGCGCGCGGGAGGCGCCGGCGTGAACACCTGGATTCTTTATATTATAACAGTCACCAGCCTGTTATAGGACTGTGAAAGGTTAGGTGTTGTTCTCTTCCTCAGCACGGGGGGCACTAGAGTGCAATAGTTGCGCTATAAGTTATGTCAGGGTATAGAAGAAGAGAAAACGAAGCTGAGCAAGTACCCTTAAGGCTTAAGCTGTGTCCGAAATCGCTCACTCGTTCACTCATTCACTAATCCCTATATAGTGAATGGCCGTTGAGTGGACTTTATCAGAAGGAGTCAACAAAATGAAGTGAACGAATTCGGACGGTGACGTATAACGTTACACTTCGCATGAAACTTGGAGCTGTTCCGAAAAACATCTTTGTCACATGTACTTTTATATTACATGTACCTTATTTTAGAAAATAATATTAATAGCAATAACACTTTAAATGACTTTATACTGTAATTATACATACCACCGCGTCAGCTTTATGGTTTTATTAATGAAGAAGAAGAGAAAACCAATGGCTGGAACATGGCCTTGACAATGTGGTCGAACTTGGTTTATTGGGAAACTTGTGTTTTATGCTCAACTGAAAAAGGACTTTTTAGTATCTGGAGGAATCTGGTGCCTTATATGTAGACTGTGGAGGAAGTTTGTAATTCCCTTTTGTCCGCTAAGGTACATCTTGCCTTTTATCCGTCATTCTTGGAAAGGTCTTCCAGTTTGCTGAGAACTTTAATATTGAGCATCTGGATTAAGATGGACAACTAGGCTGGACTATGTGACACATGGACGGGACTTCAGATAAGCCTTTAATCACTTTCTCACGCCCCATTCCTCATCAATGGACAGTTTGCTTTGGATTATAACTTTATTTTTTTGTGTGTGTTTGTTGTAATTTACTGTAAGTATTTCCAAAAAAGTTATGATTCAAGATGTGTGCATAAGATTATTTCTACTAAATATATCTGTTTTGCATTCAATAAGTGGTTCTGATTTCTGTTTTGTTAAATCAACTATTTCATTGCAATCGGTTACCTTTTTATAAGTGTATAGTGGTTTTTCAGTTTGGTTAAACTGGAGACTGTTCTTTATATTAGCGGAAAGATGTGATATCCGTCAGATAAGAGCAAGACATCATTCAATACTCTCTGTTTTTATTTGTGCACCTTCAAAATAACAGTGAAAGGTTGTACTTTTGTAAAATAAAGAAAAAAATTAAGGAAAAAAATAGCACTTGCCGTCTCGGTGAACCTCTTCCTAAAATGAAGAAAAACTCAGCGTTTGGAATATAAATCATAGCATGTTTCAGGAGATAAAAAACGCAAGTTGTAGTCCGGAAATTATGGTATAGCAAATTATTTTGTGGACCGCTGGCTTTGCATCACGGACCCCAATTTGAAAACCCCTGTGCTAGATGACCATTAAACAAAATTTACGTTCACAGTTAAAAATGTTTTACATATATTATATTTATTATATTTATTATATTCTTTTATAATAAAAAAAATCTATACTTTTTTTCATTTTGTTTTGAAATCCTTTTCTCTTTTTTTTTTCTTATAATCAGGCATGATGCTGTGCAAAATGCTGTACAAACTTAATTCGTTTATATGCTGCTAAGTTTCTGCTGTATTGTTTTCAACAGTGTTCTTTGTGTCCACAGCAAGTGCCTAAATCAGGGGTGCCCAACCCTGTTCCTGGAGATCTACCTTCATGCAGAGTTTAGTTCCATCCCTGATCAAACACACCTGTCTCTAATTATCAAGTTCTCCTTCAGATCCTAATTAGTTGGTTCAGGGGTGTTTGATCAGGGTTGGAGCTGAACTCTGCAGGAAGGTAGATCTCCAGGAACAGGGTGGAGCACCCCTGGCCTAAATCATTTGGACTGTGCAGGCCATTGTTTTTTGGAAGTCTAGATGATGTGGTTTGCAGCAAGTTTTGCTTAGCATTTATGTACAGTCTTTACAGTTCATATTGTCTTTGACAGACTTGTTTGATATGGATAGGTCAAGAGTCACTCTGACCTTCTCAGGTTTGAAGCTGACCAAAGGGACAAGCGTCTGGGGTTCTGTTGCCATGGCACACTCATCGATGAGGATTTGTCGTGCACTGAGTGTCTTTTTGAGGTTGGGAGAGGCAGCAGCCGTGCAGGTGCATAGAATAATATCATGCCTTTCCAGTTCATACAAACGTGCAGAATTTAGCAGCTTCTTATATCTGGAGATACACACAATTCATGCATTTACATCACACACGTAGGCATGCTGTTAGATGCGGAGATGTGCTTTAGTCGGGTGCAGAAAATGATAATGGAAATTAAACAAAAAGTTCTTATAGTTGTATTTGATTTTTAGAGTTTCTAAATAGGAGAAAGAAGAGACTTGTACTTACTCTTCTATGTCTGCATCTGTCATTGAATGGGGGTCATGAGCAATTCTTTCATCAAAGTCACATATTGTTTGAGAAGAAGGGTTATGACTCATTCGAATTCTGTGATGAAGTGTTATTTCCCTAGACAAAAGAATGTGAAAATTTTGAGTACTGTACAGATAAACTAATGATCATCAACCACATTTACATGCACACTGGTACTGTGTATTTCTACAGAAAGAGACTTGCAATAACACACCACTTTTTAATCCACACCAAAAAAAGTATTTTGTTAAATTTTAACCCTTTTTTGTGACAGTTTCTTTTTTTGAAAAGGGCATTTCATCATAACTCATTATAGATTCAATGACAGACAATACAATTTGAAATGTTATGTTAGGTGATCACAACAAAGCAATTTTTAATTCATTACTAGTACCTGAGCTCAGGTTTAGACTGCTCTTGGCGCAGTGATTTGTGTGATAACTGCAGGTAACTGCCGGGGTAGGGATACTCCTGCATCTCCATCTGTCTGCTGTATACACGTAATTGCTTCAGCTTTTTTCCAAACTTAAGCAGGTATTCTGTAAACACAACACAAGCACATAAATACAGTAAGTTTCTTCTTTACACAAACTCCAGTTTTTGAAAAGATACATACCTGCAACTACATCTACAGACTTGTTCGAGGGTCCACAGTAAAGAATAACCTCTCTCTTGTCTTTGTCTTTCGGCTCCTTCAGCTTCCAAGGATTCTTAGGGTTCAGCTGTGAGAACCAGTACACTATGTACGCTCCTACAACTGTCTTTCCTGTTCCTATAAAGGATAAACAAAAGACTCTTTCAGTCCCATTAATAAACATTTTGGAAAAAGTGATGAAATGCTTGTGACTGTGAGTCCTGTGATCTTTAAGATTAAACTAAAAAACTGTATTTTGCTCAGAATGTGTAACCTGGAGGCCCTTGAATGAGGGTGAATTCATTATGCAGAGCTTGTTCCAAAGCTTTAAACTGGCTTTCATTCAGTTGAGGCAGACCTGCTGGTGGTTTCTCTCTCATAAGCACATATAGACGTACAGCTGGTTCAGAGCCTGAAGATTGATAAAGGCAAAAGTACCATGAAAACCAAAGGACTAAAGTGTATGCAATTAAACTTTAGATTAAATATATCATTTTAAGTGCTGAAAAAATTGCTAATGCTAATAAGACATTCTAACATCCTGTCCAGGTATATTATTAATAAATAAACATGAGCATACTGTACAAATATAAAATTTAATGGTTACTCGTGAAATCAAAATGACAATGAATATATTGTACTTTCAAAAAAAGTACTCCAAAAGTGAAATTTGTAATTAATTACAAAGAACAGTGGGTCTCATTCACTAAGCATGCATATGAATAAAATCTGCATTCGAATGTTTTCAGAAATGTTCATGATTTACCAAAAACGTTTGTATGAAATGTATTAAAAATGGACAAATTTTACAGTGGGAGCAACTAAAAGAAGGGTCTGTAATCTGGGTCTTGTGTTATTAGTATTAGTAATTAGTTAATAGTATTGTGTTTTAACTGGTTTTGAGGATGGCACGCTTTTTTGCTGTTCATGCTCGGGTGTCTTTAGAGATTCTCATGTTTTCTGAGAGTGATGAAAGGATGTAAAGAAAAGGTTGTGCAACTATATGTATCACCATTTTGACTGCATAGTTTCTCAAAACCAAATTATGTGTTTAAAAAAAATCATTCATCATATGACATTATGAATTTAATGCATACTTTCTTTTGGAATCCGTTGTCTTAGTGCAATGTTCTTAACAAGTTCATTAGCTGATGGTAAATTATTCACTGCACTTTCTTTCCGTCTGGATGAATCAAGCAGAAAAATTACACATCAATGCAACTGGTTGTCATAACTTTGTATCTCTATGTTGAACAAAATATATTTATAAACTGATACATGAATTTACAAAAATTAAATGATGTGATGAGATTTGGTGTAATGCAGTTTACACAATCTTGTAATGTTAAGGGTTTAGTCGTGCTGTATTGAAGACTCATAGTTATTGTGTAATGTGTCTGTTGTATGTCACATGCTTACATGTCTGGAATGAGTTTTGGGATCATCTCCACAGTGAATGTGTCATTCCTCTTGAATTTTGGAATCTTCATGGATGCATATGTTATGCTAAAGTTAATCATTTTGGACTTATCCACAGTGTTTTCTGGAGGATCAAAACACTGGGTTGTCAAACCATGGGCCACCCAAGTAAAGTATTCTGGATCCAGCGCTGACTGATCTGCTTGGTTCTGCTTCAAAACTCTCTTTCGGATACAGAGCAAACACTTGGCCAGGTCAAATTCAATTGCCCATTGCTTGACATTTTTCACAGGCAGAGAGAAAGTTCCAGAGCGCGTGGAACCATCAAAGGATGAAGTCCAAATTATGTCCACATTTTCAATCACAACACAATCGCTATCATCCACAGCAGTAGCAGCAGACTCCATTTCACAGAGAGGCTTCCATATCTGCACATATTCCTCTACATCCTTATAGTGACCTTTGGATGGGCGGTTTGCAAGTGTGGAAAAGCACTTAATGGGATTGTCAGTGTGTTCCACGCAGATCTCAAAGCTTGAGCTTAGACTTAATAACTGTACAGTTGGCGCCCAGTAGCCCCTGTCCCTTTCTGAGGTCAGCTGGACCTGCACAGTATCTCCAGCTTTCAAATAGAGTGTGAATACAGTATAATGATCCTCTTCAGCCAGAAAACTGCGATCAGGATCCAATTGACATGGATCATGCATATCACTGGTCTCACTGTGATCTCTCACATCTGTTGCCAGTATAAGGGACTTTGCCTGTTCCCACTGTTCGTCTCGTACTGCTTCAATAATGCCGTGCCATGTGCTTTGCTCTATCTCTGAACAGGATTTCAAGTTCTGCACTGGTGTCTGGTTAATGCTCAATGAGTAAATCCGTTTTTTCCACCTCAGTGTCACTTGTTTCTGTTTTTCAAATATTGGTTGATCCTCAAGTTGTAAATTACTGTACTTAACAGGAAGCTTGTCTGGGAAAGTTCCTTTGTCAAACGGAAATGATAATTTGAAAGTTTCACTGTCTGGGCGAACAACAGTGACAAAAGCCACTTTGTATGTGCTTTGTTTGTATAGACTGATGGCGAGATGGAGTGACTCTGCTTTGCTCTCATACTCTTGTGCCCTCATTTGATCTCTTTTAGACTTGTCACACAGCAGATCAATGTCTACTTGAGAGTACTCAACAGGACGATCACTGAGAACTGCATGCATGAGCCTCTGAAGAACCACATCTATGTATCTGCGAATGGGTGAGGATGCATGTGTGTAGGAGTCCAGGTGCAATGAATAGTGCCCAAGTGAAGCGTCACTGCAAGAGAGAGAACGAATGAAGAAAGCCTTATTGATATTAGCCCTTAATTGAAGAATTGCTGGAGCCAACTGTGGGTATATGTCATCTGTAGAAATCAGATCAGCCATTCTGTAAAAGTCAGATGTCAAAGCTGCTAATTCGATCTTTTGCCACACAGATTTCAGAATGATGAAACTGCCATAGTTCTGCCCGCAATAAGAATCCAGACGTTCCTCAAATGCATGGAGAGAACCATGCTCCTCATTGTCTCTCTTCAGTCTCCTCACCAGTTCAGGTGAAGCTGTAACTGGGAAGTTTAATGTATTTGGAGCTTCTTGATCAATCAGCTGATTGCTAGCGCTTTTGAACATCAGCTTCAGTTCCTCCATCATTAATTTACACTTGCTGTCTTCTGGTGATCTGGGATCAGAAAAACTGGAACTGTCCACATGTCCAGAGAGTCTATTTTTCTTGTGATTAAGTGCAAATCGATAAGCCACAAGGATGCAGCCTTCTAGAGAATCACACCTCATCTCATTTTCACCTGGCTGGTTGATGATCCTGTCAGTTTCACTGTAGGACAATGCCCTGCTTGACTTTATGCAGGAAAGCACCAATTTTTGCTCCGCTAGTTGGCCTTTTTTCTTTTCTACTTTCAGAATTAAAGAGAGAGCGCAACGAGTTTTCCCTGGTGTCAAACTCCACAAGTGTGATTGTGCACCCAAGTTCTGAATGTTGTCTTCAGACACATAGCTAAAAAAATCTGCTTTGTGAACTCCAATTTCAAAATGATATTCAGAGTCACTGACAGAGATGGCATCTCGTAGGTGGCTGGAGTTAGCATTTGGGTAAGCATTATTGATAGGGTGAACATCTCTAGACCCTGGAGAATACACAGTGAAGGTGACTGTGTTATTCAGGTCCACTCGGTTTCTGTCTATATGAAATGTTAGGTGTGAGGATAAAGGAATGACTTCCATATGTCGATCACTGATCATCTCTAATTGTTTTGCTGAAGGTGGAGCCTGACACTTCAGAGGAGTGCAGAGTTCAGTGTCTGTATGTTCTGTCAAATATTTTGACACTTCATGGTTAAACATTATGTTTAACTCTTCAACCATGAGATTTGCTTCTCTCTCTCCTGGCTTCCGGTGTTTATCAGGTTGGGCATAGTTCCAGTCTTCTTTAAGTCTTGCTTTGCGCTGGCTTCGGGCAAAACGGTAAGCCACCCTGACACAGTCATCCAAAGTATCAAATCTTAGCTCACTGTCACACTGACTTATTATATCCTCAGCCTCCTTGTAAGTCAGCTTCTTTTTAGATTTGACCTTCGAGAGGTAAAAGCTCCTTTCTGAGATAATGCCTGATTGCTTATCCACTCTGACCATTAATGAAATGGCTTTGCGATCTTCACCTGGGAGAAGACTCCAAAAGGTAGTGGCAAGATGTTTTGGGAACATGAATGTAGGTTCTTTCCCAGGACCATAAAAAGTTGCTCCCATTTGTTTTGCAAAGCTATCAAGGGAACTGTCCTTAGACACAAAACTAGCCACATCTGCAACATGAACCCCTATTTCATAACTGCTTCCCAGATCGTTAACACTAATGGCATCATCTAAGTCTCTAGCTGTGGGTGGATCAACAGTAAAGGTTTGTAAACCTCTGAAATCTGTTCTTTTGTTGTCATCAGTTCCATCAACTTTCATCTCTGGAAATGTATCAGGCAGGGGAGGAGGTGTTAGTTTGAACTCTGATTTTAAAATCTCAAGTCCCACCTCTAAAGATGTCCCAGTTGGTAGAATATCAGTAACTCTGCCTAGCGGAAATGAACAGTGTTCTTTCCAACCCAAAATCTGAACAACAAAAACATAGTCCTGTTTTGTTTGCTCATCAGCACGAAAAGTTCTTTTTATTGTCCAAGTGCCATCATCATTCTTCCATACTGGAATAAAATTGCGAGCTTGTTTCCTAACCAAGATACATATTTTGGTGGTGTTTTGGTTTAGAGGTATCATAATTTTTGGCAACAAGTTTTTGTCAGTGTTCTTCCTTCGTCTGTGGTAATTTTCATCCTCTAAAAAACACACAAATTCAGAAGATGTTGGTTGTCTATTTGTGAGACCTAAAACTTTCCAGGTAAAAGAGCCATCATCATCTCGTCTAGTCTCAACCACAACTTCATCCCCAGGGAAAGACAAGCCAATGTTTTTCCTCCCTTTAATATTAATGTGCTCAGATGGATTGTCATAGGGTACTACATAACCTGACTGGGGTCCCTTCATCACCAATTCTCCATGCTTGTAGATAGCAGGCTGTTTCCTGACCAGCTCCAAGAGATTTTCTTTTTCAGAAAAAGAGAATAAAGGCCTCTTTTGTTCATTAGAATCATCTGAGTCCTGAACGTCAGAATCATAGTCATCCATCTCTTTCAATATAGCATCAGCTTCAGCATGGAGAGGGACATCATTCTCAGGCAATTCTACCTTTTCTGTCTTCTGAAATTTTGAAATTTCCAGTACTTCCTGATGCAGGACGTCTCTGGTCAGATCATTTGGTTTAACGCTGCCCTTGCTGATGCAATGTTCTATGTAGGACCTCCAGATTGCTGAGCACTTTCCAAAACAACAAAGAGCACCAGCATCTCCAACTACGATCACCAGTGATTGGGCTCTGGTCAAGGCAGTGTTCATTGCACGAATGTCATCAAAAAACTCTGGGTAGCTTGACTCTAATTGAAGAAGTCTGTCTCTTGTGTGAACTGTTGTTATGATGATGACCCTGAACTGTTCCCCTAAGGACACAAAAATGTAATGGGTAGGTTGTATTTTAAAAATAACAATAAAAAATAATTTTAAAAATAAGGATGCACCGAAATTTTGGTCCCCAAAATGGCATTTTCAGTTTTTGACTGAAACAGAAAAACAGCTCAAAATATGAGCCGAAAATACAGTTAAGGTCAAAAGTTTACATACACCTCGCAGAATCTGCAAAATGTTACTTATTTTACCAAAATAAGAGGGATCATACAAAATGCATGTTATTTCTTTATTTAGTACTGTCCTGAATAAGATATTTCACATAAAAGATGTTTACATCTCCACAAGAGAAAATAATAGTTACATTTATAAAAATGTCCCTGTTCAAAAGTTTACATATGCTTGATACTTAATACTGTGTTGTTACCTGAATGATTCGCAGCTGTTTTTTTTTTTTTTTTTTGATTAGTGATAGTTGTTCATGAGTCCCTTGTTTGTCCTAAACAGTTCAACTGCCTGCTGTTCTTCAGAAAAATCCTTTAGGTCCCAAAAATTCTTTGTTTTATCAGCATTTTTGTGTATTTGAACCCTTTCCAACAATGACTGTATGATTTTGAGATCCATCTTTTCACACTGAGAACAACTGAGGGACTCATATGCAACTATTACAGAAACGGTTTAGACACTCATGGTGTCTTTTTGAATTTGAAGATCAAGGTAAACTAAAGAATTTGTGGGACCTGAAGGATTTTTCTGACAAACAAGGGACTATTTATATTCTGTCCTATTTTGTGTTACTTTCAGTAAAAGTGGTTATTTTATTGGCTTGTGTTTTTTTTTTTTTTAATTCAGTGACATTACAATTATTGAGTTAAATTAAAAAGTCTTACAAAATTACTTTACTTATTTATTATTTAATAAAATAATGAATAATTATCACAAAGCATTTTCAGTTTCTGCTTTGTTTTTTGGTCAAGTGCATCCAGAATTTTCATTTCGGTGCATCCCTATTATAAACATATGAACAGACACAATTTGTAACTGAAATAAAATGCAGATTATAATTTTAATAAAACATGTTTCTTGAGCAGTTTTGTCTGTGCCCTTCAGTACCTTGAATGTTTGCTACATTTTGAACTGACACTCCATGAACTCCTTTCTGTTGGAGATGATTTTTGATGACCTCAATCTGAAGAATTAAAAGAGAAAGGATGTATTGATGATGTATCATGATTGTGATTGTAACAAATTTCAAGCCTTTAGAAACTATTATCGCTATAATATTATTAGAACTTTGCAGTGTTTCTTTCAAATTTCTAATATTTCTTCCTAAAAATAACTAAAACAATTTTCAATCAAACAAAAGAACTAGAACCATTAACAGTAAGCAAAATTGTTACATTTCTTGCATTTCTCATGTCTGCTTGATTAATTTTAACAGCTGATGTTTTTTGTTCATAGAGCATGTCACCATGCAGCTCTTATACAGTATGAGATTTTGGGCCAGATTTACTGAACAGGGCAAATTAGCGTTAGAGCACAACTCCATAAAAGTACTGATGGGAGGGGAAAATTCTGTGTGTGATTTACTAACAATGCACACATTAAAGAACACAAAATGTGTCCAGATCGTTTTCATAATGACAAGTGCAATCTACCAAAAGTAGCCTGCTTTAAGACATGCTTTTTTGAGCATTAAATAATGGCGCAAATACCAGTAATTTGATGAGTGCAAACGTGCAACTGCCGTATGTCAGAGTGATAAATGCTTTGAATTGTACCTGTTGGCCTTCACTAAGAACACAGATTTGCTTTGGCTGTTTATGACCCCATTCCACTGGCCAGTCAGCCAGAAGTTCTTGCACCATGCTGACCACACTGTTGACCTCAGGAACATTGAACCAGGACATGGATTTGACCATGGAGGTGGAATTCAGATGGCATTCTCCTTTGACATGCTGAAAGATCAGTGGGTGTAGCCTTGGGTGGGGAGGGACCTCTCCTTTGGCCTTGATCCCATCACTCAAATAGAAGTAAGTCGATACAAAGTCCACTATCTCTGCAGTGGAGCGGTAGTTCTCGTTAAAGATGACTCTGCTGTTCTTGGCAATGCTGCTGCTCTGATCCTGGTAGTAGCGGAAGAGGCGATACAGCAGTGTGTGTTCTGATCGTTTGTCACTGGTTACAGAGAAAAGTTTTGGAGCCATCTGCATGTGGTCTCCTGCTAAAACGACTCGAGTGTGTTTGTCTGCTAACCCTAGAGCCATGAGCGCCTCACCCTCCAGCATCTGAGATGCTTCATCAATCAGGATATGACTAAAGAAACCTTTAGGAAGCTTCAGCTCATGCAAACGCCGTGCCATCGATGTGGTGGTTATAATAATACGATGTGACTCTAGATCAGAGCGTGCTGGGCGGATGAAAGACTGTCTATCTGGAGAGCAAAGACAGTATTTCAGAGTGATGTCATCGGTTGCCTTTATGGAGGACCCACCTTTGTTTGCCTTAATCCTTAGTATTTTGAGGTTTGGGTGTCCATTTGTAATGTGTGGATGGAAGTGCTGTCTGACATATAAATCTGCAGAGCTACAGGAAAGAAAATAAGAGTTTTTATATTCACAGCAGAAATATTAACAGGTTAACTGTTCTTATCTGTTTTTGTTCTTCATCTTGTTTCAAATAAACAACTGATTATAATACATTTTATGGACATATTACTAGTAACTATATTATGTATTTCTGCTGAATAATGAATTCTGATCAGTCAATTCTGTAGTCAAATATTTTTGTATAATGACCACTAAACTATATTTAATTTTGCTTGAAAAACCCAACTTACTGATCTGCTATGTTCCTTCTTCTGAGCCACAATTTAGTCAGTACCTCCTCCTATAGCTTTAAAGCTACAACCACCAAACTTAGGTCACACCTTCAGATTGTTCTGAATTTAGTTGCTATATCTTTTCTAACTGATCCGACGTTCATTTAGAGGGGTTAAAACTTTTGTACAGTAAGACTTAAATAGACTTAAGCTGTCTATCACCAGCAAAGCTTAATGACTCTCCTAGGATAAGTTAAACGATGCTAGCAACATACTAAAACATGTTAGCAATGTGCTAATAATGTTAACAATATGTTAATCATGCTAGAAATGTGCTACCAACATGTTAAAAACAGGCTAGCAACATGCTAATCACGCTATCAACATGCTAACAACATGTTAATCATTTTAAAACAGTCTTGTAACATGATAGTCCAGTTATATTGTTACATGATAGTGGTAGCAACATCCCAGATATAATAATATCTGATATCATAAACATCTTAAAGACATCTAATAGACGTCTATTTGACATCTGATAGGAAATGTCCAATAGACGTATTGCAGATGTGCAAACTATCTTGCAGATGTCTTGCAGATGTAAATGCAGATGCCAAATCGACGTCTCCGAGATGTATGTTTGCTATCAGGGATACTTATTGTGTTAGAAACTATATGTTCCCAACTATCAACATGCTAATCATGTTAGAAGCATGTAAGCAACATGTTAATCATACTCTTAACATATTAGCAATGTGCTGAAAATGCTAACAAAATGTTGATAATGCTAGAAATGTGCTACCAACATGTTAATCATGTTAAAAACAGGTTAGCAACATGCTGTCAACATGTTAACAACATGCTAACCACGTTAAAAACATGCTAGTAGCATATTAGGCATGTTAGAAACATAATAGCAACATGTTGGCAACATGCTAATCATGCTCTAAACATGTTAGCAATGTGCTAATAATGCTAACAATGTTATTCAGGCTGGATATGTGCTACCAACATGTTAATCATCTTATCAACATGTTAACAACATGCTAATCATGTTAAAAACATGCTATTTAACATGTCAGTCATGTTAGAAACATGGTAGCAACAGGCTTATTGTGCTAGAAACTTGCTATCCACATGTTAATCATGCTCTAAACATCTTAGCAACATGTGAAACATGCTGTAAACATGCTAACAACATGCTAATCATGCGATCAACATATTAATCAGGTTAAAAGCATGTTAGCAGCATGCTAATCAAGTTAAAACATAGTTAAAATGTTAGTCATGCTGGTAACATGTTAATCATGTTAACAACATGCTAATCATGTTATAATCATGTTAAAAACATGGTAACAACATGTTAATCATGGTAACATGTTATCAATATTTATCTAATCTATCTAAACTTCAAGCATTTACTTCACAATACAAGCAACTTCGTCAAATTTTTAGATAAGGCTTTTCCAAGCCAACTTCAAAGTTTGTTCATGAACTTTACTCATCTAGTTTTATATAATGTCTGATGTCACTTTTCAACTTCTTTCTTGTTTTCCAAATGTAAAAATATAGAAATGAACAAGAAAAAATCTATATAAAGACTCTCAATTTAATGTCTTAAATAGTTAATTTCTATTTCTTTACTTAAAGAAACTAAACATTATTCTAATTATTACACAGCTGCTTAACAGTGTTCAGTCCACCAGTCATTATCACAAAAAATAAATAAATAAAAATTGGTGGATACATCATCCTGATCATTCTGTCTGATTCTTTATTTATAACTTACCTGTTAGTAAATGTACAGATGAGCACTTTGTTTTGAGAACGAAGGGCCAGCTTTTTGGCTGCTGAAGCGAGACAGAGCGTCTTCCCAGTGCCAAATGGCCCGTATATCAGTAAGGGAGGAGCCATTATGTTGACCTCGCACTTGCCAAGGATGAAGTTCAGAGCGATTTGCTGCTTGTTGTTCAATTCAGACTGTTTGGTTATGTTTACAGGGACAGAACAGTTACTGAAATCAGGAAGAACGTTGTGCAAGTCTGGTAGTTGGTCAATAGCCTGGTGTATATGACAGAACGACAGTCTATCCAACTGAAACTGAACCTCCATTTCACACCAGGTTTCTTTCCTCAGCTGTAGCTCAGACACACACTGTGCAGACAGATGAAGACTGATGAGATATTCACTAACAGCCTGTTTGAGCACAAATGCCTCATACACATTGTTTCTGTGCTCTACTGACACACTGGCTTTTGCTGGTATGCAGTTCACCAAAGCCATCTGCACCCCTCGTTTAAGTATCAGTCCTTCAGGACAATCTAATGTGAGAGAGCAGGGCACCTTCAGAGTTGCAATGAGCTTCCCTGCATCAGCGAAAAATGTGCCATCTCTCAACTGGTCAGAGAGAAACACTCTCCCACAAATGTTTAACCTACAAGTGTGGAAAAAGAAGAAAAACAGGACCAACCATTAATATATTGCATATATAAACCAATTGCAATATAGGAAGAAATGAGCATGCACCATTAATGGATTAGTTCATTTCCAGAATAAAAATGTCCTGATTATTTACTCACCCCCATGTCATCCAAGATGTTCATGTCTTTCTTTCTTCAGTTGAAATTAAGGTTTTTGAGGAAAACATTCCCGGATTTTTCTCCATATAATGGACTTAAATGGTGGCCAACGGACTGAAAGGCTAAATTGCAGTTTCAATGCGGCTTCAAAGGGCTCTACATGATCCCAACCGAATAATAAGGCTCTTGACTAGCGAAACGATTGGTTATTTTATAAAAAATAAAAAAATATATATACTTTTTAACCACAAATGCACATCTTGCACTAGCTCTGTGATGCACGCATTACATAATCATGTTGGAAAGGTCATGTGCGGTTAGCTCTTTATCTGTGTACTTTGGTTCAAAAAGTGAAGATAGGATGAAAAACTCCATCTTATTTTCTCCTCCAACTTCAAAATCATCCGACATGAATGAATGTCATGCCCCGCTTGTTTACTTCAAACCGGAAGATGCTTCTGATGCAAGGCCTCATGGGGCATAGGAAACTTGTGGATACATTTATATTTTTTTTAGAAACTGACAGATAATTTCGCTAGATAAGATCCTTATTCCTCGGCTGGGATCGTTTAGAGCCTTTTGAAGCTGCATTGAAACTGCAATTTGGACCTTCAGCCCCTTGATCCCCATTGAAGTTCACTATATGGAGAAAAAAATCCTGAAATGTTTTCATCAAAAACCTTCATTTCTTTTCAACTGAAGGAAGAAAGTCATGAACATCTTGGATGACACTGGGTTGAGTAAATGATCAGAAAATTTTTATTTTGGAAGCAAACTAATCCTTTAAATATATGACAGCGATAACCCAAAATGACAAAAACCCAATATGATTGGTATACAGTATATCACTATTGATAAACAATTAATTTATTTCTGGCTTAGTCTGAGGATCACATAGAACCAACTTGGAACCAGAACCAGACTATTTGTTTATTTGTCTTTTCAGATCAAACCAGTATCCCAAATGTCACTGCTTTTTAACTATGTAGTTGTATAGCCAGTCATAGACATCTGTGGTAAAAAAAATGTCAGAAAATAATTAATGGTGGCTACACACCCTCAATGTTTGTCATTGCCTTAGCTGTAAACAACAGAAGCAACATATTTGATATGTATAAAGCAGCCCTGCCCATTTTTCAACCATTTATGGAAACGGCAGTTAACTTGTTAGAAAAGAATGCCTTTAATCTTTGCGTTCAGATTGCTTTCAGTTTCCTTCATATTCCATCCAGTGATTATACCTAACTAGTATTATACATGCTGTGATATCATGGAATGCCTCTGAATGAGTTCAAATTCCAGAGTTAGAATTTGTTTAGGTAGTAGAACAATGTTGCCATATAACCCAAGTAGTCGGACTCATCTGTAGGCAAATGATTTAAAAACCACAGGACAGAGGACCTTGTCAACCTGTAGATATCAACAAAAGGTTATTGGACTTAGCATGTACATATTGGATTGCTGTTATGATAAGGATATAACCTCTCTTGGAACTAAAGAACCAATCATTATCATTAAAATAAAAAAACCCAAACCGAACCTGTTTATCCACCTCTCCATTCATCTTATCTATGCGGTACATCAAGATGCATTGAACTTAGCCAACATTTTATACTATGATTAGGACAGGCAGGAATTTGCATTGAAAGAGAAGTCTATAATTAATCAAATGTCTCGCACATTCCCAAGAAACAGCTCACTTTGTCAGTGAAAAAATGTAGGTAAGCGTGACATTTTTTCCTAGACCAGCAAACTATGCAGCTGATTATAAAGATTTAAAGGGATAGTTCATACATAAATGAAAATTCTGTTATTAATTACACACCCTCATGTCATTTCAAACCTGTAAGACCTTCGTTCATCTTTGAAACACAAATTTAGATATTTTTGAGGAAATCCATGAGCTTTTTGACCCTGCATAGACAGCAATGCAACTGACACATTCAATGCCCAGAAAGGACATTGTTAAAATAGTCCATGTGACATCAGTGGTTCAACCTTAACTTTCTGAAGCTATGAAAATAATTTTTGTGTGCAAAAAAACAAAAACAAAAAGAGTTTGCAGAGGAATGTACACACAGGCATTATGGTTCTCTTAGGAATCTGCATTTAAGACTGAACCGGAAGAGAAGAAACTGTTTGATAAAGTCATTATTACTGTTTCTTTGTGCACAAAAAATATTCTCGTAGCTACATAAAATTGAGGTTGAACCACTGATGTCACATGGACCATTTTATCAATGTTCTTCTTACTAGCTTTCTGGGCTTTGAACGTGTCAGTTGCATTGCTGTCTATGCAGGGTCAGAAAGCTCTTAGATTTAATCAAAAATACTTAATTTGTGTTTCAAAGATGAGCAAGGTCTTACGGGTTTTGTAAATGGTTTTTGCTGGCCTAAACAATGCTGAAACAAATACTAACCCACAACCCAGGAGTGTTTTAAGAGTGGTACTATTTCTACAAGCTATTTGTACCTGCTAATGAGCTCTTCCTCTGCAATCTCCTCTGTGAACAGGAAGTGGTGAGCTCTCTCTCTGTAATTATCCCGATGAAGTGGGGAACTGTGATCTGCATAGGGATTGAACTGTAGGTTAATCTGGGGTGGTTTGTATTTACTAAGTAACTGCTCGTCGTCCTGCCTTCTAGCAAAGAAGGGTACGATAACCCTGTTTCCTCTGTTCCAGCGCTCATCCGAAAAAATCTCAGCACATTCGTTCTCTTCTGTCTCATTTGGCTGGACATGGAATTGCTGCCCGACTCTCACTTTCAGTTTCCTGAGCAGAACTGGACGTATGTCGAAATCAAATACCAACCACTGCTCGTACACACCGGGGCGGAACGACAGGAACGACACACTAAGCTGGTAGGTGGAGTGAGAGGAGCGAAGGTGGTGGCCTGCAGTGTATGTGATAGGGGGGAAGGTGTTTTTTAAACTGTCGCTCAAAGAGAAAACGGCACCAATTTCTGCTTTCAGTAGAGCCACGTGAGCCAAGGACCTCTACACAAACACAAAACACAAATACACACAAGAAAAGCAAGGAGGTTATCAGTAACTAGTGTGCAATACGGCTGAGCGTAAGATGATGCAGGTTAGTGCAGGTTAGTATTTCTGACCTCAGTAGTGATTGTGAATTTCCACCTGATTTCACTGTCTTCTTGTAAACAGTCCAAACTGAGATTCTCATCATGTGTGACGCACACATCGTCCACCTGCTCGGAGATCTGCAAAATACACATACATGCATTTAGGATATACATTAAACATTTATTTGTGGATATTATGTTACTTGTTAAGTTAGTAGGTAAGTAAAATAAAGATATAGTTCACCCAAAAGTGAAAAAAATAAAAAAATAAATAAAAATAATAATACTATGGAAGTCAATGGCTTCCATCAACTGGTTATCAACATGCTTAAAAAATGATCTTTTGTGTTCAGCAAAAGAGTTAATGATGACAGATAATCTTTTTTTAATTCCTGTTGTATGGCTTATCTCCTCTTGTGCGTCATGAGGCAAGAAAGTGATTTGAGTGACCTTTTTGGGTGAACTATGCCATAAATTTGCATGGTTTCAAATACTCAAAGGATAAGTTCACTTCCAGAACAAAAATGTACAGACAATGTACTCACTCCCTTGTCATCCAAGATGTTCATGTCTTTCTTTCTTCAGTCGTAAAGAAATTATATATTTTGAGGAAAACATTTCAGGATTTCTCTCCATGTAATGGACTTCTATGGTGCCCCCAAATTTGAACTTCCAAAATGCAGTTCAAATGCAGCTTCAAAGGGGCTCTAAATGACCCCAGCTGAGGAATAAGGGTCTTAACAATGAGTTATTTTCAAAAAATAAATAAATAAATAAATTTCAATTTATATACTTTTTGACCTCAAACGCTCATCTTGTCTAGCTCTGTGTGAACTGTTTCTTTCCTCATTAAAGTTACGGTGCGTTTCCACTGGCATGCAGTGAGTGCGGCGGAGCGAGCGTATTAAATTCATTCCTATGAATGAATTCATAGAAAAAATGCTTAAATGCTCGTGTGGTGCTTTATGGAATTGAAAGTGGCATGGAGAAAGCGTTGAGAGTGGCTGAGAGCATCAAAAAGGTTGGGCATTCCTCAACTGTATGCAAATCTCAAGCGAAAAACACCTGTGAAAAACCAATCGCTGTGAAAAGTAGGCAAGACAAGGTTTTGATGTATGCTTTGTCCAAAGCATTTTTAGCCACCTGAGAGGGCTTGAGAGCACAGCGTTTTTTTTTCCGTTGAGATGGAATATGGTAATATGGTAGTCCACCACTTCAGTCTGTTAAAGACATAAATACTCAGAGACAAGCAATATTAACTTCTCCAATGTTGTTCAACCATAGTACAAGCAGGGTGGTCAGTATTAGTACCGCCCCTCCTCCACTCTGACTGGTTAGCTGACTAGAAAGTGACAGTGATGAGACAGCATTTTAGTCAAAGTTAGTCAAAAAAACCCTCAGTGCTCAGCACGCTCCTGGCGTTTTAAAAAACACACTCCCACTGAGAACACTTGAAAAAATATGCCAACCATGGGGAAAAATGCTTTGGTGGACACGCAGCCTTAGGGTATGTCT
Organism: Cirrhinus mrigala; assembly: GCA_036247105.1. NCBI lineage: Eukaryota > Metazoa > Chordata > Actinopteri > Cypriniformes > Cyprinidae > Cirrhinus > Cirrhinus mrigala. Next base: position 30,038,419 of record CM070008.1, read on the forward strand.
AAAAACTCCTGTCTCATTTTCTCTTCCAACTTCAAAATCGTCCTATATCGGCGTTTTTTTACCTTTTTTTGTAAATTGTGTTTGATCTTTTTGGAAGTTTACTATGTAAACTCTGGGTTGGTACTTCTGCAGCAATGTAGGATGATTTTGAAGTTGGAGGAGAAAATGAGATCGGAGTTTTTAGACATGCCCTAACTGTCATGACCAGAAATAAAGTTCACACAGAGCTAGACTAGAAAAGCGTTTGAGGGTAAAAAGTATATTAATTGTAATAAAATAAAAAAAAAGAAACCAACAATAACCGATCGTTTCGCTAGATAAGACCCTTTTTCCTCGGCTGGAATCATTTAGAGACCTTTAAAGCTGCATTTAAACTGCGTTTTAGAAGTTCAGATTTGGGGGCAGCATAGAAGTCCATTATATCGGGAGAAATCCTTAAATGTTTTCCTCAAAAAACAAAAATTTTTTTACGACTGAAGAAAGAAAGACATGAACATCTTGGATGACAAGGGGGTGAGTACATTATCTGTAAATTTTTGTTCTGGAAGTGAACTAATCCTTTAAGATAACAGGTTTTAAAAACATTAAAGTTCCATGGTTGTGTTGCATTATGTGCAATTTTTTTGTGCAGGTTTACATAAAACTTACAATAAGAATTTCATTGCAGCTGCGTCTGTACTCTCCCAGGAGTTTCTCCTGGTATGACGAAGGCTCATGAGGGCTCGACTGACCATCTTCTTGCCTGCTCTGTTCGTCCAGTCGTTTTCTCTGAGTTATGAGATGAATTAATCTTTCGTGATCAAGGTTTGTGTGTTTTTGTAAGTTCCACACTGCAGCTTCTTCCTGGCTACTGGCAAAGGTGCAACGGTCATGATGCATATAGCACCCGACATCCTCTTTAAAATACCAACACACTTCATATCGACTAGGTCGTGGATGAGAGGGCCGCATAGACACAGGGCTCCATCTCTGACCTCTGACCTTCACTCTAGCTAGTAGAAGATCATGAGAGCAACGGTGAGGTGTTGTAATGATGGAGTAGGAAATGCGAGAGCGTTTATGAGTGCAGGCATTACAAGCAGCTCTCAGCTCATATATCTGCATGAACGCCTGCAGCTGAGCATCTCTAGACTGTACCATAGCCATTTCTACAGATTCAAGCCATAACACACATACACGAACGCCTTCAGCTGGTACTCGCAGCCTCAAATTCTGCTGTAGATGTAACCTAAGGTGAGGAAAGAAAAAAAAACAACTCATCAGATGATCCCTGTATTGATCACATGAGAGAGTATGCAAACACAATTCAAATTTATAGCAGCATAAAAAACACATTGAAAAAATACTGCTATATTTAGACCTTTGAACAGACATAGGGAAGTATAAAAGACATTATGTTTCATAACAGCTAGAGATCCTTCATTTTAGATTTTGTTTCTTATGCTGGTATATACTATTTATCTTTGGCATTTTATGGGTAATTTGTCAGTTGTTATGGTTATGGGTAATTAGTCAGTTGTTATGGTTATATGAGAATGAAAAGCTGTATAAGACAAGGTCGAGATTATCTTGCACAGAAGACAAAAGACTTGTTTTCTATCTCACAACAGAAACCGTGCATAAAAACCACAAACACAAGGGAAATTAACTCCACAAACAGGTTCTGGATCAAGCAGCATTCAGGCAGAATGCTAACCACAAACCTCCTAACCTGAAACCTGTGAATGACAGTATGCAGTATATATTTGCCAGGGTGGATAGATAGAGTTGTAGGTCAAGTTAGAATTGTTTCACATCAGTATGACTAAATAAAAATGACTTCAGATCATGCAAGGATTATATTAGGTCAGTGTGGCACATATTGATGCTTGGTCAGGACCCACTGGTATCGCATTTTGACACTCAGGGTACCCTTTCAGCGTCATTTTTCGACTGGCAGGATACTCCATTGCTTTCAGTTGTTTGCATTATGAATCAGATCAAGACACATTTAATGGTTTGCACTAAACCTACCCACTTCTGAGCAATTTAAAACATGTAACAGGCAAATAAAAGTACAGTCACAGGAATTTATTGCAAAAAACATAAAAAAAAGCAGTATGAAAGTATTACAAACAAGTCGTGTTGCATACCAAGTCTTTTGACGCCATACAATATCTTTATGCGAAGAACACAAGGTTTAATCACTGAAAATTATCCCGCTCCTTTAAAGCGCTCACATCTCATTCAAAAACACTCCAAAACATTAGTATGAAGCAGTCAGTCATGAGACACACAAGAGCCAATGGTATTTCACAACCAAAGATGATGTAACTCTTCTTGTGGTGGCAGTTTTTGAATTTGTGCTCAGACTGCACGTAGGCTCTGAGATGGAAATGGTGATTGCGTTTATTCCTCTCACAAATCAATGCTTTTGCCTCGGAAGCACTGGCGTTGTCACGATCTCCAGCTGGAGTGCCTATGAGCTCCTCTAGAGAGCACTCCACCCCAGACTCTTACCATTCTAGCAAAGACTGCATTACCCATAAACCCCTTCCTAGGAACTGATGAACGACACCTGTTTCTAATCAGGAGGACAATTTAAGCTGCACTAGTTGCAAACCTTTATGAGAGATGTCTTATGGTGTTCAGGGACAACATGTGCCATTCGAAGCTGTGCTCCCACATCGTTAGCAAGTTTGGATCGCTAAATCTTGAATGACTGTTAACTAGTGATGTGACATTTAAACTGAGGCATCGGAGCTTGTGTTAAGAGATGCGCCAGATGAAGCCTCGATTCGATGCTTGTGTTATTAAAGGGGTCATCGGATGCCCATTTTCCACAAGTTGATATGATTCTTTAGGGTCTTAATGAAAAGTCTCTAATATACTTTGATTAAAAATTCTTAATGGTTTTGTAAAACAACACCCTTTTTACATTGCCAAAATGAGCTCTGAAAAAATCATCTCATTCTAAGGGGTTGTTTCTTTAAATGCAAATGAGCTCTGCTCACCCCACCCCTCTCTACTCTCTGTGGAAAGACGGTCTTGTTTACATTAGCCGCATTTAGCGCGTTTAGCAGCTAAACTTGCTAACTACCACGTTATAAGGAAAGGCGATTGCAAAGATTCATTAAAAAATGCTTATACTAACGTCTGCTGTAAGTGAAGCTGGATCATGAATGATTCGCGCGAACATAGACGGATATATGTAGATCGGGAGGTGCATTCCCTTCACAAACAAACGTAAATCCACTGCATCTTCAGTGGCTCAGATGTCGGGAGTAAATGACGACCACTATGTTCATTATTACATCCAGCAACACAATATTCTTGTCTAACTTACATCCCTGCTCCAGCATCAAAACATGGAAAGTTACTGGACTGTGACGGCTGGTCTGAGGTAAAAGCTCATGTCAATCAACTATTGTGGGAGCGCCTCTGTGGGTGTGATCTGAGAACGGCTTGATTTGAAAAAGGGGATATTATTTTTACAGTTTCATTAAAAGCCACTGCATGGATTTTTATCATTATAGGGTAGATTTGTACATACACTGCCAACACACATTAATGTTCAAACAACATGAAAAAGTCAACTTAGCATCCGATGACCCCTTTAACGTACAAATCACGAAACCAGTGACAAACAAAGCCTCATTTTCTCTCCCCAGTTCGAATCCCCAGATCTTACTTATTCATTTATATTTTAAAATACCCAATCATACAAGTAATATAAAAAATACAAATTATTTCAGGAAAATTAAATATTTGCCATATGTACGTAATGTATACATTATTCTTCTATTACATCATATTACCATTCGTACTAGCATTTAATGCCACAGATTAATGGTTAAATGAATTTATCAGAGACAGAAATTCAAAAAACACATACACTGTTAGACTTGTATTTGTGCACGTAACATGGGTCGATCTGTGGAAAGCGTGAATGTTTTGTCCGATTGTGTTTCCTTTACAGGCTTTTGGCTGCTTCATTTTTTCCTAACCACCAGATCACGCTGTTTTCGACACACTCGAAGCTTTGAATCCTTTCCCGAAACAGTCAGAGGAAAATGCCAGTGCTTCACGAGGCTTCTTTTGCCCATCACTACTGTCAACTGTTTAATGAATGAGTGTTACGTCCCGCTTGTTTACTACGAACCGGAAGACGCTCCCACTTTTGACGCAAGGCCTCATGGGGCATAGGAAACTTGTGGATAGAAGGTATGCACGTGACATCACCGTCAGCTGGAGTGAGCGTGGCTCCGCCCACTGAGTGGCAAAAAGACTGAGTGGCAGCACTGGTTTCAGCATGAATGCATGTTCAGGCGGGAAAGTGAGGTCAATGCAAACCCTCTATTGTTTACCTGCCAGATATGGACATTTCTGAATGCTCTTCCCTGTTTTGCCGTGCCTTTTTTCGTTCCTTGCCTTGCCAGCGTTTTTGATCTTGGGCTGTATGCTTGTGTTTGTGATCGTTTGCTGTCTGCCCTGACCTTATGCCTGTTTTTTATTTAGTCTTGCCTTGCCTCTACTTTTGTGTTTGCTTGGGTTTTACCCTGGCTGTTCCAGCTATGCTCTAGGAAATTAAATCTACATTTGGATCCCCACTTTGTTGACACCTAAAAATAGATGCAGAATAATTTTTTAAAGTCTTAATAAAAAATGTGTTTTCTAAACTTGGGCTATTGTTGTTTACTTGCAATATTTGTCATTTAAAATGTAATTTAAATTTCTTAATATTTTCATTTAAAAAAAATCTGCCAACATTCGGATTACTCACCAATCCGCAAACAGCAGTTAAATGTGACGTGTGACCACAGCATCTGGAGGGACGCTTGCTGAGCATTCTAAACAATAGAGAATCTTTGGCTAAACCTTGCTATCTTGCACTACATTGCAGAGCTCCCTCCTTAATTTCTTTAGTAAAAAAACTCAGCTAGATACACCAGTACGCTTGGTTAGAGTGCACCATCATAATGGAAGCTGCTTTTGGCCAGTTCTGTCGCCAGTTTAACAGTGATGTCAAGGAGGACAGATTCAGCAAAGCAGTACTGAGAGACTGGGGGCATCTTGGTCAGTTTTATGTAAAACACTGCTGTGGCCCAACAGAAAGGTTCCATGGAGATAAAAAAAGGCTGGAAAAGATGACATAATGCATCAGGTAACAAAAGATGAACAGAGGCATTTACTGACCTGACTGAAAGAAACTGGGCACAAGTCAAAGTTATCATTGACATTTTGCTTTTCTGTGCCAAACAGGGCATTGGACTGTGTGGTCACAAGACATGGAAAGCCTGAAGAGAGGACAGTAACTTTTTTGTTGTTTAACCCTTTAACTGTCAACTGAAAGTTTACTTCACCATATTACAAATAAATCCTAATCTAATCATGACAAACTATACATCGTTGGAAAGGTCTAAGACTCCTAAATAGATATTTTACCATATTTTTGTGTTACAAATTATGTAGGAAAAGTAATAGATTAATATATGTCAGGAGTGCAACTTAAAAAATCTACATCATAACATGAGTTCTGACCTTTGTCACAAAACACTTTCTTCATTGCCTTTTGCCCTATCACACTTTAGAAATCATAAGAAATTATATATCAGTTCAAAACTTAAAATCTCAAAATTCTAAATTCTTTGAAAGGCATTTTAAAATCAGACATTGCATTACCATGGAAAATGTACATCACAATCATATAACAAAATGTTTTCATTCATGAATTATAAAAATTTAAGTCTGGATAGTGTGTTTTTATGTCTGTGTTCAAAAATGGGAGTTACAGTTAAAGGGTTAAAGTGCTTTGTCAATATGACCCCGAGATAAAACAACGCCTTGATGAGCTTCCAGCTAATGCAAAAATAATGAGCTCAGACATTCAAAACGACCTCCTTGAAACCGCAGCTTCACTTCTCCTTTGAAAAATCAGAGGAGAATTGCATGCGCAGGCTTTCAACAGCCTCAAAAGTGGCTCTGGCCACTTTTTTTGATGTTATAAATTCACTGTGCCATTTCACGACCAGAGCTAACAGACATGCATGGTTTCTACAGATCCAAAAAGAGCTACAGCTGCAAATATTTAACCTCCTCACCTCAAACGACATTGTAGTAATATCGATAAATGATAATGACAATAAATGTTCATTTTTTTATTAATCTTTGCAAATTCTTCACGTGTGAAAACCTATAGTTCAGTGATGTTTGATGGGTGTTGTGCTGCAACTGCCTTCTTTAAATCCCACCAACGATTTTCATTCTGATTTAAATCTAGTGACTGAGAAGGACACTCCAGGACATTCCAGGATCTTTTTCTCAACTATGCTTTGGTTGACTTGGAGGTGTGATTGGGACCATTGCCTTGCTGGAAAGTCCAGTGATCAAGGTTTAATTTGTCAACAAAAGGCATTATGTTCCTCTTTAAAATGGCCTGGTATTTCTGGAAAACCATGATGCCAATTATACAATCAAAATTGCCAGTTCTCGCCACAGAAAAGACCCACCTCCATGCTTGACCGTGGGAATGCTATTCTTCTGGTCATAAGCCTGGCCTTTCGCACACCAGACATACCTGTGGTCCGTATGTCCAAATAGTTCCAGTTTGGTTTCAACAGTCCATAGAACTGTCTCCTAAAACTGTAATCTTATCCATATATCCATATTCTAGTCGACTTTTGATGTTGTCAAAAGTAGAGAGCTTCTTGGAGTCCATGAAGTTCTTGTTTATTCAGTGCATGTCTTATAGTTACCATTGAAGCACTTGTACCAGCCCTCATCAGGTCATCCTGTAGGTGTCTTGCAGTCACACAGGGGTTTTTCTTAGTTGTCCTAACTAAATTAAATGAGCCCTTGATGAAATTTTGGGCTTTCTTCTATGGCCAGGCAGGTTTGCACCTGTTCCATAAGTTTAAAACTTCCTTATAATGCTCCCAATGGTGTGTATTGAAATGTTGAATGTTTTGGAAATCTTTTCATAACCAAGGCCCTTCAGGTATGTTGAAATAATCTCTTCTCTCAGCTTTTGTGGAAGCTCCTTTGTCTTTCCCATGATTGTAACTGACCTTGAATACCTTCATCGGCGGGGTTTATATACTGTATGCATCACAGCTGAAGCAAATAAAGGATCATTATAACCTTTGGGAGCTCCCCAAAGGTTTAATTATGTTTTAACTCCACGTTAGGCAATAAAAACGTCAGAAAGCTTTAAAAACAACATTATATAGGAGTTGAATAATTGTGACTTGTTGCATTTTCTAAGCTGTTTAGTGCAAGTGATTTTGCGACAAAAGGCCTACAGTCCCCATCTGTTTCTCTGACAGACTGTGTCCATATGATTGCGGGCCTAATAGAAACTTTCATTACATTTAGGAATAACTCAAGCAGGAAATTTGAGAGAATTACCAGGCTTACTGATGATGTCATGGAAAAAAAAAAAAAAACAATGCACATAACTGGGAAGTAGTGGGCGCATGTAACAGAAAATACCTGCGTTCTGACTCACATGGCATCTACAGCACCAATTCGGAGTGACTTGGATTTGCAATCCTTGTGGTTGTCCATTCTTGACAGACAGCTGATGGAGCTTAACAACCATTTTCAGAGTGATTCCTACGGATTAATGAAGTCTGTTGCCTCCTTGCTGCCCAGAACAGACGTGTTTGGCCAGGTGGAAATATTACAGTTACCAAGCAAAGACTATGGACTTGGAGTGGAAGGTCCTGAACTTGCAGTATTTGAGCAACTGCTCAGACGAAAGGTGTATGTGAGACACCAGTACCCATTCTTAATAGAAATCTTAGACTCATGTGATAAAGACATTTTCCCATACATGAACAGTTTACTGCATTTTGATCACATTGCCTGTTACAAGCTGTTCTGTGGAGCGCTTGTTTTCAGCAGTGAACCAAATCAAATCCACCAACAGAGCAACCATGTTCACAGAAAGACTAAAAAGCCTTTCTAAACAGCAGAAACACTGGACCCAGATGATATAATTGTGGCATTCAAGGCCAGGCGACGTTGTCTCACCCTTTAAGCATCTAACAAGCACTATAAAAGGTACACAAAATGTGCATATACATACATAAAAGGATTCATTTCATTGCATATTTATCTTCTGATGCACAGAAAGGGGTCAGATATCAAAGTACACAGGTTGTTGCTGAACAGCCCTGTCTAATTATGAGGTGATTGCTTTAGCCTAGTTTTTTTTTATAGTGGCCAATATCCACCTTATTTTTCAATGCGGAATTAAGCTGTTTTCTGGTAATGTGTCAGACTTCCCGTTCATAATCTGCCATAGAGAAATAACGAGAAGAATATTGAAGTGCCGTAAATGGTAAAACAGTTTGCACTACAAACTGTTGTGTTCATAATTAAGATAATACATTAAAATAATATGGTAAGACACACCAATTTGCAATATCAAGCAGCAAAACGAGCTGTTTTGTACTGATAAACATAGCTGGACGCGGAGACCGGAAGCCAGACACATTAAATTTAGAAAAGGCCGCTCCCACTCTTACGGCAAAAATGAGGTGAATACTACAGTACCATCATATTTCCTCATGTCTGCAGAGGTATGCAGAAGTTTTTGTTCTGGCACCAGGAAATTCAACCAGTTTGACTACTTTTGAGCATGAGTTGCCATTTAAACAAACAGTTTAAACACTAAAAATGGATCACATCTTTCCACACATCACATTCCACATGTTTACTATCATTAAGAGATATGATGTTTATGGGTGAACAGTCATTTATTTCTTACGTGTTTAACAAGGACATTAAAGGTTTGCAAAGAATTGTGCAGTTCAGTTTTGAATTTAAACACTTTATAACACTTTTTTTGCACGACTTTTATGTAGCCTTTATTAAAGCAAAATAACCGAACAGCTGAAGAGCCTGTCCCGCTCGTTGTGTGCGGTTCCTTTTTCTAGATTGTGAGTTTCGGTTGGATTTACTCACCCATTACGTTTTGGGATGTTTTGGCGCTACACCGTTTCCCTCATCATTGTTAAATTTTAAACTGAAACATTCAGGCTGAATGAACGTGTTTATTTTAACCGTCGTAATGCTTGTACGACCGCTACGACAAAATAGCAACAAGAATAATTTTCTGAATATTGTGAATGACCCTGTTGTAAATTTCTGTTGTAAATTATAGACTAAACTTGTTTTTAAAGCGTCGCACCCAACGGCTGAGGGAAGAAAACGACAATATTGCACTAAAAATGAAAATTCACTGTAATATAAACCAAGGTGAATGGAAAATAAGAACAGAGCGCGCTCTGTAATATAACGCCTGACGTAGAAGCGGCACGCCTGAAACGGAACAGTACCAATCTTTATCACACGAATGAGCTGAAATAATTTTTAGCCTACCTTTACATTTTTTAGTAGAGAAATGTTAAGTCACCTCCGCTCGAAAACATCTCCATCGAGTGCACACAACGCAAAAGCAACTTCATCTTCCTCTATTAGCCCACTATTACCGTCGCCGCTTACTTGAGTTTCGTTTTCCTGGGAATGAGAGGTGACTGTTACTGGTCGTGTTTGCCCTTCCTTTTTTCTGATTGCATGATAAAGCACATGTATAAAAAAAAAAAAAAAAAAAAAAAGGAGTCCATCCATCTGTCTGTCTGTCTCATTCACTTATCTGCATATATATGTATATACAGTTAAGGTTAAAGGTTTACATACATCTTCCAGAATCTGCAAAGTTTTAATTGTTTTACCAAAATAAGAGGGATTTTTTAAAAATTAGTTATTGTTATTTTTTATTTAGTACTGACATGAATAAGATAAAATATATAAGACATTTACATATAATCCACAAGAGAAATAGTTAAATTTATGACCCTGTTCAAAAGTTTACATACATTTGATTCTTAATACTGTGTTACCTGAATGACCCACAGCTGTTTTTTGTTTGTTTGTTTTTTGTTTACTGACAGTTGTTAATGAGTCCCTTGTTTGTCCTGAACAGTTAAACTGCCCGCTGTTCTTCAGAAAAATCCTTCAGGTCCCACAAGTTATTTCGTTTTTCAGCATTTTTGTGTATTTGAACCCTTTTCAACAATTTCTTCTATTCACACTGAGGACGACTAAAGGACTCATATGCAACTATTACAGAAGGTTTAAATGCTCACTGATGCCAGGGGTGTAAACTTTTGAACAGAATGTGTACATTTTTCTTATTTTGCTTATATTTCTTTTTTTTTTTTTTTCTTCTTTTTTTTTTTTATTTAGTACTGCCCTTCAGGAGCTACATGTCACACCCCTGGACTTTCTAGTTGGTTTCTCCCATCATTTCCCCCTGCAGTTCTGTGTGTTTTGGTCTCTCCCTCATTGTCTGCACCTGTGTGTGTTAATCAGTCAGTGTATATATAGCGTGTGTTTTGCCTCTTGGTTTGTTGGATGTTAATGTTACTTCCCTGTGTTCCTGAGCTTTGTTGTGGTTTATTAAATGTATTTCGATTATATCTCGTCTTCGTCTGTCTGTTCCTGCCTGCAGCGTGACAGAACGTCCAACCGCAACAGTTTTCCGTGTATTCCCCTCCGTCTTGTTTATCGTTACTTTTTTCACAGTCTTTTGTTTCCGTTGTGTTTTCCCCCATGGATCCCCTACTCCGTCCGGAATTCATCCTCCTTCAGCTGAAGCAGGGGGATCTACCCATAGATATATATAGAATGACTAGATGTGTTACGTCGAGGTCTAGAGCGTCCGCACAGGTCGGCCATCTTACCACAGGCTGGCTTTCTGGCAGGATCAGTCCGTCGAACCTGAGGTAAACGGAGGTAACCTGATGTAAGGTAAGTGACCTGCACAAATGTTAATACTCTTATCTCGCTGAAATCTTGATGGATTTACAAACTGTTTGTTTTCTTACAAACATTATTAACGTGGTTATAATTCTGGATGCTTGAACATGTTGAAATCGAAGCTTTTCTCCTTGGAAAAAAAACCTGACTTAATCGTGCAGTGTAGTTGTGTATCATGGCTAGCTAGGCTACTAGCTACCCAGTAATTTGGGGCGAGGCAGAATTACGCTTTCTTTTCAATATAATACACACATTATAAACATGATTTAACTGAATTTACACATGATTTCCTGTCTGGTCGGTTTGTTAAAACATCTTACATTTATGATTTCTACAGGAAATTGCTGACAAGATGCCAGACTTTTGTGCCGCCTATGGCTGCTGTAACCGCCGTTGTCTCGAAACGAGAACCTGAGGGATCACCTTTCACCTGTAGGATATTACAATATTAAGAATTATTTTTAGGATAATCGTTAGTTACTTAAAGTATGTACATATTACATAATAATAGTATTGCTAGATTGTTGTTGACACAAGGTTTAGAATATTTTGTTTATATAATCACTGAATGTTTGAATATAGTTTTTAGTTTTTTAGTTTTCACAACCCCACACCACCTCCCCACCCCTTTCGAGTGTACATATTGTATGTAGTTCTCTGCAAACCTATGGCGGCATCATGCCTTCAGTGTGCATATTGTATTATTGACTTCCTGGCCTGCACAGCCTAGCGACCCACAACCTGCCAACCTATTCACTTATCACTTCTTCATCACTTATCAGGACCAGCCAGATGAGGACCAGAACCAGCACCACTGGGACACCTTCGTTACTTCGCTAAATTTTTAACGAAAATGTAAAAAAAAAAAAAAAAAAAAAAAATCCATCAAATGTCTCTAACACCTCTGTCCAAACATTGATTTTAATAAATCTTCAAAAATCTTTGAAAAGTGCCTTTATAATGTCTAAACAAACTGGTTTACTACCATTTTATGTGTAAAAAAATTTTTATTAACAATTTGGAAGTATGGGCTTTAGTTCTTTGTGCTGTGTTATTGTCATCACTGTACAGGGTGGGGATTTCAACATGCAGCGTTTCTTGATGTATATTTGTTAAGGGAAATCTTGTAGGCTTAGTATACCTATTCTAGAACATTATTCTATTTTTTTAGAACATAAGATAATTATTCAAAAGTATTCAGTGTCATAACTACATATTTGACGTTTATAATAAATCAAACCGTTTGAAAATCGGTTAAAAATTGAGCACTTTATGGCTATTTAAAAATTACATGTTTTACTATCAACACAATATTTTGGGTGAGCGAGCAGCCTGTGGTAAGACGGCCGCCATACGCGGACGTTCGACTCCGTTGGCCAGCAACGCAGACGAGACATCTAGTCATTCTATATATATCTATGGATCTACCGCTCGAGGGATTTACCGTCTTGTTCCAGCTAGTAGCTAACACCACCAGCTACCCGGACGACGCGCTCTGTGCGTTCTATGACGCTAGCCTCAACGCGTCATGCAGAGCGCCGTCGTCCGAGGACGGCCCTCGAGCGGATTTCGCCGCGTTTGTGGAGTGGACACTGGCGAGAAACAAACTCTCGTTCTCTGTCTGCTCCATGGAGAATCTCGCTAGTGCCACTCCGGACCCAGAGCCCAGCCTACCAGCATCCCGACACGCGGAGTTTGAGCCCGAGCCACGAGCGACAGAGCCAGAGATTGCCACAGAGCCAGAGCCCTACACGTCCGATCAGGTGCGAGAGCCGGCTACAGCTACTGCGACGGGGGAGTGCAACATGGAGCAAGTGAGGGCTATGGAGAGCCCTGCCCACTGCATCACTGCTGGGGGTGAGCTGGAAAACAACTCTGGGGACTTGATTGACTTTACTGAATTATCTACCTGTTATGATCAACCAGCCTGTCTGGAATTCCCACCCACCCACTCTCCCTCTGCTGCCTATGTCAACGCCTGTCTGGTCACTGCTGTCCCCTGACAGCCCCTCTGCTCATCCTCAGCCCACCACCTGTGCGGTGGGTTCGCCGCGGGTCTGCCAGTCTCCATCGGTGTCATGGTTGGAAGATCCCTCATCGTTGCCTCCAGCCTCAGAGTCCTGGACTCCGCCTCGGCCCTCCGACCCTGCGGCTCCACCCCGGCTCTCAGCTCCCTCGTCTCCACCGTCTCCCGTCGGTCCACCAGCTCCACCAGGCTCCATCGTCCCTCCGGCTCCGCCCTGGTCAGTCGTCGCCCAACCTTCGCCTCTGGACTATACTCCTCTGGCTGTGCCTCGTCGCTCAGTCCCACCGGCTCTGTGGACCTCCTCCCTCCCGCGGGCACAGCCTTGGTCCTCTGTCGCTCCGGATCCTTGGTGTCGCCAAGGATCATCGGCTCTCCGTCTTCGCCTCGGGCTCTACCACCACCTGCTCCGCCTTTCGGGAGTGGGAGGTAATCTCGCACCCCTGGACTTTCTAGTTGGTTTCTGCCATTTCCCCCCTGCAGTTCTGTGTTTTGGTCTCTCCCTCATTGTCTGTATGTGTGTATATATATATATATATATATATATTAGCGTGTGTTTTGCCTCTTGGTTTGTTGGACGTTAATGTTACTTCCCTGTGTTCCTGTTCCTGAGCTTCGTTGTGGTTTATTAAATGTATTTCGATTATATCTCGTCTCCGTCTGTTCCTGCCTGCAGCGTGACACTACAGAAGATACTTACATGTTTCTCAGAAGACAAAGCAAGTTAAATTTACCCTGATCCTCGAATTCCAAAAGTCTTTTAATGCATTGTGTTTCCTTGATTTAATGATTTAATGATGAACCTACCCTATAATGATGTCTGAAGTGCACATCTAATTCATAAGAAAATTACATAATAACCCCATTAATTACAATAAGGATTACATTTATTGCATCTATACCCCAAGGTTCTAATTTTATTTTTTTGCTTAAAAATAAAATAAAAATACATTTTCTCCACAAATCCTTCATTAACAAATACACACAGTGTCATAGATCACTGTTTTGCAGAGACACAATTAGGCAAACTTATATCAGTTAACCTCAAAACTCTTTTGACTGCCTAAATCTCACAAATATTGATATACAGATAAGTGACAGAATTAAAAATGGTGTAGACATTCACCAAAAGTACTGAGTTTAGACTTTGTGTTGTCTATGGTTAAGGAAAAAAAAAAAGTTAGAGTGAAATAAGATACGTTTTGTGCACCAAATTACATTAAGTAACATGTGAACATGTTACCTTTACAAAAGGTATACTTTCTTTGTATTAATATAGGAAATGTTTCCTTTCTTTTCCAGTAGGTGGCAACCTATGAATGACTGTGAGCAACACTCAATGATCTTTTCTATAGGTTAGGGGCATTTCATCAGCAAGTGCCAGTCAACAAATCTTGTTCAGAGTCACAGATTCCTTTCCCACTTTAAACCCCCTTTTGACATTACTCATTTCACTCAACCAGTGGAATGAGACTGGGTTAGAACTGCATGTTTTTGTCTAGTCAGTGTCAGACAGAGGCATGTTTAGGATTTAAAGTACCAATTCTAGTGAATACTTTTTGTGAACAAGGTGTGCAATTTCCCAATCACAAATGGCACAAAATGGAACTGCAATCTGTTTCAGTGACTCAACATTGGTTTGACCAACTGTGTAAGTTTGAAGTGGGATTACTTTTTTGTCCAAAAGATGGACTGTGCACTGGAAAATGCCCCTGCTATTTTGCAAATCCCATGGGTGCTGCTAAAGGCATAGAAAATACATTATGTACTGTCAAGGGTGCATACGTTCAGGATTCTAAGCTCATTTACTGCTCTGTAAAGCTCAAGCTGTAGTTGGACTTTTTCTGTGTTTAAGGGCTATAATCAGCATTTACCAACCGAGAAAAAGACAACCCAGTCACTTTGTTTAGGTAAGACTTTTTCTGCAAGCATGTGCAAAAAACAGCAATTTAATTTCACTTTAAAGCAAATGGTTGCCTTCCACTCCTCCCATGTGTTTCTCCTTTACACAGTCTGGCAGAAATGATGGGTTGTTCCAAAATACATGGTCACATGACAGTAAAAGTGTACGTTGCCAAGATACAGGGGGTAGGTCAACTTACTCACTGGCTCAACTTAATCCACTTTTCCCTATGTGTATATGCTGTTCTTGCAGATGCCATATTAACTGACAAGCAAGCACCAACATTTGTAATGAGCTATGATCAAAGCTGTTACGATAGTGACTGCCTTCTTCCATATAGTGTTAAAATAATTCACAAAATATGTGAATTGTGATGTAAATCTTCCTGGGAAACTTCCGATTATTAGGCCGCAATGTTTGGACATGTTGAAATTATGTCCAGTAACAGCTTTGACATTAAACAATAATGTGGTATATTCTTTTTGTTGAAAGGTTTAGCTAACAGACCAATTATTCTTATACTGAATTAGTCTTTTCACTTTTTTGTTTTTGCTTGTAATCAGATAATCAAAAATCTATGCTGTTTATTTTGACATTCCTGTATGCTAGAGTTTGGTGACTGCAAACTGTGAAATATAATAAACGTTTCTTTTGAAACCATTGTAAACCATTGCACCATGGCAAAATTATTACCTAATGTATAATTTAATCATGATGATAAAATTCCCAATGCCTTTCATGCCTGCATGTTGACGTTAAAGGTTTCTTTTTTAAAGAAAATGTAGGACACTGCATGGCAGAAAATGACCCTGTGAGTTTCTGACCAAGCATCAATATGTGACGAGAGTGAGAATGAGTTGCATGCAAAGTGCCTTTGTAAATATTGCACAAATGCATTACACAAAACGTGCATGCACGTGCATTTAAGGATTCATTTCTTTGCATATTTGCTTCTGGTACACAGACAGGGGTCAGATATCAAAACACGCAGCCTGTTGCTGGGCAACCCTGCCTAATTATGAGGTGAATGCTTCGGTCTAGAGTAAATACAGCTTTTTTTATAGTGCTCAATACACTACCATCATATATCTTCATGTCAGCAGATGTTTTTATACTGACACCAGGAAATTCTACCAGTTTGACTACTTTTGAGCAATGAGGTGCCATTTAAACAAACAGTTTATCACTTCAGACACTAAAAATGGATCACACTTTTCCATACATCACATTTCACACATTCACTATCATTGAGAGATAGGATGTTTATGGGATTATGGTTAATGATGTCTTAAGTGTACATCTAATTCATGAGAATAATAAATAATAACTCCATTAATTACAGTAAGTATTACATTTATTGCGTCTATACACCAAAGGTCTAATTTGATCTCTTCCAAAAAAAACACTATAATTTTTACTTCACAAATCCTTTATTATCAAATACACACAAAAACCTTGATATTCACCATAATGCAGTGTCATAGATCACTATTTTCCAGAGACACAATTAGGCAAAATTATATCAGTTAACCTCAAAACTCTTTTGACTGACTAAATCTCACAAATGTTGATATTCAGATAAAATGACGAAATTAAAAATGGTGCAGGCATTCATCAAAAGTGCTGAGATTGGACTTTGTGTTGTCTATGGTCGAGAAAAAAATAAGGTGGGGCACAGGAAAAACAACCAGATAAGAGATGTGCAATTTTATTGTAAAATATTGTAATGTTATATTGTGCCACAAAATATGCTATATGTTTTGTGCACCAAATTACACTGTGAACATGTGAAGGATACCTTTACAAAAGGTATACTTTTGTATTAATATAGGAAATGTTTCCTTTTCTTCCCAGTAGGTGACAACCTATAAATAACTGTGAGCAACACTGAATGATCTATTCCATGGGCACTTCATCAAGCAAATTTTTTAAAAAGTTTAAATGTTAAATGTTTAAATGTTACATGTTTTTGTCCAGTCACTCTCAGACAGAGGCATGTTTAGGATTCAAAGTACCAATAAATGCCTTTTGTAAATGTAGTGTGTGATTTCTACACCACAAATGTCACAATATGGAATTGCAATCTGTTTCAGCAACCTAGCTAACACAACCTAACCTACTACTATTGTGTAGGTTTGAGCTGGGACTACCTGTTTGTCCAAACGATGGACTATGAATTAGAAAACAAGTCCCTGCCATTTTGCAAATCCTATGGGTGCCGTTAATGGTGTAGAAATTACACTGAGCATTTTCAAGGGTGCGTATGTTCAGGATTCTCAGCTCATTTACTACCTGTTCTATAAAGTGCATGCTTTAGTAAGTCTTTAAAAGCTGTCAGTCATGTCAGTCATGGATTGTGTATCAAGTTTTTAACGTTTCAATCCCTTGGCCAGGCTTTTGATCATGGATCTCTGCATTAATAAGTTGGGAACCATTTCTACAAGAGGGCAAAGAAATGGCATCACATAGTCCTTAAAAATGTTACCACCATGTAAGTGTTTCTTTTCATTATTTAACTTATTTATTTCTTCCTTGAGGTTATCCGCTTCATCCATAAAGCCTTTCTTTAGCATCTCCTCCTGCTCCTTCAGTTTGCTCTCAATTGCTCTCTCTATCTCTTGCTGCTGCTGCTCCTGCTCCTTTTTGAACTTCTCCTGTAACTGTTTTACTCTGTCCTCATGCCGCGCTTTCTCCGTCTCCATCATTTGTTCAGACTTAATTCGTTTCTCCTCTTCCTCTTTGGACTTTTGTTCCAGCAGAGCTTCATTCTCCTTCCCCACTGAACATTCAGTCAACATAGAAAGAATATGAAATGATAAATGAAAAATTTACCTCAACCCTAAGCAATTGAGATGTAAATGTTTATGGTACCTACATCCTGTACTTCAAAAAGCCAAATAAAAACTTACTTTTGATTTGTTTCTCACTTTCAGTGAGTTTATTATCCATGCAGAGGATGCTTTTTGCTTCAGGTTCCCGTTCTTTCAGAGACTCTTCCAGTACAGCCTCAGCCTGCACACAAACAAATCTTAGACCAGTGTTTCTTAAGTTATGCTGGACTTATCATTTTCTTCTTGAAATAAAGTGTAACCTGATGTAAATAAAATCTAGATACTCAGCAGATATAAAACATGTTAATGCCAGATAAAAAGAGGGCCCTATAGTGTAGATGCATGTGAGTCAAATACACTCACAAATAGACACTGAAAGTATCCTTACCCTTACACCTTTGTTGGGTTCTCTGCGGTACTGTTCAACGATAGCGTCTCTGTCTCTGCAGTAGAGTTCGTATCCTCCAGGCTGACTGTACTCTCCATCCTGCAGCTGTTTATTCATATCAGAGAACAGATCCTTCAGCAGCTCTCTGCACTTTCTCTCTGATGCCATCTCATTCTCTTTCAGCAAGTCTACGTAGAAGTTATTTACAGCTTCCTATAAACACATAAAAGCAGAAATAAAATCTCAAATGCACATGAATACTTATACAAAGACAGAATGTATTGGGCACTGTGTTTGTAGAGTTGTTTGAATTGGTTGTATTAATCCAGTGGTTGTAATGTGGTCACCATCAAAGCATGAAAGAATCTCTAACCTGACACAACCAGCTATACTTGCAGAAAGCTAGTATTCCCATTAATTTCAATGCCATTCCCAGTTACATATTTGCTAGTACGCATGCATGAGTGTACAAGTATGAGTGGGTCTTCTAAATTTATAACACACCTCCAGTTTTTTCAAGAATTCCACTTTTTCATCTTTGAATGAGCGTTTCATGAACTCAGAAGTGGCCAGACTGCTGAATTTCTTGTGCTCGCAGGTCAAATTTTCAATACTGATTGGTAACATTTTCTTCACCTGTAAAAACATAGTGTGTGTTTACTTGAAGGGTGTTTGTGCATTTATTGAAGATGTTCAAGCCAAACTTGGTGGTTCTGATTTTAGAGACAAAATTCAGCTGTATACAAAGTTTGGTGTTCTAAGGTAAGGATAGAATTTGGAAACATGAGCATATAAAAAAAACTACTGAACTCAATCAGAATGTGCATGCCTCACCTCTTCCATTCCTCTCTGATATACTGTCAAAGCTTTTTGAACGGCTGCCTGGTTTTCTAGATTTGCCAGAACAACCACTGCATTGTCCAGACAGGGCACTTCACCACTGCTGATTGTGTCTACATAAATTTCAACCAGACACCCGAGCACTGACAGCATGCACAAACAGTAAGGAAAACAGTAAATGCTTCATAGTATATTCAAACCACAAATAAATGTTCAGTTAGCAAAGCTGTATCTGAAATATGTTTAAACATTCAAATGAATAAAACTTTTAATTTGGTAAAGCACTCACTTTGGCCAGTAACTATGTGTCCTCCTTTCAGTGTTTTCACAGCACTGTTGACAAACATATGGTCACAGAAATGTCCTGTGACCTCCAGAAATTGTTGTGCAAGATCCTGGTCTTGTAAGCTCTCCAGGCGTGTCATGTCTTCCTGAGAGTTAACAGGAAGGGGGAACACAAAACACTTCCGGCTAGGGAAATAACGCTTGATACATTGACGGGGCAGATTGTAGTCACTAATTTTCTTACTCACACCTAAAAAGAGATTATTCAGTAAAAAAAAAAGAAAAAAAAGAAACTTCATTTCCATTTTTCAGGCATTGTTCATTTACACAAATATTAATATAGGCTGTGAGTGCAGACAAATATGTGGTCCACTAATGAAATAGCAATCATACCAGTTTAGTGTGTAGTCTAGATTGCAGGCATTAGTGCTTATTTCAAATAACTCACAGAATGGGTCTCATAGGTCTGTGAACCTGTTCATTTTTACAATGTTTTAAAACTCAAATTCTACCCCAGAAAAGAAATGAATCCCGCAGTGGGAAAGTCATTCTTTTAATCTTCCTGTAGCTTAAATAGAAAATGCCGCTAACAATGCAAATATCATGGGTTTTATTCCCAGGGTAACCAAGAATTGCTAAAACTTACTGTATACCTTGAATGCAATGCAAGCTGCTTTGGAAAAAAGCTACTGCCAAATGTGCAAATGTAGTTCTGTCTTACCTTTCTTGAGCTGGAGGGCATATTCAAGGTAATCATCCTCAGTCACTTTCTTCCCCTTAATTTCCAAATCCAAGGCGAAATCTCTCACGACCCAGATGAATGATGGGAAAAACCTCACATACTCAGAATCTTCCCCTTCCTCCTCATCTGCTGCTTCTGCAGACCTGATCTTGATCTGCTCAGTGAGCTCAGCAACGTAGCTGCAGCACATTAAGAAATAACAGCAGCTTGTAAAGTGCATGTTTGTATATGTAACAGAGGAAGTGGTTGGGTTATGAGGCAGGTTAAAGGATACTGCAGATTCTCAACTGCAGTGTTATCAATGGTGCCGCGGCTGTTGTACACCAATGTGCTGCTGAGCAGAACAGCCAGACAGAAAATCCAGCCATCATTCTTTGAGTCTCCCTGAAACACACGGTGTCTTCAGGTTAGAGCAACTTCATTCAGAACACCATACAACTTAACACTGTTCATTCCGAGGAACTAATGACAAACTGAGACAGGGAAATTATTAGTAGTACTTAGTGACTGTGCTCACCTTCTGTACGTCACCAAGTCCCTCTGTGTCCAGCAGCACAAGAGTGTGTCCTTCTTTATTTGGGTGAGGGACACACCACATCCAGATGCCTTTGGTCTTTGACTCAACAGTGTTGCCGAGAGCAAAGCCTGAGACATTTGCAGATGTTGACAAACGTACATACATTCAGATTCTGTGTTCTTTTCATTTCAACTCATACTGCACTTGAGAAAGACTTTCAGCATTTTCTCTCACCTGACTGTTGTCCTCCAAGGCGGTTCATAAGGTAAGACTTCCCCGTACGGTAGAGTCCCACCACAGACACCACCACCACCGGCTCACTGATCCCATCTAGAATGTCTTTGGCCTCTTTTCTTACATGCAGCTTTCCATTTTCATCATTTTCAATGAGACACACTGGAGCTGGCATGTATTTACTACAAGACATGATCCTAAGTAAAAACCATACATACAAAATTAAACAGACTTGCAATGCAGTGTGCAGTGTGAGTCTGAATTTCAGCATAGTTGTGATAGGCTGGGCTGCACTGTGATCAGTGTTGGGGGTAACGCATTACGAGTAACGCGAGTTACGTAATAATATTACTTTTTTCAAGTAACTTCTAAAGTAACGCATTACTTTTGAAATTCTAAGAAAATATCTGAGTTACTTTTTCAAGTAAGTAACGCCAGTTACTTTTTTCCCCATTTATTGATTGACAAGTCTCCTGCCAGGAAATTGGGAGTAAACATGATGTTACTGTATTCTAGAATAAAAAAATAGATTCAGTATTCCTCAAAATGAATAAAAAACAGTGAAATGCAAACTCAGAATATGACGCAACCCTGCAATAATTAAATATGTCAAATAAAATAAATATCCTTTATGTATTTAATCCCATTTTATTAACTAGTGTCTTTGGTGCTGACCTTTGATGATGCAATTTAACCATACTAATAAGCAAAAATTACTTTTAAACTAACATTTGTGCTTCATTTTTTAATAGCTGAAGAGTAATCTCCTGCATAAATGTACTTTTCTTTCAGCTTGAGGTGAATTGATTTCACCTTTGGTGTAAAAGTGTTTTTACATTAGAATTGTTTTATATTAAAAACAAAGGAGCAAGCCCTGCCCAGGTTTAAAAAGTAACACAGAAGTAATGTAACGCATTACTTTCCATAAAAAGTAACTAAGTAACGTAATTAGTTACTTTTTCAGGGAGTAACGCAAAATTGTAATGCATTACTTTTAAAAGTAACTTTTCCCAACACTGATTGTGATATTACACCTCTTGGTAATTTCTTTATTAGTGATTACCTTATTTAAAGCCAGGTGAAGTCTGAGTAGGATGTCTCCAAATTTACTGCTGTAATTGAAGAAAAATTAAAATATTTCAAAAGTTTGGCCCTGTGTAAACCACTGCACCTACATGCAATTAAAGAGACACAGCTCAACACATCTTCTGCCTATAAGCTTCTTATGTTGCACAATGAAAAAATGCACTGTCACTGGCCTATCCATAATGCAGGAATCGAAAGTGAAAGTGTTTTCAGATTCACTTAACGGTGACAAACAACAGCTCCATCAGTTACATCAGTCTGAAACCCCCTGCACATCCATGAGTATTTATTTATTTGGACGGAAATTTAATTTTTTTTTTTTAATGGAAGCCCTTACCATCATTCATTTGTATTTCAGCTCTATCTAAAGCAGTAGTGTCATTCCTCTGCAGTGGAATAACTGGACAATATGTGGAGCAGCTATTTAAACAGCGTTGTGCTGCCCCCTTGCTACAGTATAATTTACAGCTCTGTATTACATCTCTTTATATAGTTTTCATTAGAATTTGGTCTGAAATACCAAATATATCACAAATTATAGAACAAATAAAATAAAACAAAAAAGATTCAGTCAAAAAAATAAACTAAAAAGAATGTATGTTTTGGTATCTGAACCCCACAGCAAACGCTTTACTTTTTTGCTACGTTTCATATGTATAGATTTTACTGATTTCAGTGGATTTCATACACAGTTATTTCACTTAAATATGAAAAGCAATCCTGAAATATATAAGGTAATTACAAATATTTGAATGAGCCTACTACATTAGACTGTATTTTGTGTTTTAATAGCCTATATTTTTATTTCTAATGTCTGTAAAGAGAAGAAAAAATAGATCGTACCTCTGCTTGTCTTTCGCCGCAGATGGTTCGGACTGAAGCTCGTGTATAAACAGCCCACTGAAGGGTTGTGGTGGTCAGCACCGCCACCGTCTCAAACGTTTCCTCCCAGAAAGTCCGTAAAATGAGGTGGTTTCCGGGAAATCATGATGGTGCAGAACTGACTCCGTGAACAAGCTGGTGCAGAAGGTCTAGTCCTCCTCCATATGATTTTGATGTGATGTTGGTGGTCGTTTATTAATTTCATACAGATAGAATTTATTTTAACATTTTGCCGAACTCATTTACAAACAAATGTAGTAGTTTATGAATTAAACTACGTTATTTAACGTTTGTTAAAAAGTTTATGTATTCTGTTTATATGTGTACTTATTCTGTCTAACGTCCCTGGTGAAAAAAAAGGACCAGCTTAAACAAGCAAAGGACCAACTTAAACCAGCACCAAATCATACCTAACCAGCATCCCAGCATCAAAACATGCCAGCATATGCTGTTTTTTTCACCAGGGGTTACATATGTGCAGGGGCTAATTTGAGGAGACTGAAGTCCCTGCAGAGCAAAAGTGGGCGTTTCTCACTTTGTGGGTGTTTTTAAACTGCTGGGTGTTTCTAAATCATGCAATGAAAATGATACCCCTTACCTGACCCCACCCCTAAACCTACCGTCACTATGACGTCAGCCAATCAGGTAACATGGCCTACAAACGCTCCGAACTGGTAACGCCCATTACTTTCCTGTAGAGACCTATACTTGAAATTGAGCCCCGGCACATAGACTTACCTTAGTAACTCATCAGGAGACTTTCCTCGTACATCAGGGGTGCACAAACTTGGTCCAAACTCAAGGAACGAGTTTACAACAAAATGCACCTAATTGCTACTCAAATCTAGCCAAAAAGTAGCCCAATCGTGTTTTGAGGGGGGTCCGCCATTAAAAATCACATTCAGGGGGTTAAAATACATGTTTTTTGGTGGGGTTCCCCTGGTCAAATTAGCATTCCAGGGGCTAAATATTACATTAGTGGGGTCACTTCAACCTGCAAACATGAAAAACAACCCGCGGCAACAGTATTAAAATAGCCCAATTCCACGGGAAAACCACTTGGCAGACTTGGCAACACTGTTGGGCACCCCTTCATACATTTATATTTCTGCCGTTCCAAAAGCGCCTTATTGTGGCAGAGAATCAATTTGGATTTTGAGGTTTGCATCACTCAAAAAATGTCCCCACAAAGATGATAATATCCAAAATCCTTGTCCTTGAAGGGACATTTTTTAGTCCCCATGAGGAAACAACCTTATTAAAGGCACAATATGTAAGATATTTTACATAATTTGTAAATATCCAAAAACCACTAGAACAGCGTTCACCTGTATGTTTTGCTGAGTTGTGTACTTAGATTATCCCAAATGTTTCAAAGTGTTTAAATCTAGAGAAAGAAGCAATTTTAACTAGTGTAATGAGCCGTGTCATTGTGTTGCCTGCCAGTGACGTCATACACCCTCAATTTTCTGGTTTTATTTTGTAGAAAACATGGAAACCCCAAAGACACTTTAATATGTTATGCATTTCATTAGACATGTGGCGAACACACAGAGTAGCAATATAACAGATCTTTCAACACGCTCAAATGTATCTAGTATGATAAAACAGCTCTGCTTTTTCCTACATGACCAGAAGAAGCGGAAGCAGTCGACTGTGTCATAATAAAAGCTCCGCTGTTTTTGAGCCGTGTATTGTGCTCGTCCTTAATTAGCTGTGGGGATAAAAACGACAACTCTCATGATTCCACACTCAATCATGGTGTCATCAAACTACACCTTTGTTTCTTTGTTTGTTTTGAATATGTGCCCTCTAGCCCTCTCTCTCTCTCTCTCTCTCTCTCTCTCTCTCTCTCTCTCTCTCTATATATATATATATATATATATATTCCTGTACTATAAAAGCGAATGAAGCGGAAGTTATTTAACAGTGTCTGACTGTCGTACAGCACCTTTAGCCGTTATGTTAAAACGGGTGATTTCTGGGAAGCCCCTGAAGCTGCCTCGGCCGAACCCTACCGAACTTACTTTCACTTTCACTTGTGGCAGGCTGCACCAGCAGTGAGAGCGTGTCTGGTTAATGACTCGTGAGACAAGAATAATACATTTAAGACGGGAGGAGCCTCGGGCTTGCGTGTTAGTGCAAGGGCAGTTTAGGATCGGTTTATGCTTTCTGTTCTTAAGACAGCATCACTTTGCTAACGGTAGGTTAAACCGTCTTATTTTCTCCACCTGCTTTTTGCTAAGACAATATTAAAATTTTATCTTTTTTTTTTTTTATATTTCTACATGTAATTATGAAATTACGAAAACGGTTTTGTTGTGCATTGTTGCTGTTTTCTATTGCAGAGTCATGGCGTGTGGCGGGCACATGTCCGCACCGGTGTGTCTCATTGAAAACGATGAAAAAGGGAAGCTGCGTGTGAAGAAAGAGGGCAAAGACATTCTGGATGGGATAAATCAGCCAGTGGTGGTGGTGTCTGTGGTGGGACTCTACCGTACAGGAAAGTCCTACATTATGAACCGCCTGGCAGGACAACAGTCCGGTGAGAGAAACAGCTGAAAGTCTTTTTCATATGTGCAGTGCAAGTTAATATGATGCTGAGGACACGATAACTGAATATGTAGCTGCATTAAAATGAGATCATTTCATAAATGCAAACAAAAAAAATATGGGCTATGAATGATGAAGTAACATTTTAACTATTAATAAAGTGTATGATGCTCATTTTGTTCTCAAAAAGTAATTTACTGAAAAAGATACTGTAACCCTTATTTTCTGTAACGTGAATAAAACACGGGTTACAAGGGTGATAGTTCTCGTTTCCTTCTTTAATCAGAAGCATCGACTTTACATCAAGAACAGCCAAACTCGCACACACTCGCTTCAACGTCTTCTTCCTTTACCCAACCACGCACTGTCTTAAAGCTGCAGGGCAAATAATATCTTTTTGAACTAACATATAAAAACTCTGCATAAGAAATATGAAAATACATGAAAAACCTTTATAAACATATTCATTTACATTTCTTATTATTCTTTTTTTTTCTAAACCATGAATGGACAAAAAAAATAAAATAAAATAATGACTTCAACATAAGGTTACAATACCTTAAAGGAGAACTCCACTTTCAGAACAACAGTTTGCCAAAAATTTACTCGCCCCCTTATCATCCAAGATGTTTATGTCTTTCTGTCTTTGGTCGTGAAGAAATTATGTTTTTTGAGGAAAACATTTTAGGATTTTTCTCCATATAATGGACTTAATTGGTGCCCCAATTTTGAACTTTCAAAAAGTTTAAATGCAGCTTCAAAGGGCTCTAAACGATCTCAGCTGTGGAAGAAGGGTCTTATCTAGCGAAACGATCTGTCATTTTAAAATAAAAATTAAAAATAAAACGTTTACTTTTTAAGCACCAAAGCTCGTGTAGCACAGGCTCTGGGATGCGCGTCCACAACACAATGAGTAAATTATTTGTAAATTGTTGTTCTGGAAGTGGACTTCTCCTTTAAATTAAAATTTAGTTACATTTTTTGGTAAGGCATAAAGTAAATGTCGTATAGCTGTCCTTAAATGGTTATAAAAATAATTATATATTATTTATAATTATAATTATATGTGTACTCATCTTCTCTCAATACAAAATGTTTTACACATAAAGAACATAACAGAACAGAACAGAACATAAACAATAGTCTAAATAGACATAAAAATATCCTAGATTTAAAGTTTACATTCATGCACACTTGTGTCTTCAGTCATAACAGCTGCCCAATAAAACCTGTTTTTTTTTACTTGCAGTGACTGAGATTAGATAAGCAAGCAATAACTACTGGCTTTATCTCTTTAGTTTCCCATTACCTGACATTGCCGCTCACAGAAACATGACCGACTGAGTAAAGCCAAGCATTTCATTAATGGCATCGGTAACCAAAAATGATTCTGCATTTTCATCACTATGTGCTGATGTATGTCCAAAGTACCTGGCATATTTGCCAAAGCACAAATTAAAAAATAAGCACACATCTAGAAGGCTGAAATCATTAAGCAGTTTTGGCATCATTATTATTACTGTATGTTAAAAAGAGAAAGTAATAGAGGAAGTAGTAGCTATTTATATTAAGAAAAATGTTGTCAGTTTGCGTAACCAACATGCTGGAAACTGTTTTTTGTGGTTTGCATGTGACAATCAAAATAGAAAATGATGTCACAGAGAGGATATCATGGAGTGGCTTTTCTTAGAAATGCTATATGTTTTTTAAAGAAAACAGAAATGAATTATTTTTCAGTTCTAGTTTGTCATTTTGGACTTCCTTATTTGTCATTGACGTTAATAATGTGATTGCCTCAGGCTTTGCTCTCGGCAGTACTATTGAATCAAAGACTAAAGGCATCTGGATGTGGTGTGTCCCTCACCCCAAAAAAGAAGGACACACTCTGGTCCTGTTGGACACAGAAGGACTTGGTGACGTGGAGAAGGTGAGAAGAAAAACCACAAAGCATCCATAGCAATATTATCTCTATATAGCAAAAATCTGCCATCACCTTGTGCTTTCACTGTCAATTAATTAATCACCAAACAAGAAGATTCACTGCACAGAATTAAATGGACTTCACATATCAGTTCTAAACTGGAAGGCCTTTTGCTAATAAATGTAAATAAGTGGCCACCTACTGGCGTTCACATACTTTTGATATTTCAGGGGGATGCTAAACATGACACATGGATCTTCTGTCTGGCAGTTCTTCTCAGCAGCACTCTAGTGTACAACAGTCTAGGAGTCATCGACAACACGGCACTGGAAAAGCTGCAGTATCCTTCTAACACAAGCATATATGAATGAATGAATTAATAAATGGCACTTGCGTTATTCCTCCTGAACAGTGCTGAATGTAGCTACGTTACAGAGCTGACGGAGAACATTCGTGTGAAGGCAGAAGGGGGTCAAGATGAGGACGGGTCGGCAGATTTCATGCGAGTTTTTCCATCGTTTGTCTGGGCTGTTCGTGATTTTACTTTGGAACTGAAAAGGGGAGATGAACTGATAACATCAGACGAGTATCTGGAGGGCGCACTGAAACTCAAACCAGGTGAAATAAAGAGTCGACATAAACGTAAACACACACACACACACACACACACACAGGACATACTCTTTTACTAACAGGCATAAATGCCTTTATGTTGAAAAACATCAAAGTCACTAGTAATATTTGCAGAAACAATGACTGTCTCTGAACAAGTTTTTGAAACATGACATTTTTGCAAAAAACGTTTTTTTTCTTCAGACTAATAGAGCTGAGCCAATGCTGATAGATAAGTTGCTTAAAAAAACAGCAATTTTTCAGCCAGTTCGAAAATGTAAACGTATAAACTAACCCACATTAAAACAGGATAGGAAAATTCATTTTAACATTTCAAAAACAGCACCTTTGACAGTTTTAGGTGTAAAGTAAAAGTGTCCATTACATACAGTAAATTGACACTCATAATATATCCAGTATATATTATGAATCCATAATTATCTTATTTTAGGTAGCTCACATCAGACTGAGCAGTATAATATGCCCCGTCGTTGTCTGCGGCATTTCTTTGCGGTGAGGAAGTGCTTTGTGTTCCCTCGGCCTGCTAGTACACAAAATATGCGGAGAATGGAGCAGCTGACCGAGAAGGAACTGGATTCAGAGTTCCTTGAGCAGGCAAACACCTTCTGCAGTTATGTCTACAACAATTCAGAGCCAAAAACCGTCACTGGAGGCCGTACAGTTACTGGGACAGGTGTGTGCCTTCACAAAATCCCTTAAAGTTACAAGTTTATGGCTGTTGTAAATCTCTTTTAAAAAACTAATGTTCAAAGGACTGTGTACGGATAGCATACAGTAGACTGAACTATGGTGTTGTGTTTCCTGACAGCTCTGGGTAATCTTGCTGAGGTTTACGTAGAGGCGATTCGCAGCGGGAAGGTTCCATGCCTGGAGAACGCAGTTCTGTCTCTGGCTAAGATCCAGAATGTCCGTGCAGTGGAGGATGCACTGCAGGTCTACATGACTGAGATGCTCAGCATAGCTGAGCTTCCAATGCACCCAGAGAAGCTGTCTGACATCCACAAAATTGCAGAGAAGGCGGCCATTGAAGTTTTCATCACCATGTCCTTCAATGACAATGATCAGATCTACCATCAAGAGCTCATGGTATAGTAGCTTCTGCATACAGACCAAACAGAATAATAAAATGGTTTACCTATTATGCATTTATGCATGCGTAGTGTATTGAAAGCATCTAATTAAAAGTATTTAAATCCATGAACCTTTAAAACTTAACTTTAAAAAATTTGGTGTACTACACTTGTATTTATCATAGTGAATATGTGCACAGATTCAAGTAATGGAGATTCAATCCATGAACAATATTCTGTCTTTATGATTAAAGTATGAACTCTCTTTCATTTCTTCTTATGATTTAGAGGAAGATTCATAATGAATATCAAGATATGTGCCAGCAGAATCATGAAGCATCTCGCATGCAGTGTGAAGAGGTTCAGCGTGATGTTTTTGACAAGATGGAAAAAAGCATTTCTAATGGTTCATACTTCAAACCTGGAGGATACCGACAGTACAGAGACATGCTCGCACAGCTGACCAGTGACTACAGGGCACGAACACATTCACAAATAATGGTACAGTTCACGCATGCATACTTTGCTCACATTTAATTGTTCCGGAAGGTCACAATTACATCTAGCAGCACTGATAAACATCTCATAAACATGCTGGCATGATAACAGTCATGAAACTAAAACATGAAAACATTTACTCACTCCCAGGTTCACAAATTTGTGTGCTTTTGAAATTTTCCTTGAAGCACAAAACAAATTTTTGAAGAATATACATGCTACTTTTTATCCAAACAACAGTTTGTAATGATTAGGGCTGTCAAACTTGAAAAAAAAAATGCCAACAAAACTATGAATGGACTCATGTGCTATATTTCAAGTTATCTGATGACATTCAATATGATATGGCTTCAGAAGAAATTTAATATAGTGCACAAGTAATCTGGGCAAATTTTATGGTACTTTAATGGTTTAATGGTACTTTAAATGTTTTCATTTTGGAGCTTCCTTACCAAAAAGTAGTATACTTCAAGTTTATTTTATTAAGTATACTTAAGTAAAGTTCAAGTATATCTTTCGGTATACTTTATGTAGTAAGTATACAAATATCAGTGTACTCGTAGTATATTTTAATACTCTTTGGGACTAAATTGGCCCACTTTCTACTGTATAAGAGTATACTTTTAAGTATACTTCAAGTATGATAGTAGTAAACTTTGAGTACACAACTAGTTTACATCAATGTTTTTAGCTTGTATTGCAACTATACTAAAACTTATAGGTATACTGATAAGTTTACTAATTAAATGCTTGTAGTAGCATTTTTGGTACACTTTGAAGTACAGTCTTTAGTAGTTTTATACTGTAAGTATACTCGCAAGTTTTCTTTAAGTGAACTTTACACTATACTTTAAGTATACTACTATGTCCCTATAGATATTAATTTGTATACATTTTGTTATATGAATATCTGAACATACAAAACATCAAAAGAAAGAACAGGATATCTGCTTGTAAACAAAAACATTTTATTCTAGCTTCATGCATTTTTTTTAAACACTTGAATGTGGGTAAGCTTCATAAATAAAAAATAAATAAATAAACAACATTTTGAACAAAAAGTTGAAAAAGGACTAAGAATTGGATTCAGAATGATACAATCAAAACGTAGATGGAGTTGATCAACACCCCAAAGTTTGACAGTCATTATTACCTCTTCATTGGTCGACATTTTATTCCGCAACATTACACAGTTTTGATGCTGTTTTATGTCTAATAATCCTGTTAGATTACACGTGGAAGCATCTGTTGTTTCAGTTTCTTCTTCACTTGTGTTCACGGATTCTAAGCGCTCAAGTATTGTTCAAATATATTTAGACTTTTTCTAGGTATAAGTCAAGTTTACTTAAATGTCATTTTAAGTATATTTCTGAGAAGTACATAAAAGTATACTTTCCTATTTAAGTTTTAAAGAAGCATACTAAATGTACACTTGAATAAACTTCTGTTCAGCCATGGTAACCGTGAACTGTCATTTTAAGGCTTAAAATAACAGCATGAACATTGCTTATGGGAAAATTAATAACATGATGGTGTTGCACTCCATGAGGGTGATTAAATTATGCAGATTTTGATATATTTGGGTAAACTCTTATTTTAAGTATGATTTGTTACAATCACACTAAAACTCCCATTGATATTTTGATTCATTAGAAATGCATTTTTCCCCACAGAGTGAGGAAGTTTTGAGTACATATTTGAGAGAAAAGGAAAATACTGGAAATATAATTCTACAAGCTGACGAATCTCTCAGCGCGGCGGAACAGGAAAACGAAGGTACAATTCAAATCACCTGCACACTTCTCTATCAACCAAGGCTCTCAGTGATACACAAGACAGTACAATGACTTAAATTAGAGCACACAAGAGTAACAAACAGATTTTGTGATTTATATGAAGAGTTCAGATGCAAAACCAGCTAAATCCATCTGACGTATTTCTTTAAAATGAGCATTTCTTTCTGGCTACTTTGTATAGGTTTCTATGTAAGTACTGGCACTTCTGAATGGGTTGAGGCTGGAATTTAGCGATTTTAAAGTAAAAGTATTTGCTGGACGTGTATTATGTGTCAGGAGCATTATCTCATTTTTTTTACTGAGATGGCTTTTAGCTGGTTTTGCATCTGAATTCTTCAAATACTATTTAGTAGCAGTAACTCAGGGTTTCGTTACTAAATACCTGTTTTGTATTTTGTCTAAACTTTCTTTCTCTATACAGTGCAAAGACTGAAGAACGAGATTCTGAAGCAGCGGCAAAAGGGTCTAGAGGAACAGAACCGGTTACAGGAGCAGGCGTTTCAAGACATGCAGAGATCTCATGATGAGCATGTGAATCAGATCATTAGTCAGATGCAGAGAGAGCAGGAAAGAATCAGGAGAGACAATGAACGAGTCCTGGACGCAAAACTGAAGGTAAAACAGGATACTTACTCTAAAAAAAGTGTCACATATCCAATGCTGTTCTTAAAGGGGTCATGAACTGTTTGTTTTTTATTTTGTACTGTTCTCTGCGATCCACTTATAATGTCATCAAGATTTTTACATTAAAAAACATAATTTAGAAGTAATAGATTATTTTCTGAAGAGACAAAGCAATAGTGACCACATAATATATACAGTTACACCGTCAGATCCAATATAGTTGGCACAACATCGTCTTTTAGTTTCAATCTTTTTGAAAATCCTGTGTCGAACTGTGTCTCTCCAGTAATGTAACCTCAGTTCCCTGAGAAAACTGACTCTATGGGTAGTTGTAAACGATTCTGCAGTAAAATGAAGTAAACAAAGGACAGAGTTCTTACTGACGCGCTCTGGAACGTCATTAAAAATAAACGAGTTCATCCACACTTTCCTAACGTTGGGATCAGAAGAAAGGCAATAACTGTTTTTTCCATAAATTGGTACTGCAGAGTATCCTGTTTTTTTCAGAGCCATCTTTATTGTTTGGTTTCTGCATAGACCTGCACGTTCGCCTCTCTGGTAAACATTATTTGCAAATTGGTGGGCAGGGCTAAACAGGCAGCGATGTCGATCTTCTGCGGAGGCGGTGCTTATCTACACTATTACATCATAGAGTAGAACATTCCAAAAGCTGTCATTTTGGCAGACTGCCTTCAATATAAACTGTTTTTAAACTAACAACAAAGTTTTGAGTTCTGAAACTTACAGGATATTTTTATAGTACGATGACCTTGTCAAAAGATCAAGGGAATTTTGTTTTCTCAGTTCATAAACCCTTTAAAGAAGTATATGGAATCTGTAATCCCAAATGAGTTTGTTTTTGCTTGTTTGAATTAGTTCCAGAAGTGTAATGCTCAAAAAAGAAGAATCATCGTAATGTTTTTTAAATATAACACTGTTTATGATCAAGTTCAAGATTAGACTTTGTCTATTCAGTTGCCGTTTGTGTTGCAGGAAAGGGAAGCTCTTCTACAGCAGGGCTTTCGGCAGGAGGCTGCCCAGATGCAGAGAGAAATTGACAGCCTGAAAGGAGATATGAATAAACAGGAACCGTCTCAACGTTCAACAGTAAGCAAGGTTATGGATGGTGTCGGCACTGCGGCGGCTTTGTTGTTGCCAGGTTTTGTTCCTAAAGTAGCTGGGATTGGTCTGTCCTGGCTTTCGAAACTGTTTTGAAAATGGATATACATTATTTACAATCTGTCTATCTATAGATAGATTGTAGATAGATGTATGTATGTATGTATACATTCTTACCATGTATGTATACATACATGCATAAATATTTTTTATAGTTGCTGTTCTTGCAGATGCCATTTTAACTGACAAGTAAGCACCAACATTTGTAACTATGATCAAATCTGTAATCAGAGTGACTGCCGCCTTCTATGTAGTGTTAAAATGAGTCACAAAATCTGTGAATCCTGATATAAATCTTCCTGTTAACCTTCCAATTGTTAGGCCACGATATTTGGCCATTTTCAAATTATGGCTGATATCTGTGTCCAATAACAGCTTTGTTAGTGAGCAATAGTGTGATGCTTTCTTTGTGTTTAAAGGTGTATTCACTTTTAGATTTTGTTTGTAATTAGATAGAAGAAATGCTGTGCTGTTTATTTTGACACCCCTGTGCTAAATGTGCTGACTGCAGTTTTCTATGAAATATAATAAATGTTTCTTTTGATTCAGGCTGATTGTGTATTTATTACAGTGTATCATTGGCAAGGAGTATATATATATATATATATATATATATATATACCCTAGCAACAAATCTCTCAAGAAGCTTCAACAATTCCTGCCTTCTGTCTCTGTTTCTTACCATGGCTGTACATTCCAGTTTGAAGGGGCTAAAAATGTTAAAATATCTCCTTTGTATTTTTAAGAAGCTTAAAAAACTAGTACTACTACTACCACCACCACTAAAAAATACAACTAATGCATAATGTTATTTATTTATTTATTTTTATTTTAAAGTAATGTAACCTGTATATTTGAATCCTATGTTTAATAAAATGCTGAAGTACAACCAAAACAAAGTTCTGTGGCAACACTGCCAATGGCATAAGGACTACAACTACAAAGATGCACTTGATAAACTGGACAACCAAGTTCTTTTTATAGCAAGTTGCATTGAAAACAAAAAGGTGGTATGACTATTCAACTTTTGTAGAACAGTCTTTTAAAATAGGCCTAATGTTCACCATACTAATGTTCATTTTACACATAAACTAAAAAAACAATAGGAAATTCCTGAGAACTATGAAAAAGTAGCCTTACAATTTGGCCTATAAATTTATGCCACTACATAAGGATGACAAGATTTGTGATGTACATGTGGCCATTTCTTGTATCATGTTCATAGTAAAGTTGAATCATATTTTATCCAATGAATTTAATTGTTAAAAGAATGCAATGCTTACATCCAAACAAAAACAGTGTGACAGAATTTGAGATAGAAGTCTACTAAACAATGACATTTGTACACATGTATGTCTTACTTGCTAAAAATTAGCAACACAGTACATTCTTTGACTACACAGTATACAGTACATTAAGTATGTAAATTAGGACACTACTCATTAACAAAACACAGTCCTACTAAATAAAAACCTACTTTGTGACTTATAAGCTATATGAATAAATCAATTTGTGATGTGACAGATTTGTATGAAAGGGGTAATTATACTCATTTGAGTCTTTTCATCAGCAATTTATAATTAAGAAAAGCTGGAAGGATTTCTGCCACAGCTCCTAAAATAGGCGTCACATATTCCTTCATAAAACCACCAGAATTTTCCTTTTCTTTTTTTAGATTTGTTATCTCTTCATTTAGGAGTTCAGCTTTCTCGCTAAAGCCTTTCTTTATCATCTCCTCCTGCTCCTTCAGTTTGCTCTCAATGGCTCTTTCCATCTCCTGCTGCTGCTGCTCCAACTCCTGGTTGAACTTCTCCTCCATCTGCCTTATTCGGTCCTCCTGTCGCTCTTTCTCTGCCTGCAACATTCGTTCACTCTCAATGCGTTTCTCCTCTTCCTCTTTACACTTCTGTTCCAGCAGAGCCCTCCTTTCCTTTTCCTCTGTAAATCAGGGAAACAAGGAAAACAAGAAAAATTATTAGAAATATGACACTACCTCCAGAACCTGAACTCCAAGATGCTTTAAGGATACTCTCAAGTAACAATTTGGGTTCTGGGGTTAATTTAATAACAAACACTCCAGAATGAAACAGTGTAATGAATTAGAAATATTCATTAGGTTGGTAAAGATTTACCTTCAATCTTTCTGTCATTTTCGGTGAGTTTTGTGTCCGTGTAAAGGATGCTTTTTGCTTCAGGTCCTCGCTCATTCAGGAACTCATTCAGCACAGCCTCAGCCTGCACATAAACATTTATACATAAACAAACATTTATACTAAATTTACACTAGTAATTTCACCAGCTAAAAAATGGTTTTAAGTCAGTTATTTCTATCTTTTGCTGTAGTGTGTTTGTAGGGAATATCAGTTTACCTTTCCAAACATTTATTTTGCCATTAATTGTAATAATGAGAGAAATATTGTCCTATCCTAACAAACCATACATCAATGGAAAGCTTATTTATTCAGTGAGATTTATTTGCACAAAGGGGTCTGACAACAGCCAGTGCTCCACAGAGATCTGATCTCATCACCCAGTCTGTCTCTGGAATGAACAGAACAGAACAAACTGAGACAGTGAAGAACTGTGGCAACGTCTCCAAGATGCTTCAAGAAACCTACCTGCAAAGCTACAATACTGTTAAAGGTTTTAGGACTTGTGTCAAAAATGTCATAAATAGATTTTCTTTACATCAACATTTGGTGTGACCATCCTTTGTTTAAAGGAGAAGTCCACTTCCAAAACAAAGATTCACATATAATGTACTCACCCCCTTGTCATCCAAGATGTTCATGTCTTTCTGTCTTCAGTCGTAAAGAAATTATGTTTTTCGAGGAAAACATTTCAGCATTTTTCTCCATATAATGGACAGATATAGTGCCCCGATTTTGAACTTCCAAAATGCAGTTTAAATGCTTTTTCAAACGATCCCAAATGCAGTTGTAAACAATCCCAGCCAAGAAAGAAGGGTCTTACCTAGTGAAACGATCAGTTATTTTCATAAAAATAATACAATTTATATACTTTTTAATGTCAATCCCTCATCTTGTCTTACTCTGCCTGAACTCAGTTTTTTTCCGGTTCATGACAGTTAGGGTATGTCGAAAAACTCCCATCTCATGTTCTCCCTCAACTTCGAAATCGTTCTATATTGCTGTTTTGCCTTTTTTGTTAAGAGTGTTTGATCTCTTTTGCATGTTCACTTTGCAAAGACTAGGTCGGTACTTCTGCAGCGATGTAGGATAATTTTGAAATGATTTTCGAAGTTGAGGGAGAAAATAAGATTGGAGTTTTTCGACATACCCTAACTGTCTGAGGCAGAATACACAGAGTTCAAGGAGAGCAAGACAAGATGAGCGTTTGAGGTTAAAAAGTATTTAAATTGTATTTTTTTAATGAAAATAACCAATCGTTTCACTAGATAAGACCCTTCTTCCTCGGCTGGGATCGTTTACAACTGCATTTGGGATCATTTGAAACCGAATTTAAACTGCATTTTGGAAGTTCAAACTCGGGGCACCATATCAGTCCATTATATGGAGAAAAATGCTGAAATGTTTTCCCTCAAAAAACATAATTTCTTTATGACTGAAGAAAGAAAGACATGAACATCTTGGATGACAAGGGGGTGAGTACATTATATGTGAATCTTTGTTTTGGAAGTGGACTTCTCCTTTAAAGCAGCTTTTGCCCTAGTTGCACTTGCACATAGTTACAGGTAGATTTCTTGAAGCATCTTGGAGACATTGCCAGTTTTTCTGGATTTGGTCTGTCTCAGTTTGTTCTGTTTCTTCATGTCATTCTAGACAGACTGGATGATGATGAGATCAGATCTCTGTGTGGAGCACTGGCCGTTGTTAGACTGCTTGTGCAAACAATATCAATAATAATTTTGGCTACCACTGTATATTAGAGCATCTTTACTGTATAGGCACACTCATTGCATCAAAGAACAATCTCACAAAAACACTTTAAGTGTCCTTACCAAAACACCTTTACTGGGTTCTCTGCGATACTGTTCAACGATAGCATCTCTGTCTCTGCAGTAGAGTTCATATCCTCCAGACTGACTGTACTTTCCCCCCTGCAGTTGTTTATTCACGTCAGAGAACAGATTCTTCAGCAGATCTCTGCACTTTCTGTCTGATGCCATCTCATTCTCTTGCAGCAGGCCTACATAGTACATATCTATGTCTTCCTAAACATTCGTAAACACACATACATACATCACATGTAAAAAGTCTGTAATACTACCATAGCTGAGTTACTATTTAAGGAATACATGATATATGCAATTCTCAGGCTTTCATAAAATAAATGGACAATTTTTTTCCTTGCACACTTAAGAGCAATATTTAAAGGCACCGAATTAATTAATTACGTACCCTCATGTACTTCCAAACCCATAAGACCTTTGTTCATATTCAGAACACAAACTAAGGTATTTTTGATGAAATCTGTCCCTGCATAAACAGCAATGCAACTGACACATTCAAGGCCCAGAAAGGTAGTAAGGACATTGTTAGACCATGTGACATCAGTGGTTCAACCATAACTTTATGAAGCTACAAGAATACTTTTTATGTTCTCAGGGTCAGAAAGCTCTCAGATTTCATCAAAAACATCTTTGTGTTTTGAAGACGAACGAAGGTCTTATGAGTTTGAAACGACATGAGGGTGAGTAATTAATGACAGAACTTTCATTTTTGGGTGAACAGTCATTTAAAATTATGCATAACAAATAATGCATAAGACATTTAAACAACATGCATCATGAGTGTTCATGTAATATATGCATTTGTGACTCACCATCAGTTTTTTTACGTATTCTCCTTTTTCGTCTTTAAAGGAGCGTTTCATAAACTGAGAGGTGGCCAGACTGCTGAACCTCTGGTGCTCTGAGGAAATTTCATCCACACCTACTGGGAACTTGCTCTTCACCTGCAAAGAACAGCATGGTTTGTCACTGAATAGTAACAATTCCAGTTCAGTTAATAAAAAAAAATAATAATAATAAAAAAGACGTATTCTGTGAATCAATGGCAGGACTTCATTTATTGATTGATTTTTATCATATGAAAAGGTTAAATTGTCTGCCTAAGTTATGTATAATTTCAACAAATGTCATATTAATCAAAAAATCTCAAGTTGCTTCCAAAATATTTAATTTAACACTAAAGACAGGCAACTTTAGATAAGTCAAATACAGTTTGAAGAGTAACAGTACTGTCTTACCTTTTCCATGCCACTCTGATATACTTTCAGAGCTTCTTGAACAGCAGTCTGGTTCTCTAGTTTTGCAAGAGCAATAACTGCATTGTCCAGACATGGCACTTTACCACTGCTGATTGTGTCTACATAAATCTCCACCAGATGCCCAAGTACTGACAACACACAAACACATAAACAGATTTACCTGTTAATTATAAAAGTTAACGGGTCTAAAAACTAAAATGTCCCAATGTCCCAAAAATTGGTAAAACACTCACATTTTCCTGTAACTCTGTGTCCTCCTTTCACGGTTTTCACAACACTGTTGTATAAGATGTGGTTACAGAAACGACTCGTGACCTCCAGAAAATCGGGTACAAGGTCCCGTTCTTGCAAGCTTTCTAAACGTTTCATGTTTTCAGGCGATGCCGGAGATGGGAATACGAAACAGTTCCGGGATGGGAAATAGGTTCGAATGCATTGCCGAGGCAGGTTGTAGTTGTTGATTTTCGGGCTCACACCTAAATTAGGTTTTTTTAGGAGATAATAACACATTAAATAACAGACTAAATTTTCTATTGTCAGTCTTCAGTCACTGTTTATTTACATATATGTGACTCTGGACCACAAAACCAAGTAGCACAAGTGTATTTTGTAGCAATAGCCAAAAATACATTGTATGGGTCAAAATTATAGATTTTTTTTTTTATGCCGAAAATCATTAGGATATGAAGATCAATTTTTATGAAGATATTTTGTAAATTTCCTTCCATAAATATACGCATTGCTAAGAACTTTGTTTGGATAACTTTAAAGGCGATTTTCTCAACATTCTGATTTTTTTGCACCCTCAGATTCCTGATTCCTGGCCAAATATTGTCCTCTCCTAACAAACCATACATCAATGGAAAGCTTATTTATTCAGCTTTCAGGTGATGTATACATCTCAATTTCAAAAAACTGACCCGTATGACTGGTTTTGTAGTCCAGGGTCACATATTTTAAATGCTAAGTTTATGTCTTTCTTAAATACCTTTCTTCAGCTGGAGGGCAAATTCAAGGTACTTGTCCTCAGTCACTTTTTTTCCATCAATTTCCAATTCCAAGGTGAAATCTCTCACGACCCAAATGAATGATGGGAAAAACTGCACAAACTTAGAATTCTCATCTTCCTCGTCTGCTGCTTCTGTCGATCTGATCTTGATATTATCAGCAAGCTCAGCAACGTAACTGCAGCGCATTAAGAAATAAGAGCATCTTGTAAAGTGTACGTTTCTATATGTGAAACAGGAAGTGGGTTAT
This sequence comes from Cirrhinus mrigala, assembly GCA_036247105.1. Taxonomy (NCBI): domain Eukaryota; kingdom Metazoa; phylum Chordata; class Actinopteri; order Cypriniformes; family Cyprinidae; genus Cirrhinus; species Cirrhinus mrigala. The sequence goes on from CM070008.1 coordinate 30,077,740, forward strand.
GTGGCAGACTGAAGGATACTGCAGATTCTCCAATGCATTGTTATCGATGGTGCCGCGGCTGTTGTACACCAATGTGCTGCTGAGCAGAACAGCCAGACAGAAGATCCAGCTGTCATTCTTAGAGTCTCCCTGAAACACACAATGGCTCCAGATCAAATGATCCACAAATGATAAGATTAATGAATCCACAGCTTTATCCTTGTCCTTACCTTGTCAACATCACCCAGTCCCTCTGTGTCCAGCAGCACTAGAGTGTGTCCTTCTTTATAGGGGTGAGGGACACACCACATCCAGATGCCTTTGGTCTTCGACTCAATAGTATTGCCAAGAGCAAAGCCTGAGACAATCACATTTTTATTATTATAATCAGCATGATGTAGCTTATATGCACACTTTAATTTGGCATGTCTGAAGAGTTCTCTCACCTGACTGTTGACCTGCCAGGCGATTCATAAGATAGGACTTTCCTGTACGGTAGAGTCCCACCACAGACACCACCACTACTGGCTCATTGATCCTACTCAGGAACTCAATGGCATCTTTACAGATGCTGAGTGATCCATTCACATTCTCCACTAAACATATGGGCGAAGGCATCAGTCTGGCGTTAGACATGCTGGCACTCTCTAGCTCTTCCTGCTTGCTAAAAAAAAAAAAAAAAAAAAAAAAAGGTTACTGTGAACAGAATACTGTAAAGAAAATACTGTACTATACTGTAAAAAAAACCCCAACTAATTCTTCACTAGCTCTCAAGTGTTGTTCCATTTGGATCCTGTTAGCCATTAAAAATCTATTATTAACCTTGATAAAAATAGTATGAAATTGTCAGTATTTTTATGGGTGAGGTTATTCAGCGCTGACAACTCATGCATTCAGCGTGAGACTCACGCAACTGCCACTGTTCTCACGCACCCTCAAACAAAAGCAAGATCAGCTCACTTAAAACTGCTATAATACAGGTTTGGCAATCTCTCCAGTGCGCAATTTTGTTTGCGCTCTGGAGAGCATCAAAAGTTTTTACATACAACATGTTTTTGCAGCATAATCTGTTGATTTCTTAAACACCCTCTGAGAGTCAGTTCAAAACACCAGATTTTTTTAAGACTCCATGCTCACGAATCCTCTCAATATGACAAGTTTATAGACAATTTAAATAAGAGACTCAGTGTGCAATAGAGAGCTTCAGTGATTATAACAGAACTTTGTGAGATCGCAATGAACTGAAGTGAGTGATAGCTTTTTAGTTATCTTTAGGTTACATATAATCCATTTAGAATTTGAATAAAAGTTTAGCTTTTTCAGCTGAACCAACAGCCACATACGCTGTACACATAGTGAAGTTTCAGGAGTGACATCTAAATACCTCACCCCTCATAAATGTTACCCTGGACCACAAAACCAGCCATAAGTAGCACGAGTATATTTGTAGCAAAAAAAAAAAGAAACATTGTATGGGTCAAAATGATCGATTTTTCTTTTATGTCAAAAATCATTAGGAAATTAAGTAAAGATCATCATGAAGATATTTTGTAAATATTCCTATCGTAAAAAAATATTTTTGATTAGTAATATGCATGGCTAAGAACTTCATTTGGACAACTTTAAAGGCGATTTTCTCAATATTTTTATTTTTTTGCACCCTCAGGTTCCAGATTTTCAAATATCCTAACAAACCTTACATCAATGGAAAGCTTATTTATTCAGCTTTCCAGATGATGTATTGAAATTGAAACCCTTACGATTGGTTTTGCGGCCCAGGGTCACAAATGGGATATTCGAAATTGCAATGATTGACATAGTGTAAGCATGTAATGTAATATATTCATTAAAAAATATATATATTTTAAATGTTTGTAATGCAATTTGCTCACTGTATATTGCTATCCTTCATGTGGTAGCATTGCAAGTGTTTTTTTTTTACATAACTTCATGATAAAAACAGTACCAGTCATTATGACGTTAACTAGTCCCAGGCATGTCTACCTGTCAGACAAAACTCGGACAGTTATTTAACAAAACAACCCCAAACAAACCACAACTCCACCCTCTGTGGGAATTCTGACTCTCAGCTGAACTCAGTTGGCCCTGGGTTATGGGAGCAGACACAGGTCTGACTTCACCTTCGAATCATGCGATTTAGAAACACAAAACAGAATGACACAACAAACCTCCAGAGATCTGAATGTTTTCCTGTTAGGTTTTACCAAGTGCATTGATTTCAAGTAACCAAAGTATTTCAGAAACTCACATAATAAGAGTGTGTAATTCAAAGTTAAAATAAGCGTTAAATATTGATTCAATGAAAATATATAATGTATATATAATGTGTATAAAAAAATCCGATTGTAAACAATGTACGTTTGCATAATTGAAAGTCTTGAATTTGCATTCTACATTTGTTTCTGAATAAGTGACAAAGAAATGAATAGATAAAATAAAGTTCACTTACGTAGCCCTATTTAAAAAGTGTCTTGACTGTAATGTAGAGTTGGCCACGAGGCTCTCCCTCCGCAATACTCACTGCACTGAACGGGCTCGCAGGTCTTTATTTACCACAAAGACCTTGTTGTCCCTCAGTATCCGCCCATATAGTTTCTATAGCTGACTTGACGTTAAACAGTCGATTTCTGGGAAACCGCTAATGCAGTGAGCTATCCGAACAGAACCTCTGTTTTTTTTTTCACTTTTAGTTTCACTTTAGTCTCAGCAGCCAATGAGAGAACACGCCTCGCTTCCTCGCCACGTACGGTGGGGGTTGGGAAAACACAACAGCAAAATATCACTGAGCTGGAGCCTGGAGAGTTATTGTTCTTGACAAGAATTTTCAACAACATAAATTTTAAAGTTGTCTTTGACATGACCTTTTCATCACCTTTTGAACATATTTAAGTTTTTTTTTTTTTTTTTTTAAAGCAATTCCAAACATTTTATAGAATTTTAAACCACCAGTTATCACCATTTTTCCATGTCCACCCTGTTAAGGGAAACGGGACATTCCCAGTATTCTGTGCCTTTTGGACATCATAACACACAAAAGTAACAATTTTGGTCAATCTTAGGTATATAAATTTAGGGATCCATTCACTAACTGTGTCCACCCTGTTAGGTTTTCTGACTTAACAGGGTGGACACTAACAGAGTGGATATTTTGACCTAAAACCAGCCGTTACACTATATCTGAGCAAAAAATGCTAACACAGAAGGTCTGTCAAATAAAGAATTGAATGTTTTTTTAAATTGCTGCTTTTACAAATAAGAATTTCTATTTACTTTTTTCATATTCCCCTTAGCAGGGTGGACATGCTAGTTGACCACATCAAACTGGGAACATAAAATAAAATAAAAACAGAGGCTCTCTCTTACCTTCCCCAGTTGTTTTCACTCTAAAGAAATGATATCAGCCGTTTGAAATTATGTAATTATCAGGCATTCACCACAGCCACCTCCATCAGCCACGTCACCTCAAGCACCGCCCACTCGTTCTGCCTCACCGGAGTTCTGATTATGCACACCTGAATCTCATTACCACGCCCTATAAATAAACTTTCCCTTCATTTAGTCCTTGTCTGGTCTACCGTTCACTTACCCCAGTGGTTCCCAAACTGGGGGGCGCGGCAATGCTAGTATACAGTCGACCGATTTTTATATAGATTCGAAAGAAACAACGGCCGAAAATATCCGCACTGCCCGGTAGTATTCAGCGTGCACCGTTCAATATTCCGCTCTATGAATGTGCGTTCCGTTGAGTTGCTCACGGCCCATATGAATGCTCCACTCGTGTACCGCTTATGCTCAACGGAAAAGCACAGTCCGCTCAAATAACGCGCTGACAGAAAATGTCAATGTGTACTTGTTCCTGTTTGCAATACTGTGCTGTAACATGCTAGTACTGGTGTACTGGACACGCTGGTAAAATGACGCTACCCTCTCGTGACCTATGCTCTGATCACATGCTCTGATAATAATAGCTTTTTAGGACTATACATTATTTTGATAATTAGTCCAAAAATGTTCTAATATCTAATTCCGTTTCATAGAACTGAATAAAAAATAATATATTGAGATTTAATATTCGTATATTTTCTGTCCAGTTTTATTGTTACTTTCAATAAACGTGGTTATTTTATTGGCTTGTGGTTATTTTTTTATTCAGTATCATTAAAATTACTGAGTTAAACTAAAAAGTCTTATAAAATGACTATATTATTTAATAAAATAATAAATAATTTTTACAAACCAGTTTCGGCCAAGAATTTTCATTTCGGTACATCCCTAGATTTTTATGAAATGTTAAGAAACGTTTATAGGGTGATACAAGACCCCACTGTGAAATTATCTCGCTTATTATATGGCTACTTGCCACATGTAAATAATTTAACACAAAATATGAATTTCATCATATTTTTTTACCTCAAGACGACTCGCAGTTTGTAATTGTTTTTGTCGTAAAATAACAGACCACTAAATGGTGCAATTGATATCAGAAATGAGAACTGCGGTTAGCCGAGTAAAATTATGAATGAATGACGCATAGTAGTTCTGCTCTAAGCATGGACAAGTTTTTGAAAAGACATCAAGTGCCAGGTAAACGTAGATAGACTGTAGATGAGGTAGATAATGAACTTCAGAGATCGCAACTGCAACAAAGAGATGAAAAAAAATGAGAAAATCTGTTTAAAAAACAATGAAAGCTGTTTCATAGTAAAAAACAAAAAAACAAACAAAAAAAACAGTATATAGTAAAGCTGCATGCTTTACTTTTAATGTTTCTACTCTAAAAGTGACTAGTTTCTTGTTTAGTTTTTTTCAGTAAATTGTCACACACTGAATTATAATAATTGTAATAATTATTACGTTTCAAATAATTCCTTCTGAAATTGTTTGTTTATGTGTAAACAAAGGGGGTGGGGGGGCTTGAATATTTTTTATTCTGCAAAAGGGGGGCCCTGCAGAAAAAGTTTGGGAACCACTGACTTACCCTATGCTTGCTGCAGACCTTATGCTTCTGAGACTCTCCAGTGTGTGCGACGACTTCTCTGTTCTGCTCCACGGACTGCTTATAAAACCTCACCACAAGGACTGTCAGATAAGCTGCCTAATCGCCATTACTTCCTGCATTCTGTTCACCTTAAAACTTGTTAATAAACATTCAAGTTATTCTGCTTACTCCTGTTTCTGGTCTCATCCCTGTGCAAACGTGACAGTAATGTTTTGAGGGGCAAGCTAAAAACCTTTATTATTATTTTTAAATGACTTTTAATACTTTGAAAAAATACATACACACACACATACATTAGAGAAAACTATTTCTGATATACCAAACAATGTGGGAAAAAATATTAAGTGCTAATATTAGCTAATATTAAGTGTCGTATTCATCATCAAAATGGCAGACACAGGCCTGGGGACAAAGGAAAAATTGATATTTGGTAGTTTAAAATGATGTAAAATGTTCAGAATTATTAAAAAAATAAAAATTGCTTAAAGGTCAAAAGGTGTGTCAAAGACAATTTTAAAATTGATGTTGTCAAGATTCTTGCACTGGAAATCCTGGTTCAGTTTGACCAACCACACATCTTTTGTTCCTCAGACAGTTTATTGCACACTTTGGCAGTCTATAGTACTCCAAATGTTTTTCCCGGTCTGCCTGATTAGTACAGACAATACATAACAATAACTGACTATTTTCAGCAGCAAAAATCAGCAAAATATGCAAGTTTCATTTAGTTCAGTGGCACTGTTTACATTCAGTGCCGCCAATATGGCCAACTGATGACACATCGTGAAAACACTCTGTTGTCGTCTTGCATTACTGACACACTATACATATAAACTTTATTTTGAAATCATGCAGCTGAAGATACCCATCATTTCAGTGGCCTAAAATATCTGCTGAATGGAGTGGATTATATCATTAGGGCTGACTTCTTGGGATTATATTGCCAAATAATATTTACTTTACCTCAGTAACCCTGCATTTACACATGCACTTTTAGATATGGATTAAATGTAGCACTGGAAAAGCCACAGTACCTTTCTCTCCTACACAAACACAAGTTTGGACACGACTCATAAATCATCAACAAATAATCCAAAGCTTATACTGATAAATGTTTGTTGGTTATACTCTTTTTATAAATGCAAGAATGTTAAAAATGCCTGACTTGAAGTACCTATGGTTTGCTGTTCTTCCTTCTGAACTCAAGGATTAGAGGAAGGAGTTTTTCCATATTGCTAAGAAGTACCATCATCAAATCCTTTAAACCACCAGAACCTTTTTCTTCCTTTTCTCTTTTTAGATTGTTTATCTCTTCCTCAAGAAGATTAGCTTTCTCTTTAAAGCCTTTATTTAACAGTTCCCCCAACTCCATCATTTTGCTCTCCAGAGCTCTGTTCATCTCCTGCTGCTGCTGCTCCATCTCTGATTTAAACTTCTCCTGCATCTGCTGCATCCTGTCTGCATGCTGTTTTCTCTCTTCCTGCAACATTAGCTCTCTCTCAATTCGTTTCTCCTCTTCTTCTTTACACCTCTGTTCCAGTAAAGCCCTCTTCTCTTTCTCCTCTGACCGTTTAATTGAGACATAGAGAGAAAAGACAAAGAGATGAGATTCTGTGATTATCTGCAGCACCATGCTATGACATTCAGTATAGCACACTTGCTTGTTTGTTATTGCTTAATATATAAAAATGTTTCTCATATAACTCAGTATTTAAAAGAAACAGTTGAGAACCTTGGCAAGCAAGTTAAAGTTAATATATTAATATTTTATTACAGCAATAACTTTACAAAAACAAAAGGAATATAGTCAACACAGGAACAGGAAAAGGAACAGGAACAGGAAAAGCAAATCCAAACCGAGACCTGGTATGTGCATAGACAAAGACTGACAAAACTGAACAGAAAACACAGGCAAGACAAGAAGTTAACCACGGTGACCAAAAGTCAATAGACTGAAAGATGTATTATATATTGTATTGATTACACACTTTATTATTTGCATTTATTTACCTGGACCTATATGAAAAATTAGAATAAATTCTATTACTTTAATATATTTATGTTTTTACATATATTCATGAGCACATAACCCAACGTATAGCCTTTTTAATAAAAGTATTAATATAAAAATAAATATAAAAGTATTCCATACCAAGCTTCATGTACTTTTTCACTTCTACACCACAATAAAGTTAATTTTAAGTTTTGTCTTTCACTATTGAATGCGAAGGTTTCTTATTGAAAGCAATGGATTTTTCTTGGACATGAGGCAATATCAAACTCCTTGGAAGGCAGAACAGGTTCGATTTTTTTAGGTCCAAATGTTCCAGGATTAAACAGCCAAAAGAACTGAGAAATATTCATTAGGATCATAAAACATTACCTTGAATCTTTTTGTCATTTTCAGTGAGTTTTGTATCAATGTAGAGAATGCTTTTGGCTTCAGGTCCCTGGTCTTTCAGAAACTCATTCAGCATGGCCTCAGCCTGGACGTAAACATCTATATTATTAAACTACATTTATAGGCACACTTATACCCATTTAAGGAACAATCTCAAAAACACACTAAAAGTGTCCTCACCGATACACCTTTATTGGGTTCTCTGAGGTACTGTTCAACAATGGTGTCTCTGTCTCTGCAGTAGAGTTCATGTCCTCCAGACTGACTGTACTCTCCATCTTGCAGACGTTTTTTCATGTCAGAGAACAGATCCTTCAGCAGATCTCTGCACTTTCTTTCTGATGCCATCTCATTCTCTTGCAGTAGGCCTACATAGCATTTACCTACAGCTTCCTATAAACATATAAACACATGAAAATACAATCCCAAACATGCACAAATACACATATTCAAAGCCTTAATGTACTGCACACCATGTTTTATATTATTCAAAGTATGGTAATTAAAACTTTAAACAAAATGAAAATAAACTAAACTTAAATTATTAATAATGACATAATCAAATGTCTGCATGCTAATATGAGTTTGTTAGTGATTGCCCTTTTTGAAACTCACCATCAGTTTTATTAAGTATTCTCCTTTTTCATCTTTAAAGGAGTGTTTCATGAACTCAGAGATGGCCAGACTGCTGAACTTCTGGTGCTCTGAGGTAATGTCAATCACACTTACTGGAAATTTGTTTTTCACCTGTAAAACAGTATGTGTGCATGTACTTTGTCATTGAATGGCTGCAACAAATGTTCACCAGGTTGAGCACCTTTATTTGACAAAACATACTTTTAAAAACCTGCATGAATACTATCATAAACTATGTAAGTTTTAAAATATTGCTCATGATATGTAACATAAAATGCTGTCTCTGATAAAAAGAAGCCTGAGATTTGATTAGTTATACCTCAGAAGTGTATTTGTATAAATGAAAACAACTTAGAAAGGTATGAGCTTCAGATGTGTCACATGTGTGACAGTATTGAATATAGGATATTCTGTGTCTTACCTCTTCTGTCCCACTCTGATATACTTTTAAAGCTTTTTGAACAGCTGCCTCATTCTCTAAAAATGCAAGAGTAGCAACTGCATTGTCCAGACAGGGCACTTCACCACTGCTGATTGTATCTACATAAATCTGCACCAGACGCCCAAGCACTGACAAAAAGCACAAACACAGATAAATGTACCTGTTTAATAGGCTTTTGGATATCTACCAATAACTGTTAAATTAGTAAAACACTCACTTTTGCCAGTAACACTGTGTCCTCCTTTCAGTGTTTTCACAGAACTCTTGTGAAAGATGTGGTCACAGAAACGACCCGTGACCTCCAGAAAATCTGCCACAAGTTCATGTTCTTTTAAGTTTTCTAAGTGTATCATGTTTTCAGATGAGGCTGGAGATGGGAATACAAAACAGTTCCGGGATGGGAAATAGTTTCGGATGCATTGACGAGGGAGGTTGTAGTCACTGATTTTCTTATTCACACCTAAATGAATTTTAGGAGAAAAAACATTCTTACCAAAATGCACTAAAGAAGAGTCAACATCTACTTTCATTCTTCAGTCACGGTTTGTTTACCTTTGTAATATTACATATTAGCTGAATGAACTGAACTTAAATCAGTAGTCAGACCTGTCTGTCACACATGGCTAACATGATTTTATCCAATGTTTTTTCTTTCGATTTGTTTTTTTGAATTATCAGTTTAAAGTCAAGCCAAATTCTACTCAGAAACAACAGGATCCTGTGGGTTGACAAGTAATTGTTTCTTAAATACCTTTCTTCAGATCAAGGGCAAACTCAAGGTACTCATCTTCTGTCACTTTCTTTCCATCAGTTACCAACTCCAATGTGAAATCTCTCACAACCCAGATGAATGATGGGAAAAAACGCACAAACTGACAATCCTCTACTTCTTCAGCCGCTCCTTCTGGTACAGATAATGGTGATCTGATCTTGATCTGCTCACTGAGCTCAGTAACGTAGCTGCAGCACATTGAGAAATAAAAACCTCTTGCAAGTTTTTTATAAATGAAAGAGGACTGATTACATGTGGCAGAAAAAAAGGATACTGTAGATTCTCCAATGCATTGTTATCGATGGTACCACGGCTGTTGTGTACCAATGTGCTGCTGAGCAGAACAGCCAGACAGAAGATCCAGCTGTCATTCTTAGAGTCTCCCTAAAACACACATCCACAAATTAATACATATTTAGAAGATTAATAAGCCTACAAGTTTATCCTTGTCCTCACTTTGTCCACATCACCAAGTCCCTCTGTGTCCAGCAGCACCAGAGTGTGTCCATCTTTATTGGGGTGAGGGACACACCACATCCAGATGCCTTTGGTCTTCGACTCAATAGTATTGCCAAGAGCAAAGCCTGAGACATGAAAATTATATTTGTATAACCGCCCATTGTTATGCAACTGTATAACCGACCATTTTTATGCGACTGAATATTTTAAATAGCAAAGTATCCTTCTAAAAAACACCTCACCTGTCTGTTGTCCTGCCAGGCGGTTCATAAGGTAAGACTTCCCTGTACGATAGAGTCCCACCACAGACACTACCACCACCGGCTCATTGATCCCACTCAGGAACTCAAGGGCATCCTTATTGACGTTGAGTGATCCGTTCACATTCTCCACCAAGCATACGGGTGAAGGCATTAGTCTGGTTTTAGACATGCTGGCTCTCTTTAGCTCATTCTGTATGTTCAAGGACAAAATATTTGTGTTTAGAAGATGAACGCATTTCTTTCAGGTTTGAAACGACACAAGGAAAAAAAAAAATATGACAGAATTTTCATTTGAGTTGTGATACTTCCTGTTCATTTAATTTCAGAATCAAACGATAGGCTACTTGTTACCCAGCATAAGCATTCATTTTTCATGGTCAAAAAATCCCATGCTCTGAAATTGCAAGATATTGAGGTAGTAAATATAGTAGTAAATTTGGTAGTAAAACGTAAAGTGTTGCACATTTTATTGGTGCAGAAATAACTGCATTTTGTAAAACGCTTGCAACTGCTTTCTTATAGAGTGTTTCCATGACACGTAATCAATCATCCATATTGGCAGCACTGAATGTAAACAATGCCACTCAACTGAACAAAACTTGCATATTTTGGTGATTATTGCTGCTGAAAATAGTCATATTGTCATATTTTGGACTGTACTAATTGGTTGGACTGGGAAAAACATTTAGAGTACTATAGACTGCCAAAAGTTATAACAAATCAAGGAGAAGAGTGCAAAAAACTGTCTGAGGAACAAAAGGCGTTTGTGGTTGGCCAAACTGAACCAGGATTTCCAGGGCAAGAATCTTGACCACATTCGTGTTTTGTTTTTTATAATTTCCAGTTAATATATATTTACCAACTATCCTGATAGCACACGTACATCTTGGGGACATCTATTTGATGTCTGCATTTACATTTGATTTAGAATGCATGTAAAACTGACATCTGAAAGACGTCTGCCAGACGCAGATGCTTTCCAGATCAAGTGATCTTTAACAGACATCTTGCAGATTTATGTGTGCTCTCTGGGATATTAATTTTTAGTTCGTCAAAATATCGTGCCCTTTCCTGCTTCCTATTTCCTTCTCTATAACCTGATAGCACACGTACACCATGGAGACGTCTATCTGATGTCTGCATTTGCATCTGCAAGACGTATTTTTTAGAGTGTTTGCTCATCTGCAGTACATCCATTGGATGTTTCCTATCAGATGTCAAATAGACGTCTATTAGATGTCTTAAAGATTTTTATTATTTAGAATGTACATAAAACTGACATCTGAAAGATGTCTGTCAGACGTTTAAACACAGCAGATGCTTTCCAGATCAAGAAGTCTGTAACAGACATGTTGCAGACATTCATGTTCATGTCAAGTTTTTTTTCTGTGGTTTAGACAGCATAAATTAACATAACAATGTATTCAGTACAACCCATGCTGTTGTTTACATCTGAGTATCGCCAATATGGCCGCACATCTGGGTAACTGACAAAATTGTGACGTAAGTGCAAATCTATTGTCTTCTTTTACATAGGATCACGGCAGTCAAAAGAGAGAAAGATGTCAAATTTACCGTCACTCCCACAGCAACAGTAGCAAAAAAAAAAATGTAAAATGTAAATTAAAAATGTAATCAGAAAAGTTATATTGTGATTTTAAGCCACATAGAACCTAAAGTCGCTTACGTTGGCCAGCCTTAAAATATACGTTTTACTGTAGTAAAAGATCTTACCAAAGTTGTCTTTCACTCATCCCGTGTAGTTCTAAGGTGAGTTTGTTTGAGTCGTTAAACTGATGGTTCTGAGTCACCTGTTCAAGAACTATCCAAATACAAGCATACTTGCATTTTCGTAGCAGCATCAGTTGCTGATAACGTATATCCGTGTTTGTACCATTTAGAGAACAGCAGGTAACCGGTTAGACAAGAAGAACCTCCAGAAAGTTTATTACAAACTTTTTGTGACAGCAACATCAAATTCAGCCATTCAACTGCTTTTCAGTGAGGTAATAAACAGTCAGATTTAGGCTTTGTTAGTCAAAAATATGAATTTGTTTATTTTGTTATGTAACTTTCTGCGTTATGTTTTTAAGTCATGGCGTGTGGCGGGCTCATGTCCGCTCCGGTGTGTCTCATTGAAAACGATGAAAATGGGAAACTGCGTGTGAGGAAAGAGGCAAAAGACATTCTGGATGAGATCAGTGAGCCGGTGGTGGTGGTGTCTGTGGTGGGACTCTACCGTACGGGGAAATCTTACCTTATGAATCGCCTGGCAGGACAACAGACAGGTGCTGCTTAAAGAAAAAGCTTAAAGTCTTCCTCATGTGCTGTAACTACGAAATAACAGAGCAAACGAGTTAGTGTGTGTGTGTGTATGTGTGTGGGTGTGTGTGTGTGTGTGTACTTTTTTTGGTACATTGTGGGGACCAAATGTCCCCACAAGGATAGTAAAACCTGAAATTTTTGCGGTCCCCACAATGTTAAAAAATGATTAAAAATAGTAAATGATGTTTACCTGAAAGTGTAACGATGCAAACATGTTTTCTGTGAGGGTTAGGGTTGGGTTAGGGGATAGACAATATCGTTTGGTCAGTATAAAAATCTATAAAAGTCTATGGAAAGTCCCCACAATTCACAAAAACAAACATGTGTGTGTACTTGTTTAATATGATGAGGACATGGCAACTAGATATTTAAAATATTTTTTCTTTTCATCGTCTTGGGCATTTTCATTTGTTTTTAATTAATGTGATTGTCTTAGGCTTTGCCCTTGGCTGCACTATTGAATCAAAGACCAAAGGCATCTGGATGTGGTGTGTCCCTCACCCAAATAAAGAAGGACACACTCTGGTACTTCTGGACACAGAGGGACTTGGTGACGTAAAGAAGGTGAGGAGGAAGAGCACACGGCATTCATAATGATGTTTTTATAATAATGTTACCTCCATAGCAAAATAATCTACCCACATTTGATCTGTGCTTTCAAAATATTCACGAGTTAATCAATGTACCATTGTAATATGCATGGTGTATACATGGTCATATTCTATTGCTAGTAAAGGTAAATACACAGCTGCTTATTGTAGTCTTTTACTATTTCAGGGAGATGAGAAACATGACACATGGATCTTCTGTCTGGCAGTTCTTCTCAGCAGTACTCTAGTGTATAACAGCTTAGGAGTCATTGACAACATGGCACTGGAAAAGCTGCAGTATCCTTCTTACACAATAAACAACAGTGCACATCCACTGTAATACACTGATAACACTATCGCATAGCAGCAGTGTATCTCTTCCTGAACAGCGCTGAATGTAGCTACGTCACAGAGCTGACAGAGAACATTCGTGTGAAGGTAGAAGTGGGTCAACATGAGGACGAGTCAGCAGATTTCATTCGTTTTTTTCCATCGTTTGTCTGGGCTGTTCGTGATTTCTCTCTGAAACTGGAAAAGGGAGATAAACCAATAACATCAGACGAGTACCTGGAGGGTTCATTGGAATTAAAACAAGGTGAAAAACAGACTTGATGTCAGACACATACAGTACATATTTACTTTCAGAGTGCAGGGACATTCGAATGAGAATGACATAAAGTTCAAAGACACAAATTGTTTCCACCATCTATCCTGCCAAATTTGTAGCATATCTTCAGTCCAGAATAAATCGTAGTGTCATTTTACTAGGCTGCTTACAGCACTAAAAAGAAAACGGGTAACACAAGATAAAATAAAAATCTATTTCGGTATGATCAAAGAGTAACGTTTTTTTAATAGTGTCAAACACAAAAACACATGCCAGTAAAACAAAGGAACAGAGAAATAATAGAGATGCACCATTGTGTTAGCTGGATGACCTGTGTTTTCTCTCTAATTAGGAAGCAACAATTACAATTGTACAAAAAGTACATGCACATGCACATGATTTTGTGGTCATCAATGTTGCTCCAACATACTCTTAACATTGCAATTCCAATCAAAATGATTTTGGATAAAAAGTAAACATTGATGTCACCTTTCTATCTGGGATACTCTGAGATAACGATGCAAGGAATGCAGATAAACTGCTGCCATTCCTTCACAAATATATTTATGGCACCTGGGATGGCAGATCTGGTTAAACCTGCTAACTTGATTTCTTATGTAAAACCTCAGTTTGCAATTTTTTTACATCCATTAAATTGTAAATTAAATATTACACTAAACTGTAATCAATTTAGTCATGAATCAAAAATAGTGAATCTACATTCCGATTGGCGATTTACATAAATTGTAAATACTGTTTTGTATAAATTGGTATATACAGTATGTATGTTTACCAATTATAATAGGATTTTAAAGGAAAAAATCTTTGCAACCATGCAACCTTGATGTATACATTTGGCATTCAAGGTATTCTTTTATTATGCATGCCTTGTCAATCAAACCCATGAACTTGCCACTGCTAGTATCATGCTCTAATAGTTTTAAATAGAATATGATAACACTGATGATTCATGATCATTTTATTTTAGGTAGCTCACCTCAGACTGCGCAGTATAACCTGCCACGCAGCTGCCTGCGTAATTTCTTTGCGGTGAGGAAGTGCATTGTGTTCCCTCGGCCTGCTAATACAGAAGGCCTGCAGAAAATGGAGGAGCTGACTGAGGAAGAACTGGACTCAAAGTTCCTTGAGCAGGCAAACACCTTCTGCCGTTACATCTACAACAATTCAGAGCCAAAAACTGTCAGTGGCGGTCGTACAATTACTGGAACAGGTGTGTGTCGTCACAGCATTACAAATGCATAAAAACATTGTTATAGAACTCTTTGAGAAGCATGATTTCTGTCACTCTAGAAATCTGAGCATCTTTCTACTGTGTGATTCACTTAAAGCTGTTGTAAGTCAACTGTGCCACCAAAAAGAGTAAAATAATGCTTTTTTTTCCCTAATTTATTTTCTTTTGCCATCTTATTAAAAAGTCACTTACTGCAGCATTAGGCAATCAGTGAAATGTGAAAGAAAGAATAGATGACTTGCTCAACTATTTTTTTTCCCTGACAGCTCTGGGTAATCTTGCTGAGGTTTACGTAGAGGCGATACGCAGCGGGAAGGTTCCTTGTCTGGAGAACGCAGTCGTGTCTCTGGCTAAAATCCAGAATGTCCGTGCAGTGGAGGAGGCTCTGCAGTTCTACATGACAGAGTTGTTCAAATTGGTTCAGCTTCCAATTAACCCAGCAGAGCTGTCCAACATCCACACAGTCGCAGAGAAGAACGCCATCGACGTTTTCATCACCATGTCCTTCAGTGACAATGACCAGATCTACCAAAAAGAGCTCATGGTACCTGCTGACACACATATCAAAGTAACTAAGATAGACAGAAAGAAAAACAGAGACAGGCAGACAACAGGGAGACATACACACAATGTCATAGGAAAGAAGCCTATAGTCTTGGATACAACAAGGTATATGAATTGGGATGCTGTGCAACTTTTTTTTGTTATAGAGACTACATGATGTGTACAGGTCAAATAGAGATTTATTCTATGCGAAGGCAGAGCATACTGTTAAAAAATAAAAATGCACAAACTTTATTTTTTTTACACACTTTTATTGGTTCTCGCTTTTTTAGGGGAAGATTCATGAGGAATATCAACAGATGTGCCAGCAGAATTATGAAGCATCTAGCATGCAGTGTGAGGAAGTTCTGCGTGATGTGTTTGATAGACTGGAAAAAGGCATTTCTGACGGATCATACCTGAAACCTGGAGGATCCCAAAAGTACATAGACATGCTCAGACAGCTATCAGAGGAGTACAGAGCAAAAACACACTCACAAATAATGGTATACAAAACACTAATATCACAGTCACATATAATGGTACAAAACACAAATAAACAAACAGTTTTGGAATGACAAAAAATAAGTCATTTATGTATTTATTTTTATTTTTTGTAAATTGTATAAAGTCATTTTAAATTATACTTGAATATATATATATATATATATATATATATATATATATATGTTGTCTACAGAGTGAAGAAGTGTTGAGCAGGTTTTTGAAAACAAAGGAAGAAACTGGAAATATGATTCTACAAGCTGACGAATCTCTCAGTGCAGCGGAACAGGAGAAAGAGGGTACAGTTCAAATCAGCTTCACATTTTTTTATTCTTCTATCAATTAAAGGAAAAATCCACTTCCAGAACAAAAATTTACAGATAATGTACTCACCCCCTTGTCATCCAAGATGTTCATGTCTTTCTTTCTTCAGTCGTTAAGTATGTTTTTTGAGGAAATTTTCAGCATTTTTCTCCATATAGTGGACTTCTATGGTGCCCCGAGTTTGAACTTTTAAAATGCAGTTTAAATGTGGCTTCAAACGATCCCAAATGCGGTTGTAAACAATCCCAGCCGAGGAAGAAGGGTCTTATCTAGTGAAATGATTGGTTATTTTCATAAAAATAATACAATTTATGTACTTTTAATGTCAAACGCTCATCTTGTCTTACTCTGCCTGAGCTCAGTTTTTTCCGGTTCATGACAGTTAGGGTGTGTCAAAAAACACCCATCTCATGTACTCCCTCATATTCAAAATGTCCTATATCGCTATGTCCACTTTGCAGAGACTGGGTCAGTACTTCTGCAGTGAAGCCGCATTTAAACTGCATTTTGGAAGTTCAAACTTGGGGCACCATAGCAGTCCATTATATGGAGAAAAATGCTGAAATGTTTTCCTCAAAAAACATAATTTCTTTACAACTGAAGAAAGAAAGACATGAACATCTTGGATGACAAGGGGGTGAGTACATTATCTGTAAATGTTTGTTCTGGAAGTGGACTTCTCCTTTAAGGCTGATGGACAGAATGATATAATACACAAGACAATACACTTTCATAAGCTCTCATACTGCGTATTTTATTGCTGGGTGTGTATGCACAAGTCAACTGCAAGACTAAATGTATGTGGACACACCTTTCTAATGAATGTGTTTGGCTATTTTGACTAATTAAAGCATGCAGACATGCAGTTTTCTTTGATATTTTTAGAAGAATGGCGTGTAAAAGAATGACAGTGACTGCACAATGTAAAGTGTTTGCTTACGTATGTGTACATGTAGTTCAGGTATTTTAAGTAGAATGGGGTGTAAAAGGATGACAATGACAATGCACAAAGCAAGAGTGATAGTGAAGGTGTTTAGTAAAACACAGTTCATATTTTCTTTGTCCCTTTGCAGCGGAGAAGATGAAGACAGAATTTCTAAAGCAGCAGAAAAGAAGCCTAAAGGAGCAAAACCGGTTACAGGAGCAGATGTATCAAGACATGCAGAGAACCTGTGATGAGCATATGAATCAGATCATTTATCAGATGGAGAGAGAGCAGGACAGAATGAGAAGAGACAATGAACGAGTCCTGGAAGCAAAACTGAGAGTAAGAAAAGTTTCGAATTGATTTATATAACGCAAAATAGGTTGTAAATTAAAAATCAGACACGTAATAAGTAGAGGCATCAGCAATAATCAAAAGGTGAACATTTGTTAATAATTTAATTATTATTTATTCAACTTATTAATAAATGTTTATTTCCGGCCTATTCGGATTCATTTTAAACAAGAAATATAGTTATTTTTGAACAATATTTGAGTTAAATAAAAATACCCAGAAGGTTGGGTTAAACCCAACCGCTGGGTCAAAACAACCTAATCGCTGAGTTTGTCCGTATTACACCCAGCACTGGGTGTGTACCCACCACAAATGTATTTAGGAATGTAAAATATCTTGAATGTTTATATACAAAATTCATGACCCAGACATGGTATTTAATCTTAATAAGATTGCTTTTGCTGTTCACAGACTGTATTACGCATCCTGTTTTGGACCATTATTTATTTAGTGGCTCATTGTGTATTACAGGAAAGTAAAGCTCTTCTAGAGATGGGCTTCAAGTGGGAGGCTGCCCAGATGCAGAGTGAGATCAACAGCCTGAAAACAGAAATGGAGAAAGAGAAATCATCACGACCCTCCAAATTGGGCCAGGCTTTGAATTGTATCGGCATGGCAACAACTTTGCTCGCACCAGGCTTTACGCCTAAACTGATTGGTGTTGGTATTTCCATGGCATCCAGTTTTGTTTGAAGACAAGCCATATTCACACACCTAAACATATATAACAGCTTGAAACAGAATTACTATCCTCCAACAGAATGTCATCGCATAAATCACTGAATTAGTCAATTCAGAGCCACTGCTTACTCACAAGAAGCCAATTATTACTTTGAAAGCCCAGTATGCTGTATATTAACCTCTAAGCAAGAACCAACATTTGTCATGAACAAAGCTATTACCAAAGTGATCAGTACATGCTCCCTTTGTATCTTTGTAAAAAATGTATGTACAGATTGTTAATTTTACTTCTTTACTGTGGGAACACTACTGATAGACCTACTGTATATATCAACTAGGCCGAAGGACTTGCTGATTATCAGCATCAACCGCAAAATTGCTTGTCAGATTGGTGACCCAAAAAGTCCAGAATCATAAACATTTCTTATTTTACACCATTTACTTTTGTGTTTTATTTTTTCAAAACACTAAAACTTGATATTTATATCCAAGTTTGTTTCACATGTTTCCAATATAGTCTTGTGTCCAGAATCCACAAATAGAAAGAAAAAAGTTGAGAAGTCGGTTAGCTTAGGGATAGTTCACCCAAAAATGAAAATTATGTCATTAATTACTCACCCTCATGTCGTTCCAAACCCGTAAGACCTTTGTTCATCTTCGGAACACAAATTAAGATATTTTTGATGACATCCAAGAGCTCTCTGACCCTCCATAAAGAGCAACACAACTGAAAGGCACAGAAATGTGGCAAGGACATTGGTAAAATAGTCCATGTGACATCAGTGGTTCAACCGTAACTTTTTGTGCACAATGACAACAAAAATAACAACTTTATTAAGCAATTCTTCTCCTTATCCCATCTGCCATGGCGTGCCTACTACATGCATAAAACTAAGTATTTTCCAGTGACCAGCAACACAGTTTATACTTTCAGTGCACAGTACTGTAATTATGTATATTAAGACAACAAGGTATATTCCCACTAATAAAAACCTAAGAAATATGAAAAAAATCTATAAATAAATGAATGTGCTTTACTAGGGATTTATGTGGAAGAAGTTTGTAATGTTTTTTATGTCCTTTTTAAGTCCTTTCATCAGCACTCTATAATTAAGGATGGCAGGAAGGATGTTTGCTCATTAAACTTTTTCTCTTCTGCTTTTTAGATTTGTTATCTTTTCATTCAGGAGATTGGCTTTCTCACTAAAACCTTTCTTTAGTTTCTCCTCCCACCCCTTCAGTTTGCTCTCAATGGCTCTTCTTCATCTGCTGCTGCTGCTTCCGCTCTCTGTTGAACTTTTCCTCATTCTGCCTCATTTGGTCCTCCTGTCACACTTTCTCTCCCTGGATCATTTGTTCACTCCCAATGCATTTCTCCTCTTCATCTTTACATTCTGTTCCAGCAGAGCATTCTTCTTCTTTTCCTCTGAACATGAGTCAAGACAGAAAGAGAGACAAAAATGCTAATACCAAACCTCAAGAACATGAACATCAGGATGCTCTTAGGTTTGGTTTCCATGTCATATGCATTTTTTTATTGCAGTGGTATGGAGATAAAATAATGCCATAAAGATTTGCATGTGAAGAGTACGTGTTGTGCAAGTGTACATAAGACTGTAAGCGTAAATTAAATTTGCATGCGCAAGAGAAGCTTTGTAAAAGTGTAAATCGTGTTTCAAGCGTAAGAAAGAAAGATTGGCAGCATTTTACTGTTACTCGTAAGTGTAATTCATGTACTGTGAAACTGCAGCTTCATGCTTTCGCAAAATAAATACGATCTGCATTCTTCTGACTTCCATTTCTCCGCGCTTACACTTTTGGCACGTTCTTTTCGCTAAAATACGGTCAAAAGCACTGCAAGCCTGTGAACAGTGATTTGCACACGAAAACAACAGTTTAAAGAACTGCAAAACAGATTGAGTGCGTAGGACCAATCTGTATGTGTAAAAAACAAACTGTTGCAAATGTCTAAATGACTTGTTGTGTATGTAGGACACAAAGTTACCGAAATAATCCAATACGTACAGCTCCGTCTTTCTTTTATCTGCGCTTACACTTTTGTCATGATTCTCTCACTCACTGAATTTTACAAGCGTGAGGGGGACCTTTTTGTAGCCAATCAAATGAGACTCTCGCGGACTCCATTTACTCTTATCTGATTGGTTCAATAAACACATCACACGGCAAAACATTTATCTTCATTTAGTTCTCGCTGCCGTTCGCTTCCAGTGGAATTGTAATGTAGACATACATTAAAAATAAAATAAAATTAAAACACAATATAAGTTGTGTACCAGACTATGTGATCATACTGAATTTCGAGCTGTGTCCTTTTCCTCCTCAACAGGCAATATATGATAGTTTACTGTAATGTTGTAATTTTGATGTTACTTAATACTAAAACTGCCACGGGGTTTATTTTAAATGTAGCCTACATAACAGACTTTGAATAAAACATTCAAGTCTCCCAGTCACTGACTTTTACTAAAATGGTGTAATTTACAGTCCTCTAAAAATGGTTTAGGTAAAAAAGATCAAAAAACGTGACATTTATATTATGCCTATATTTTCGTGCTGTCATTATCTAGCTACTTATGTTTTATTTGTAACTACATTGCTAGGCAGCGCCTTTTACTCACTGAATTAGCAGCTGATATTCAAAAATAAAGTCAAAATTATTAAAAGAAGGTGATTTATGGATGCTGAAGCGCACAGAAGCACTAAATGTCATTAGTCTGAGTCAGCATCTGACGGCTCATCTGACTGTGATCTCATATTTAGATGTTTTTTTATGAAAACAGTGGCATAATACACTGAAATAAAATGTTCTTTAGGCGTATAAAAACGGTAGTTGTGCTTGGGTAAAATTTACCCGCTGGAGGTTTTTAGGTGTACAGCGACCCCTGGCGGTGCTAGTGTTAAACATGGCCTAGTATCTGCACTAGCAGCATAATTTGTAATTTATAATAACATGCATAATTTCACCTGTCTACTGATCAGAGACGACGAGAACTAAATGAAGATAAATGATTTGGCGTGTGATGTGTTTATTGAACCAATCAGATAAGAGTAAATGGAGTCCGCGAGAGTCTCATTTGATTGGCTACAAAAAGGTCCCCCTCACGCTTGCAAAACTCAGTGAGTGAGAGAATCATGCCAAAAGTGTAAGCGCAGATAAAAGAAAGACGGAGCTGTACGTATCGGATTATTTCGATAACTTTTTGCCCTACATACAAAACAAGTCATTTAGACATTTGCAACAGTTTGTTTTTTACACATACAGATTGGTCCTACGCACTTAATCTGTTTTGCAGATCTTTAAACTGTTGTTTTCGTGTGCAAATCACTGTTCACAGGCTTGCAGTGCTTTTGACCGTATTTTAGCGAAAAGAACGTGCCAAAAGTGTAAGCGCGGAGAAATGGAAGTCAGAAGAATGCAGATCGTATTTATTTTGCGAAAGCATGAAGCTGCAGTTTCACAGTACATGAATTACACTTACGAGTAACAGTAAAATGCTGCAAATCTTTTTTTTCTTACACTTTACACTTTTACAAAGCTTCTCTTGCGCATGCAAATTTAATTTACGTACACTTTATGTACACTTGCACAACACGTACTCTTCACATGCAAATCTTTAAGGCATTATTTTATCTCCATACAGTGGTTAATAAATGGTTGCACTGAACTTTCAAAGATATAATAGCTTGCATTTTACATTTGTTGTTGAATAAATGCTAAAGAAAGTAATTAATGAAATGAAGTTAACTTTCGTAACCTTAAATTTAAAATGTGTTTAACTTTACTGTAAAGAGGGTAAGGCTCTCTCTCATTTCGCGGTAGTTCTCACCGTGCATTAAAGGGAATCGCAGGTCTTATTTTACCACAATGATGGGATTGTTTATAAAAATCCGCCCATCCCGTTCTATAGCTGAGTTGATTAACGTTACCGGGAAACCTCTTGTGCACTGACCTACTTAAACCGAACCGAACCTGTTTCACTTTTAGTTTCACTTTCGTGTCAGCATCACTGATTCGCCAGTGATAGAA
Organism: Cirrhinus mrigala; assembly: GCA_036247105.1. NCBI lineage: Eukaryota > Metazoa > Chordata > Actinopteri > Cypriniformes > Cyprinidae > Cirrhinus > Cirrhinus mrigala. The sequence goes on from CM070008.1 coordinate 30,099,865, forward strand.
CACGCCTCGTCTCTGTACTATTTGTGGTGGAAAAGATATCGAAGTATTTCACAGGAGCCTAGGGTGTTGCAAGCCTTTTGCTCCAGTTGTTTTTAGAGTTTAAGAGCTATTACAGCAGCCAATCCAGAGACTTGTTAACGGTGTTGTAAACACGAGTTTTACTACCGGTAAGGTAATAAATTGTTAAGTATTTAGAAAATTAACTAAGCAAATAAAAATAAAAAAAAACTTTAAATATAGCCTAATTTTCAATGTGAATTCATTTTGAAGCGAAGTGTCTGTTTATCATCAACTCCACGTTCGATCAACCTTGAATTAAGTAACTGCGTTTATCAATTTCATAATGATGACCTTTAGATTTGAGGTCAGATATAGTCTGTAATACCTGTTTAAAAAAAAAAAAAAAAAACACATACACTGTTGCAACGTAAAATGTTGTTTTTACACGCTGTAAGAACGTCTCTGTTTTTTTGTTTTTCAGTCATGGCGTGTGGCGGGCTCATGTCCGCTCCGGTGTGTCTCATTGAAAACGACGAAAAGGGAAAGCTGCGCGTGAGAAAAGAGGCCAAAGACATTCTAGATAGGATCAATGAGCCGGTGGTGGTGGTGTCTGTGGTGGGACTCTACCGTACGGGGAAGTCTTACCTTATGAATCGCCTGGCAGGACAACAGTCGGGTGAGAAAAAAGGTTTAAAATCTTACCCATGTGCAGGGCATGCAGATATGGTGATGAGAACGGAAGTTTGCATTTGAAAACTCAGCATTTATATGTGCATTTTATGGAAAAATAACAGTGTAATAAAAGAATAAAGCAATAAGGTAAAGAGAGCAATATAATAATAAAACAATAAAATAATTTCATGTCATGTTGGATTTTTATTCCATTGTGTTCGTCCTAGGCTTTGCTCTCGGCAGCACCATTGAATCAAAGACCAAAGGCATCTGGATGTGGTGTGTCCCTCACCCATATAAAGAAGGACACACTCTGGTGCTGCTGGACACAGAGGGACTTGGTGATGTAAATAAGGTAGGGGAGAAAGACATCAGCAGTGATGTTTTCATAGCAACAAAATATAGAGGGTTTGCACTTACATCACAATTTGGTCAATTACCTGGATACACAGCCACATTAGCGATACTCAGATGTAAACAAAAGCATTGATTGCACGGTTAATGTACTACTAATACATTTTTTCTGCTAATTTATGCTGTCTAAACCACAGAAAAACATGTGGAAGCTGCAAAATTATATAGAGAAGCACTTAGTAAGCAGGTAAGGGTGCAATATTTTGACAAACTCAAGTAAATAGGTGATAAAGATATGTAGGAGCAGTATTAATATATTAGCCTAATATTTCACCTACCTGACCGAAAATTATAAGAACAAACACAAATGTTGTCAAGATTCTTGCACTGGTTTAGTTTGACCAACCACAAACACCTTTTGTTCCTCAGACAGTTTTTGCACTCTTCTGGTGATTTGTTATAACTTTTGGCAGTCTATAGTACACCAAATGTTTTTCCTGACTCGACCAATTAGTACAGCCCAAAACATGACAATAATTGACCATTTTCAGCAGCAATAGTCAGCAAAATAATACGCCTTTGGTTCGGTTCATTGGCATTGTTTCCATTCAGTGCCGCCAAAATGGACATTCGATGATGCATTGTGAAAACACTCTATACATTCAGCAGAAGTAATTTTATTATTTTTATCCACTTACTGTAGCTGAGTCTCTTAATATTACAGGGAGATGAGAAACATGACACATGGATCTTCTGTCTGGCAGTTCTTCTCAGCAGTACTCTAGTGTACAACAGCTTAGGAGTCATTGACAACACGGCACTGGAAAAGCTGCAGTATCCTTCTCACACAATAATGTGTTAAATATTTAAAACACTTTCTCATAGCAGCAGTGTTATTCCTCCTGAACAGCGCTGAATGCAGCTATGTTACAGAGCTGACGGAGAACATTCGTGTGAAGGCAGAAGTGAGTCGAGAAGAAGACAAGTCGGCAGATTTCATGCGTGTTTTTCCATCGTTTGTCTGGGCTGTTCGTGACTTCACTCTGGAACTGAAAATTGAAAATAAACAAATAACATCAGATGAGTATCTGGAACGTGCATTGACACTGAAATCAGGTGAGGAAAAAAGCTGGCATTAAACATACACACTATCCAAACTATCCATTCATTACCATCAGCAATGCCATATTTGAGCACAAAATAGTTGTAAATAGAATACACTGTAGCAGTATTGCTTTTTTAGAATATTATTTCTTATTTTAGGCTGTTCGCCTCAGACTGAGCAGTATAACCTGCCCCGGCGCTGTCTGCGTCATTTCTTTGCGGTGAGGAAGTGCTTTGTGTTCCCTCAACCTGCCACTCCACAAAACATGAAGAGAATGGAGCAGCTGACCGAGAAGGAACTGGATTCAGAGTTCCTTCAGCAGGCAAACACCTTCTGCCATTACATTTTTGCCAGTGCAGATCCAAAAACAGTCAGCGGAGGCCGTACAATTACAGGAACAGGTGTGTACTTTCAAAGAAATCCTTTAGAAAAGCAAACATTGTTGCAAATCTTCTTATTACTTTTTGTGTTTCCTGACAGCTCTGGGTAATCTTGCTGAGGTTTACGTGGAGGCGATACGCAGCGGCAAGGTTCCTTGTTTGGAGAATGCAGTCGTGTCTCTGGCTAAGATCCAGAACGTCCGTGCAATGGAGGAGGCCCTGCAGTTTTACATGACTGAGATGTTCAGCATGGCTCAGCTTCCTATGCTCCCAGAAGAGCTATCCAACATCCACAAAACTGCAGAGAAGAAGGCCATTGAAGTTTTCATCACCATGTCCTTCAATGACAATGACCAGATCTACCAAAAAGAGCTCATGGTACCTGCTGACACACAAAAAAACGCTTGTAAACGGTATGTCTATGCAAACGTAGAGCACACATTTAAGTTTCTCGCCTTTTCTGTTTCTTTCATGTGTTTTAGGGAAAAATGTTCAATCAATATCAGCAGATGTGCCAGCAGAATCAGGAAAAATCTGTCAAGCAGTGTGAATCTGTTCTGCATACGGTGTTCGATACACTGGAAAAAGGTGTTTTTGATGGATCATACCTGAGACCTGGAGGATACCGACAGTACAGAGACACACTCAAACAGCTGACCCATGACTATAAAGAAAGAACACGCTCACTGATAATGGTACAGTTTACACATGCATGCCTTGCTCATGCTTTGTTTTGGACAGTAACACAGCACTGTAATCCTTAATGCTGATAAAGATTAAAAATAACATACAGTCATGAAATGAAAACAGATTTAGAATAGTTCATTAGCTTATTCCATTTGTGTCAGATAAAGACTAAACATTCAGACTCAGTTCTTAAAGGGATAGTTCACCAAAAAAAAATTCTGTCATTAATTACTCACCGTCACGTCGTTCCAAACCCGTAAGACCCGTAAGTCTTCGGAACACAGATATTTTTGATGAAATCCGAGAGCTTATAGCATGTTTTAAATGATATCTGGCTTTTTTTTTTACAGAGTGAAGAAGTGTTGAGCAAATTTTTGAAAGAAAAGGAAGATATTGGAAATATGATTCTACAAGCTGACCAGTCTCTTAGTAAAGCGGAACAGGATAAAGAGGGTACAATTCAAATCAGCTGCACACTTCTCTATCAACCAAGACTCTCAACGATACACAAGACAGTACAATGACTACAAAGAACTGGAATAGACAAACTCAGCAATTGATTTTCCTTAAGACTACATCAGAATTATTTCATTATACTGTCTCGCTTTCTTTATACAGTGCAGAGCTTGAAGATTGAGATTCTAGAGCAGCAAAAAAATCATCTAAAGGAACAGAATCGGTTACAGGAGCAGATGATTAAAGACATGCAAAGATCCCATAAGGAGCATGTGAATCAGATCATTCATCAGATGGAAAGAGAGCAGGAGAGAATGAGAAGAGACCATGAACGAGTCCTGGAAGCCAAACTAAGAGTAAGAATAAGCCACTTTCTTTCAAAACATGTACTTTGATGTGTCACATAGACATTGTTAGCAATGCATTTACTTGTGGTTGTTTGTGTTGTATTGCAGGAGAAGGATGCTCTTCTACAGAAGGACTTTCAGGAGCAAGCCTTCCAGATGCAGAAGCAGATTGACAGCTTACGATCAGAAATGCATAAGGAAGAGAAGTCAAAACCATCCATATTCAGTCGGATTGCAGGCGGTTTTGGTGCCGCAGCAAAAAAGATCTTGCCGGGCTTTGTCACGAAATGGTTCAGATAAGAGTGGTTATTGCACTCAGTGAGTATGCTTCCTTCATGCATCCCATTCACTCTAAAGGGCCGTTCACACTAAGGATGATAACTATATGTGACCCCGGACCACAAATAAGGGTCAATCTGAAAGCTGAAATAAGCTTTCCATTGATGTATGGTTTGTTATGATATTTGGCCAAGATACAACTATTTAAAAATGTGGAATCTGAGAGTGCCAAAAAAATAAAATATAAAAAAAAATATTGAGAAAAATCACCACTTGTCCGAATTAAGTTCTTAGCAATCCATATTACTAATCAAAAAATAAGTTCTGATATATTTACATTGGAAATTTACAAAATATCTTCATGGAACATGATCCTTATCCTAATGATTATTGGCATAAAAGAAAAATCAATAATTTTGACCCATACAATGTATTTTTGGCTATTGCAAATATTACAAATATACCCGTGCTACTTAAGACTGGCTTTGTGGTCTAGGGTCACATATTAGTGTCCACACCAATTATAAGCATGCACTGATGTCATATACCAATTTATTTGTTCAACCTATTTAATTTTAGGTGGATTCTGACTGGCTGTCAATGTTTTTATCAGTCATGCAGTAGATGTATGGCCAGTGAAATTCTGAATGATATTTAGAACTTTATCATTATAGTTATCATCTTTGGTGTGAACAGGCCATAAGCCTCCAAGCAATCAATTTTGTGGTGCTTTCACTATGTGTAATTTACTCTGGTGAATCCTTGTGTAAAAACACTTAAAAAAAAAAAAAAAAAAAAAAAAAAAAGCTGTCAAAATGCTAAAAACAATTTAAAGCCTTCAAGAAAAGAGCCGAGAAATATTAAATAACTATCATTCCCTCTGTATTGTGTTAAAAATAACCACTTGATATCATGGATCCACAAATCAGTTTACAGAAGAGATTATGTGACGCAGTTAAAGCAGTTGATCTCGTAGAGATTCTTCTTTTATTTAAGAGATCTGAAGACTGCAAAAATGTCCTGTGTATACTGCATTGCAATAACATGCACACACACTCTGAGCATGTGTGGTTATGTATATTATGGCCAGTCTTAAAGTTCAGAGCCGGACATCAGCCTCCTGAGTGTGTCTGATGATTCCGCTCGAATCCAGGGCTCTGTAGTGGCTGTATCAATGGAGCTGGGCCTGCCAGGAGACTGTAGGGTAAAATGTTCATCACCAAGTCTTGCTTCATCATCATCATCGGAGCAGCCTCCTAAACACATAATTGAATTGAGTTGTGCATTTCCAGAATCATAAAACATATACAGAGACAAACACACACACACCTGCTGTGGTGTTGTGATGGCCGAAGGCTTGTAGTTTCTTCATTCTGGGAGTGTTTGTGTCTCTGAGCTTCCTAATACTGAAGGACTGCTGTTGCACTGGCTTCCTCTCTGCAGACTAAACATACACATATACACCGTTTATTACATCATGCTTTATGATGACTTATTTTCCACATTTACACAGAATTACACTGAAGTCATCATATATCAATTATGCATATGGAAACCATGTGAAATTTGAGAATGGGAATTATATAGTGAAAATCTAGTGAATAAAGAACGAAACTATATGTGACCCTGGACCACAAAACCATTCATAAGGGTCAATTTTGTGAAATGGAGATTTATACAGAATCTGAAAGCTGAATAAATAAGCTTACCATTGATGTATGGGCAACATTATTTGACCAAATATTTGTTAGTACAAAATACAAATATTTGAAAATCTGAAGGTGCAATAACAATCTAAATATTGAGAAAAATCACATTTAAAGTTGTCCAAATGTCCAAAAAGTTCCTTGCAATGCATATTACTAATTAAAAATTAAGTTTTGATATATTTACGGTAGGAAATTTAAGAAATATCTTCATGGAACATGATCTTTACTTGATATCCTAATGATTTTTGGCAGAAAAGAAAAATTAATCATTTTGACCCGTACAATGTATTTTTGGCTATTGCTACAAATATACCCATGCTACATATATAACCCAAAGTATTAAGACCTGTATGGCTTAATATTGCAGAAATTATGTCTCTTACTTAAATATGTAATAGAAAACCCATGAAAGAGATTTACGTTCTTTAAAAAAAATTATAGTTTTATACATATTTTGGATTATGGGGAGAGGCACCATTATGACGTAAAATGGTTAAGCTACTGGCACTACCCGTTGCTATTTTTACCGCAACACAACTTGGAAAGTAAAATACTGATACCATGCCACATTGTGTGGCTTTTGGTTGTAATTTTCAGTCGAAGGGCAACAAGAGAAGCAATCTAAGTCTTCACTGGTTTCCTTGCAATAAGAAGAGGAGAAAAGAATGGGAAGAGTTCCTAAAGACATCTTTGTTCTCTCCACTTTAGCCCTGATGCCTTTGAGGCTTTTAGTAGAACACAGCTACTGAAAGCGCTTACAAATGGCAGAGAGAAAACACTAGATGCCAGATAACGCTTGTCATGACGCCACAGCCACTGAAGGAGTTTCTCAACACAGATTTCACTCAATATCTGGGGGTGTTTACACCCCTTGTGGGAAAAATCTGTTTAAGCCTACACTTATATCTATCACCACCCGTAAGCACTTTCAGTAGCTGTGGTCATCGAATCAGTATTTTGTTTTCCGAATTGTGTTCCAGTAAAAATAGCAACAGGTAGCGCCAGTAGCTCACGAGTGCAATCATTTCATGTCATACACTCATAGTCCAAAATATGTATACACAGATATGGATTTTTTAATTTTTATTTCAGTAAAAGACATCTTTTATGTCATATTAAGCCATACAAGTCTTAATACCCGGGGTTCCCTTTAAATGTTGTTTTCAGTTCCAGAATTTCCACCATAGTATATTTTCCAGAATGTAAAATGTGAGATTTGGTGGATGTTGGCTGAGAAATTTGCTTGTTTGTTTAAAAATGTCGATGTATTGTGCAGATAACTCACATTTATCCAAATTATCTAATAATGAATGAACTAACACATGAAGAAAAAACTGACAATAAAATACAACAGCATGCAATCTGTTAGTATTATTTGCACTTCAGTCTGTAAGAGTTTGAAAAGGAGAACAAGAAATCTCCCACCGCTAAACAGACATACGTTTAGTTGTTTTCACTGTGAATTACCTGAAGGTTTGCTAATCTGCGTCGTTCTCGTGCAGACAGTTTAGCAGATTTCCTCTCAACGTCTGGAGGAACTGGGAAAGCAACTCCATTCTGATCTAATGATAAATAATAAGACAATGTAGAATAGCAGAAAGCAATCAGCAGTGTGTATTCAAACAAAAAAGAGTGATATTGTATAACACAATAAAAGTCTTGTGAAATGTTGATAAAGTGTGTTCGTATTTTTCTTTAAAACAAACGTCACTTGGTTTGATTTTGTGTTTTTTTTTTTGTATGATGTGTGCCTTAAGTGTCCAAACTAATTTTGGGGGCCACTGTATATGTATAATACAGTATTTGTTTAGGTTACACTCATGAAGCAGTTAAAGAAATGTGTGATCCCACCAATAAATTCACTTTCTGACAGAAGCACAGATCCTCGTCCCCCCTCAACATCTCTGTTCCTCTGTGATAGAAAAGCATTATGTTAAACATCATTCAGCAAAGAAGCTGCTTCTAGTACTGAAGAACACAACGGAAATAACAAGCACGCCTGACATTCTTAGTGAGGGAGGAAAACTTACAGACTGCCGCGTTCGAGGAGGTGGCATAAAGACATCTGAGAAATATGAAAAAAAAGTTTCAGTTCTACACCAAAGATGAATTTACATAAACTGAGCTCATTTCACAGTCACAATATTTCTTGTCAGCCAACAACAAATGACTTTAGTATGACTTGACCTGCTATGTATTGAAGGAACTACAAACACTTGTAAACTAATATTTATTTCAGTAATTACAATCTTCAGATTTATATTGATAATAACTAGCCAGTTTTTACCTCTGTACATGACATCATCAGCTCCCTTTGAGCTGATTGGCTCAGTGCCACGGGCGGAGGGACCTCGAACAGGCATACGCAAACGAGCCATGTCAAACACATCCGTCCTGTGCCTGCAAACACACATATAAAGTGCTATACTGTAAAAACAATCACAGTTAAAGGCATTATTAGACATGCTGGAGTACACACAACTACCTTAGTTATGATAATTCACAATATTGCTTTTATAAAACAGTGACTGCATAATAATATTGAATTGTTAATTTATTAAGAAAATTTACATTTTTTTAGAGGATATAACAATGTGTTATATTTAAGTGCTGCACATACAGTAGTTGTTTCACTGGTATAATACTCACCAATCAATACATTTGTATACTTTAAGTATTTCAAATTGAAATGCAAACAAACGGAATGAAAACCTTACCTTGGCCCATAAAAAAAAAAGCCAAGACCTTAGGCCTCTGACAGTACAACTGTAGTGACCTGCTGTATTCATGTACATGTTGACTAACAGGTCACATGTGGCTAATAGTTAAATCATTCCTGTACTGTCGGACTTAAACATTACATTTAAACATTATCAAAACAACACACACTGTAGTGTACCTGTCAGTGAAAGGGGAGGGAAAATGCTCCCACTCCGTCTGCAAGAGCTGCTCCTCCAGACGCCTTTGTTCACTGCGCAGACGTCTTCTTAACGCACACAGCTCATTTACAACCTCACTTCTGTCCTCTGAAAAAACAAATACAGTAAATCCTCCAGATATATGCAAGGATGGAATTAGCTAGAAAAAAATTAAATGTGACCCTAGACCACAAAACCCGGCATTAGTGTCAATTTTTTTGACTGAAAGCTGAATAAATAAGCTTTCCATTGATATTTGGTTTGTTAGGATACATCTATTTGAAAATCTGGAATCTGAGGGTGCAAAAAAAATCAAAATACTGAGAAAATCACCTTTAAAGTTGTCCAAATGAAGTTCTTAGCAATGCATACTACTAATCAAAAATTAAGTTTTGATGTATTTACGGTAGGAAAATCTTACAAAATATCTTCATGGAACATGATCTTAACTTAATATGCTAATGATTTTTGGCATAAAAGAAAAATCAATAATTTTGACACATACAGTATATTCTTGGCTATTGCTACAAATATACCTGTGCTACTTATGACTGTTTTTGTGGTACAGGGTCACAGATATACTTAACTTAGTCTATGAACTAAAGAAGTCAATATTTTATGGACATGCAATAAAAGTAAAACCTGAAATCACACACATTTTGGGGCCCTCTTATAATTATTTATCGCTTAATAATGGACTAAATCATTCTAAATTCACATCTAAAAATTACAAGTGATTTCTGTAAAGGTCAGGATTAGGGTATAGCAAAAATTCTTAGATTAATATATATATATATATAAAGCTATTTACTCTCTGTTCTCTGGTTGTTTCTGCTTTCTGGCGACGGCGGAGCCCGAAACACAGAGAAATCCTGAAAAATATATAGACATTACAATGTGTGAAAACTGAACATGACTGTTTGCAATTAGCTGAAGGAAGGACAATAGAGTTTTGGTAATTAGGCTGAGGGTTTTGTTACATGGTCTTAAGAAGATAATCATGGTTGCCAGATCTGCATAACAAAACTAGCCAATGGCCAATCAACAATACCCATAACTTAAATATAGGTATAAAGGTAATGTATATTCTATAGTCACTGTTATGTGTTATACACAATTTTATACCACATGACATGAATATGAGCATTTGCTATGTTTGTTTAAACAAAGTTTGTGTTTAAGGCAGTTTTTGTTACTGTAGCATTTGAAGGGTTGCGGTGTTTCTTCTGTAGAGTAGGGATAGGGGGGGATGGTGCACGTTGAACCTAAAAAAACAAAACAAAAAAACAATGACAATACTGTCACACACATACTCACTCACTACTCAAGTAAATTTCACTTTCACACACCTGCTGCATTTGTATTTGTCTCTCTTGCTCTTCCTGCTTCCTGACAGCTGCTCTCTCCTTCTCTTCTTCTTCTTTTTTCTTTTTTTCTGCATCCCTCCGTCTCTCCTCCACAAGACGAGCAAGTTCTTCATTCTTCAGTTTTTGCTGCAAAAAGATAAACATGACAACTGGAAAAGTAAACATGACAATGTCATTTTTTTAAGCACTTAAACTCCCTTCATTTGGATGGAAAATGTGATTTAAAGTCAACAATTATCACAGGTATTTTAAACAATTCTGATTAAATCAGACTGCGATGAGGCAATTATTTAATAAATTACATCAGGCCTATATGGACTAAATAAAAATATATATTTTAAAATTCTATGCTATATTTTATTAAATTCAGTACTATGGATTTTTTTCTAAATATATTAAAAAGAAATCACTGAAAGCTAAAATCAATCATTTTAAGCCTACAGGTAAATGTAAGCATCACAACAGTATAATATTGATGTGTTGGGATTTTTGAAATTTGCATACTCATACCAGAAGTTATGTATTATAAACTAATTATGCAAATGTTTATGAATTATTATTATTAACAACAACTCATAATTCTTATAATATTCTGTATTAACAACTCATAAGAATCATATACTAGATGTACTTAACATAACGAGCTTTTTGTGTGACTAGTTTTGGCACGTGCACAACATATCACCCACACAGTACAGTGTGTACTTGGCCTAATGTCCTTGTGGTTAGCCATGTCTAGTTTTAATTCCGGCCTAATATATATTTGATGCATAGGTTTGTTATCTTTGATCTTAAGAAACTGTACATGTCTTAGTCTCAACAGTTTTTAGATAAATGAATAGATTAAATGCCCATTCTGCACTTCTGGGTAGTGCTAAAAACCACAGGGTATAATTGAAGAGTTCAGATGCAAAACCAGCTAAAAGCCATCTCAGTCAAAAATGAGATAATGATACTGAGTGAATGCTCTCAACACATATACATCCATCAAATACATTTTCTTCAAACTCGCTAAAATACCAGCCTCAGCCCTATCAGAAGTACCGGTACTTACATAGAAACCTATACAGCTGAGCCTGATAGAAATGCATTTTTGAAAGAAAGACGTCAGATGGATTTAGCTGGTTTTGTATCTGAACTCTTCAATTATCCTTTTCAGACATCACGAGTCATTATTGACCTTTAATATGTCACAGCTGTCACGAAGCAGGAAACCTGCTTCTTTGGGTGGTTTCAAGCCTCCTTGAGATTACAGAGTATAAATGCACTTGCAGACAAAGATCTTCAGCTTCTTCTCCTTTTCTACTTTGAAGCTCACAGGCTTGCCTAGACCTTCTATAGACTTAACCTTTTCAGATTTGTAAGACTTATATGATTGACACAATTTATGGATTTCTTGGATTTATATTAACTTAATTTGATTTGGACTTATTGAGAATGACTTTTATTGAGTTTGCGTTATGCAGTTTATTTGTGCAATAATTGGATTGAATATTCTTACTGAAACTTAATTTTACTTTCTCATTTTTAAGTTATTAATACTTCTGTTACTCATTTGCATTTCTGAAACATTTTTGAATAAATTTGTAAGTTCTCCAACCCACCCGTCTGACGTGGATTCGATTTTGCATCAAATACACAAAAAGATACAAAAAGAAAGTATATTCAGTTTTGCTAAATATTACATTTGTGTTATTAAATTGTTAGGATTAACTTTATAAGTAAGTGTTATAAAAGTTAATCCATATGTAAAAGATGGAGAAATGAGAAGGCTCAATTAAATATCCAATATCGACTCTTACATTGTGCATCTCTAAAAATAAAACAGGCAGAAGTGCATGTGTGTTTGTCTGACCTCCATCTCTCTGCGTTTTCTGCTCTCTTGCTCCTCTTCATACTCTCTCCTGATTTTCTCTCTCTGTTCAGCCAGTCGTCTGTCCTCCCTCTCCTCCTCTGCCCTCATCCGCTCTCTCTCCTCCGCCTGCTTCCTTCGCTTCTCTTCTATCTAATGCCACACGCAATTTAAAACAAAAAGAGAGAGAGAGAGAGAAGATCATGTTTATATACAGGTACAGTGGGTTCCAAAAGTTTACAAATGAACTGAAAATCTGATACAACATCTATGAATACAAAGAGTCTGTGTGTATATGAAGAGTTCAGATGCAAAACCAGCTAAAAGCCATCTCGGTCAAAAATGAGATAATGATACTGAGTGAATGCTCTCGACACATATTACACGTCCATCAAATACTTTTACTTCAAACTCGCTAAAATAACAGCCTCAGCCCAATCAGAAGTACCAGTACTTACATAGAAACCTATACATCTGAGCCTAATAAAAATGCATTTTTTAAAGAAAGACGTCAGATGGATTTAGCTGGTTTTGCATCTGAACTCTTCATATACACTACTGTTCAAAAGTCTGGTGTTGGTAAGATTTGTTTGTCACTTGAGCTCACCAAGTCTGCATTTATTTGGTCAAAAATGCAGTAAAAACAGTAATATTGTGAAATACTGTTAGAATTTAAAACAACTGTTTTCTACTTTAATGTATTTTAAGATGTAATTTATTCATGCGATGGCAAAGCTGATTTTTTTTAGCATCTTTACTCCAGTCCTCAGTGTCACATGATCCTTCAGAAATCATTCTAATATGCTAATTTGGTGCTCAAGAAGGTTTGAAATCAATTTTGAAATCAGCTGTGCTGTATAGGAGTTCATATTAACAGCCTTGCTGTCACTTTTGTTCAATTTAATGCATCTTTGCTGGATAAAATATTTAATGATAATATAGATATATTTAAATCCTAAAAACCCAAAGCTTGAACAGTAGTGCATGTGTGTACCTGGTGTCTCAGGTAAGCTTTGTACTGGTCTTGCTCCAGTAGTTGCTGGGGTGACAGCATCTGATTAAACACATTTCCTCTTGCGAACTGTGGAGTGTGTGTCTCAACAAAACCTTCAGATACACAAAAATACACTGTGAGGATGAAAACATTCACTAAAGACACATGAAACATGTTTGTATGTGAACTAAAACATTTATTAACATGTTACCTGGCCTCTCCGGCCTTTGTGGTGGTGGTGCTGCAGCTGCTGCATTCAAAAGATGCATCTGCTTCAGATCAGCTACACACACAAAAACACATCATTTCTACAGTCACATGTTTCATAACTAACAGGAGATTAAATTATACTAAATAAATCATACTGATTAGATTTCCAGTGCTGTCTCTGAGCGGTGCACCAGCTCCGCCTCTTCCCCAGGGTTCATATGCTCTCATATCGGCTTCAAGTTCAGCCTCCAGCCTTCGCTTCTCCTCCCTGTCCACCCTCCTCTGTGCGGCCCGCTCTTCTATCTACTCACGGGACACACAAACAAACAACCTAATAAGCTGGAATTCTTCAAGAAGCATTTTATTGCTCTCTTCCTGTAGGAAGTTAGAATAAACATATACATGCAACCCATTGTTAATAAACACACACCCACTTTTTACTATGTTATAAAAATTACTGTTTAATATGCAATTAGGACACACCCCTCTGTGAACATATAATAGCTCACCTGCTTTCTGAGCTCCTCTTTATAGCCGATTCTGTCCGTCTTTGCGTGATGTGCAGGAAATCCTAAAAGACCTGAACCCACAACTTCATTCTCACCCACAATCCTCCTGAAACACACACCCCCCCAAAAACAAGGTGTGTATTAACTGTGTACACACAGGCATACAGGTCTGAGTTAGTGGTAAATATTTTCCAATAAAGGCTGTAAGTTCAAAACTAGTCTTACTGTCTGTGAGTGCTTCTGCTGTGTGGACTGAGTGTGTGTGGCTCTCCTGATGATGTTGAAAAAGAAATTCCCGTTATTGGGCAATCTGTGGAAACACACAAGTCATGTTATAGCACCAGTAGGAATCATATGCTAAATTGATTTAAAAATTGGTTTTAATGCTAAGTAGATTCAACTGATTTTGAATGAGCATCCAGAGAACAAAAGTGAACAAATATGATTTATAAATATTGATGCACCCACTCTCAGCACCTAATATTTTACTGCACAAAACCATGTTTATCCTCATTGTAAGTTGACTCATTAAACGTAATCTGCTGTGTCTTACAGGCTCTACTGGGGCTCAGCAAACTCTCAGCATCATTATTTGGAGTCTTATAGGCATCTGCTAGGAATGGGAGGTGAGTAGGGACAAATGGCATCCTGCAGAAAAACAAAACATGTTTGTGAGCTTGAAGAGCAGCATATGAAAATATTAGGGCTGTCAAACGATTAATCACGATTAATCGCATACAAAAGTTTGAGTTTCCTTAATAAATGTGTGTGGACTGTGTGCAATTATTATGTATACATAAATACAAACACATTAAGGTACATATATAAGAAATATTTACAAGTATATGTATTTATTATAATTTTTATATAATTTATATTATATATAAATACAAATATTTTTACATAGATAACATATTTCTTTTACATATATACATTAATTTGTGTGTATTTATATATACATAATAATAACACATAGTACACACGCATATATTAGGCAAACTCAAACTTTTATGTTGTATGCGATTAATCACGATTAATCGTTTGACAGCCCTAGAAAATATGTATGTTTGCGTGTGTGCACGTATGTATATACCTCGGAGACAGAGGGTCTGTCCTGTATTGCAGAAGACTCTCTTGAGGCTCTGCAGTGTCCACACGGATTATGTCATCCCTTGGTTGCTTTCTGTAA
Organism: Cirrhinus mrigala; assembly: GCA_036247105.1. Taxonomy (NCBI): domain Eukaryota; kingdom Metazoa; phylum Chordata; class Actinopteri; order Cypriniformes; family Cyprinidae; genus Cirrhinus; species Cirrhinus mrigala. The sequence continues at coordinate 30,114,893 of CM070008.1, forward strand.
GCAGACGCCTCACTCGCAAAGAGCTGCTTTAAAGAAAAAGGTCAGAAAATCAGCACAAGACATACAACAAATATATGCACACACAAACACACACCTAGTTACCTTCTTCTCAGCATCTGCTGAAACTCTCAGGTCCAGTTCCTTCTCCCTAAAAACAATTAGAGAAATAGTATATGAGAGGAGCATAAACACGTGTTACGTGTTCCACAAAAGAAAGAAAATGGGGTTTGCAATGTCATGATGGTGAGTAAATGAATTTGAATGAATGAAGTTTGGGTGAATCATCCACTGACAATGCTTTAAATGTTTCTTATGAGGTAATGACGTAAACCATATACACCAGTCAGACTACTATGCAACACACACCTCCTTCTATGACTCTGTTTCTCTGCAATTTGTTCCTGAAGATCACGTCTATAACGCTCCTTTTTCCTCTGCTTTGTGGCCTCCAGATCCACTGCACCTGTCAATCAAAATCAGCCATGTCAGAAGCCTGAGCCTTAATGTTCATTATAGGGATGAATATCTTGTCATCATTTACTCACAGTCATTTTGTTCCCAAACTGTATGACTTACTTTCTTTCATGCAGCACAAAGAAGATATTTGGATAACATTGGAAATCAAACTGTTTTGAAAAAAAAAAGAAAAAGATTAAAGCTGCAAGCAGTGTTGAAATAGCCCTCGCACCCAGGCTCACCGCCACACAGTGACTTTAGGAAAACAGTGAACGGTGAGAAATATGTATTTAAAGTAGGAAATATATACGAGAAATATGTCAAAGTCGTTTATATGTGCCAAACTTCCTGCTGCCAGCTGGTGGTGCTATGACTGTAACTGAATATTGGCATGTAGATGTCTTCAAGCCAGGACTTTGATCAAACATATGAAGTTTGGTGCAGATTGAACATGTTTCAGTTAGTGTAAAAGATGACATATCCTGCTGCCAACAGGTGGCACTATGATTTATTGGCCTTTAGATGTCTTCAGGCTAGGACTCCTATGGAACGGGTGAAGTTTGGGGCAGATTGGACATTGCATGTTTAAGTTAGTGTAAAACAAGTCATTTCTTGTTGCCAGCAGGTGGTGCTATGATTATAACAGAATATTGAGCTAATGTGTTCAGGCCAGGATTCTTATCTAACATGTGGGGTTTGGGACAGATTGGACACTGCATGGCTGAATTACAAAAAATTCCTTTTACATGATGAAACATCGAACTTTGTCAGGCTGCCACAGACTGACTAAATCCCTAGGAAGAGTTTGTTTAAACTTGCTGAGAAAATTCTAAATAACAGACTTCCTGTTGGGTTTCAGACTTCGTACCAGGACTTTTTTGTAGGTATTGGTGTGTTACATGTGTCTACCCAATTTCATAAATGTATGTGAAACATAGCTCGAGGAGCACTTCATTGAAATTTTACAGATGGCGCTATCGAGCCATTTTGGCATACCCACTTCTGAAACCCATATCAGATGTAAGTTTTCATTACTTTTGGCGTGTGCAAAGTTTCATGAGTTTTTGAGCATGTTTAGGCCCTCAAAAATGCTATTCATTTTGGAGAAGAGGAAGTAGAAGAATCTGAGCAATTCCAGTAGGATCCTTGGACCATTGGTGCTCGGACCCTTAAAAAAAAACCTCTAGCCAATCTTTCTTCCACAGAAGAAAAAAGTCATACAGTTTGATGGATAATGGTTTGATAGTAAATGAAGACAGAATTGTAATTTTTTGGTGAAGCATCCCTTTAAAATCGAGTCAGAATCATTTAGCATTGAATGAAGCTACGAAACATCAATTCTTAAGTTATTAAGACTAATCAAAGTAGTAGTAAATCATAATAAATCATAATATAATACTGAACTCTTACCTATTAGAAGTCCAGTGGTGCAAACTGTGTCCTGACTGGCCACAGACACAGACCTTTCATTGGCTTGGGTCGCAACGGATGTTGACATTCTACGACAGAGACATGAACAACAGTGAAGAATGTTGGTAAAAACCATTCTACCATTCAAAAAAAAAAAGCTGCTAGTTTGCCAATACTGTATATCTAATCAACCTGTTTCTGTGCTGTAGTTTGCTCGTGTGATGTCCTGTCTCTGTGCACAATTCCCCCCTTCTTATGAGAAAAATAGACACAGAGGTGAAGAATAATAGTGTTAATACATACAATCTAAATATATATAATATAAATTATGTAAAACACATATGTGACCCTGGACCATAAAACCAGTCATAAGGGTCAATTTTTTGAAATTGAGATTTATACATCATCTCAAAGCTGAATAAATTAGCTTTCCATTGTTGTATGGTTTGTTGTATTTGGCCGAGATACAACTATTTGAATATTTGGAATCTGAGGGTGCAAAAAAAATCAATATACTGAGAAAATTGCCTTTAAAGTTGTCCAAATAAAGTTCTTAGCAATGCATATTACCAATCAAAAATTAAGTTTTTATATATTTACGGTAGGAAATGTACAAAATATCTTCATGGAACATGATCTTTACTTAATATCCTAATGATTTTTGGCATAAAATATAAATTTATCATTTTGACTCACACAATGTATTTTTGGCTGTTCCTACAAATATACCCATGCTACTTATGACTGGTTTTGTGGCCCAGGGTCACATATTTCAATATATATAAAGTAATATAATAAATGTTTAAACCAATGTTCAGTGAATCACTGAATATCATAAATAATTTTAAGATAATAAATAATATTAACACAAAAATCGTCATTTCAGAATCAGCCCATGGAGAATAAAATGGGTTCACGAGTCACCAGTTCTAAACAGCTCTGTCCTCACCTGTTTGCTGTCCTTGTGCCTCTCCCTCTCTGATGTCGCCTTCCTTGCAAAAGCATGAGTTCTTCATCACTGCCGTCTTCCTCAGAGCTACACACACCCCATCCCAGCCCACACACCTCTGTAAGGGTCGCCACATCCCTCACACGGACCGTCTGAAAAAGTGAGCAGGAGAGATTTGCCCTTACAAAACAGTATTTTGGCAGAACCACAGTACAGTAATAATATCAGACAGCAACTTTATGTTAATGTATGATACTGTGGTAGGTGATGAGGCTTTTCTAATGGGCAGACAGATAATAGAAGTGGGATGGATGGTGGGGAATTGGATATCCTCAAAACGCAGTGTTACAGCTGTACCATGTACAAAAAACATGGTAATACCATAGTCTTTTTCGGTTGCCGTGACAAAATTTTCTTTAAATAAAATCTAATTACATTTTGCTTTACTTTGTATCAGAATATTCAGCTGTCTGTCATAACACCAGATATAACAATGAAAGCGACAGACACAGAAGTGAAATCTCAACCTCACAAAATCTGTTCAGTACAGGAGAAAAAACAGGAACAATCATGCTTTTGACTCAATACTGTACCCTGGGTATCCGCCTTCTCTCTGGAACTGTGTGAATGTCACCAGCATCCCAGTGATCTTTCTGCAAGAGACACAAAGATAGTCAGAAATAAAGGTTTCTATTGTGTTTGAAATGTTTGGCACACTTGGCATTGTGTCTCACCTCTGCCTTGTATTTCCTGTAATCATTCCTGAGCTCTTCTTGCAGTTTGTGTTTCTTTCTCTCGTATTCCTCTCCGAGTGGCAGACTCACTCCATCTACATAATGAAATAACACATACACACCTTTAACACCGGATATACGCATAACAGAAATTAATTTACAACCATATTAAATTGCAAATAGAGCTGTACCTTGCTGACTTGTGCGTGGAGGGATGTTTTCTTTCTGGAGAGCGTGGCCTGTCCGCCTCTGATACATCAATAATTAACAACATTACAATGAAGACTAGTCACACATGTTCTCATTATCCGCATCATTAACTCTCTCTCTCACCCTCATCTCCATGTAAGGGGGCTCCTGTTCCAGACATGCCTTCTCCTCTGCTATCTTCGTTTTCTGATCTTCCAAAAACTTCTCCAATACCTCATCCATCTGTAACACATACGTATTAATGCAAAGCACGTCAAATATCATTTGCAGCTCTACAGCGCCTCCTGTAGATACATATAGCTTATTTTACATAAACACAATTAGTAATACTTTACAGTGAGGTCTCATGAATTACTGCATGCAGTTATTTGTTATATTGCAATTTGTTACAGTATTCATTAATGTTTGTTAAAATGAGTTAATAAAAATATATTGTCAGTTTATGTTAGCCCAGGTCCATTAAATAATATTAATACAACTTCGGCTTTTAAAATTACTTTAGAATTATTTTTTTTAAATCATGTTAACTAATGTAGTTAACTAATGTTAACAAATGGAAACTGTAGAGTGTACCACAATCCAGTCAAAAGTTTTTGAACAGTAAGATTTTTAAAGAAGTCTCTTCTGCTCACCAAGCCTGCAAAATACAGATCCGAAATACAGCAAAAGCAGTAGAACTTTTAATTATTATTTACTATTTAAAATAACTGATTTCTACTTGAATATATTTGAAAATGTAATTTATTCCTCTGATCAAAGCTAAATTTTCAGCATCATTAATCCAGTCTTCAGTGTCACATGATCCTTTAGAAATCATTCTAATATACGGAGTACCTTGGTCGATTAAAGCATCTTCTTATCCTATGGTAAATTGGATAGATTCTAGTATGGCTTCTAGAGGTATTGTGAGTATAATTTATAAATCACTTGCGGTACAACAGTATTCAAACATTCTGACTGAGGGTTTCTGGGAAAGAGAACTTAACAACTGGGGAAACTGTTTTACTACCTCTAAAAACCCAGCTCACCAAATGATTCATTATGAGTTAATCTATAAGGCATATGCCACTCCCTGTTTATTATATAAAATAAAAAGAAAGTCTTACCCCTTTTGTCACCTGTGTAATAGCTCAAATCAAGGTACAAGTCCCTGGTACAGGACTTTTTGTCGGATCTACTGAAGACGCAGATCCAAAAGGACCCACTGCTTTTTCTTTTGTTGGATAATTCGTCACTACCACTATCTGTCAATCAAAAAAGGATTATGTCTGCTGCTCTTACTGCTGCCAAAAAGGTTATTCTAAAATTGTGGTTGGATCCATCTACTCTGGTTAGATCAACCTGGATGTCATACTTGCTGGACATTGCCCTTTTGGAGTGTACCACAGCCAAAATACATGGTGCCACCAGAAAGACAATGCGATTTTGGTTTGACCTTATTGACACTTTATCAGACCTCTTGGAATCCTGAGATGTATGTGTTATCACGCTAATATTGTTCTGTAATGTATTGTATCACAAGTTTCTATTTTACTTATTTTATTTGTTTATGTATACAGGCAGATCTCGGGCTCTGCTGTAAAAAGTGATAAATCAAAAATGTTTAATAAATAAAAAAATGTAAAAAAAAAAAATCATTCTAATATGCTGATTTTTTAATTATATTTTTTAGCAATATTTAAAATTAGCTAAAAAAAAATATTCAGGATTCTTTGATGAATAAAAAGATCCAAAGATCAGCATTTATCTGAAATAAAAAGCTTTTGTAACATTATGCACGATACTATTCAAAAGCTTGGAGTCAGTATATTTTTTAGAAATTAATACTTTTATTTAGCAAGGATGCTTTAAATTGATCAAAAGTGATGATTAAAGGAGGAAGGTAGATCTCCAGGAACAGGGTTGAGCACCCCTGATGTATACTGTTACAAAAGATTTTTTTTTTTTTTTCAGATAAATGGTGTTCTTCTAAACTTTCTATTCATAACAGAAACCTGAAAAAATGATTATCAACTGTTTTCAAAATAATAATAATAATAATAATAATCATCATCATAATAATGTTTTTTTTAGCTGCAAATCAGAATATTAGAATGATTTCTGAAGGATTGTGTGACTGAAGAAATGTTGCTAAAAATTCAGCTTTGAAATCATAGAAATAGGCCTAAATTACATTTTAAAATATATTAAAATAGAAAACAAATATAAAAAAAAAAAAAAGAAAGAAAGAAATATTTTTACTGGTTTTGCTGTACTTTGGATCAAATAAATGCAGGCTTGGTGAGCAGAAGAGACTTCTTTAAAAAACAAACCAAAAAAAAAAAAAAAAAAAACCCACTAAAAATCTTACTGTTCAAAAACTTTTGACTGGTAGTGTGTAAGCAATTATGACAATAAAAGCTTTATTTATAGATGCAAAGAAAGTTGTTATTAACAACGAAATTAGGAGAAAAGAAAAACACAACACATAAGCAAGTAAGTATATGCATAAATTATAACCTTTTTCATCTTAGTGGAATGACATGCAGACATTTTTAGTGAGGTGTCCAAATACTTATGATCGATGAACCACTTTTACAAACAATTACCATGGTAACCGTTTATGCTTAACGTTACACATCGAGACAAAAAGTGGACGTTACACACCTCTCCGAATTCCTTCTCTTCCTAAAACTCAGTTGAATCTTCTGTCGACACGACACAGAAACTGAATACATCTGATCTTCCACTCCGCAAAAGAACCGTTTGATCAGATCACATCGATATCAGGCACGTTAATAAATTATCGTTTATTTACTAAATCTAATGTGCTATCTGATACAAACTCTATTCCGAACTAGTAATCTCAACAGAAAATGTACTGTCCTGGTTTCATTGGGTAAAGGTAAAAAATGTGTCATCTGATATCTAGATCTGGTCATATGGTAAAAATAATCAGTGTTTTAAAGAAGATGTATATTTATCTAAAATGTTAATCGGCTCATAATCTGATTTCACTGATCTCCCGTCACACTGAATATGAACACAGCTCCGCTATTATTCCTCTCTTCCAGTCCTCCACTCTTTCACTTCCTCTCTTCCGCTTTTCCTCTTTTCCTGTCGCTGCTGCTGATTTATATAACGCTCGGATAGACAGAAGCCGAAAAACTGTTCGGTCATGACGTTTTCTAGGCCAACCCGGAAGTGGCCATATGGGTTTAAAATAAAATAAGAAAGCCGCGTTTAAGGTCTTTGTGTAAGGAATCTTATGTAATATAATGGCCCTCTATTTATTTATTTATTTATTTATTTATTTACTCTGGTTTACGTTTGGTATTGCCTTTTCAAGTGTTATTACTGTTGATATTTTGTATTTTGTACAGTTCTGTATGTTTTTGTTTTCAGGAATAAAAAATTCAAAAATATTATTTTTGTGTATAATTTATGAAAAAAAATATCGAGTGTACTCTCTATTATCTACGTGGATTTTTTTTTATTAAAAATGAACTTATTCATGTTCTCAGTAGGTAATTCAGTGTTTAAAATGCACCCCAGGAGAATTCTGTCATTTTTTGTTTTCTGAAAGTCATGAATATTTCCTCTACATTACATTTTATTTATTATACCGTTCTGTAATGGATATTTATTTATTTTATTTGTTTGTTTGTTTTACAAAAACTAGTTAACTCACTACTTAGTCTTATAAAACTAATTTTCCAGCTAGCATTTTATGTACTATTTAGCATAATCTATGAACACTTGCATTATTCAACAAAATTTATGATCGGAATTTACTTAAAATAAGGAAATTCTGTTCAAAGGTGACAAATCATTCTTTCTTTCTTTTTTTTCTGAAATGTATAAACATTTCCTCTACATAGCAAATTACGTTTTATGTTTAATAGCATTTTGTAATGGGAATTGCATAAAAAATAAAATAAACTGGCCAACTTTATTGTAAAGCTAATTTCATAACTAGCTTTACTATTTTCTGTACGTTTTATATTAGTATATTTTATACTTGTTTAAAGATGCACAATTAAAGGAGTACATTCACAATAGCCTATTAACTTTTTTTTGTTTTGTCTTCTTCACAAAACACATGTCCATTATCAAGTCTCTTTTGGTAAAAAAATCTCAACTAGAAAATTATTTAATTAATATATATTAGATCATATATTAATAAACAATATTATTTTCTAGCGCTTATATGACTTAACATTACATTTTATTTATTTCAGCCTGTGAACTTTAAGCATCCGTCTGTCTTCTACAAAGAAAGAGAAAGAACAATGTATGAAATAGTGTATGTTTATGTATCTAAAGAAGCTGCAGTTTGTTCTCACGCCCATGTAAAGATCGCTGAACTCAATAAACACAACACAACCTTTGGCCTTCTTTGTATTGTGGTTATTGTAGTTTTGGTAAAATCACTTTTGTTATTTTATCGTATGATTCGTCCCAGTTGGTAATAAACAAATATCGCATTTCGTGATTAATAGAAACCCCAATATTTTTGTATAATATTAGAATACAGTTTATTATTTTTTAAAATAATGTCGTCAGAAGACTTCTAGACCTGTGACGGTTAAGAACTTCATCTCCCAGCATGCCTTGTGCCGCCCATAGGGTCACACTGTTACAGAACCGCTTCCGTGTTGTGTTTGTTACTGGAAAACAGAAACTGCGTGAGGTGACATAATTTTCTGTCGGCCGTCACTGATTAGACAGCGATGCTTTTGTAAACCGCTGCGTCAGAAGAGATATTAGATTGGACTATGTCGTTGATTCCGGGCTCAAAGCAGAAGGACAGGCGCATTTTATGCGGGATGTGCCCGGACCCGCAGTGCCAGGCGAAGCTCATCTTCCCCGCACACACCTCCATGAGCATCGAGTGCACTGAATGCGGCCAGAGACACGAACAGAAGAACCTCGCGAATGTGGAGGAAGTGACTGACCCAGATGTAGTGCTTCATAATTTGCTGAGAAATGCTTTGCTGGGTGTGCCAGGCCCTCCTAAAAAGGGCTCAGAGCTGGTTAAAGTGATGGGACTGTCCAACTATCACTGCAAGCTGCTCTCTCCCATCCTCACCCGCTATGGCATGGACAAACAAACAGGCACTGCCAAACTCTTGAAGGAAATGAACCAGGGAGAGATCTTCGAATGCTCGCTTCTTGGGGACCGTGCATTTCTCATCGAACAAGAGCATGTGTCCACTGTTGGGTATGGACGGGACCGGTCAGGGAGCTTGATCTACCTGCACGACACTTTGGAGGAGATCAAGAAAGCAAATTTGAACAGAGAATGTCTTATTCCGGTGCACGTTGATGGAGATGGACACTGCCTGGTCCATGCAGTGTCCAGGGCATTAGTTGGACGTGAGCTCTTCTGGCATGCCCTCCGGGAAAATCTAAAACTCAATTTCAAGCAGAACCTTGGCCGCTACAAAGCCCTTTTCCAAGACTTCATCGATGCCGCAGAATGGGAAGACATCATTAATGAGTGTGACCCACTATTTGTCCCTCCAGAAGGTGTTCCATTGGGCCTCAGGAACATTCACATATTCGGCCTGGCGAACGTACTCCACAGACCCATAATCCTGTTGGACTCCCTGAGCGGTATGCGCAGCTCGGGCGATTACTCCGCTACCTTCCTGCCAGGCCTGGTTCCAGAGGAGCAGTGCCGAGGAAAAGATGGCACTCTGAACAAGCCCATTTGCATCGCTTGGAGTAGCTCTGGCAGAAATCATTATCTACCCCTAGTGGGAATCAAAGGCTTGGCTTTGCCTCGTTTACCTGCTGCACTGCTCCCGAAAGCTTGGGGCGTTCCTCAAGAGCTCATTCGCAAATACGTGAGCTTGGACTCCAGCGGAAGCTGTGTGATCGGCGGCGACCGGAGCCTGCAGGATAAGTACCTGCTGCGTCTCGTAGGCGCGATGGAGGACGTCTTCATGGACAAGCACGGCATCCACCCTGCTCTAGTCGCCGACGTCCACCAGTACATCTATCGACGCACTGGAGTGATCGGCGTGCAGCCGGAGGAGGTGACGGAAGCGGCTAAGAAATCCGTTCAGGAGGGTCGTCTCCATCGCTGCCTTGTCTGCAATGCTCTTTCAGAGCTCCATGTGCCAGCAGAATGGCTCATACCAGGAGGGAAACTCTACAACTTGGCCAAGTCGACTCACGGGACACTGCGAGCGGACAAGAACTACAGCTTTCCTTTAAATAGTTTGGTTTGTTCCTATAACCCAGAAAAAGATGTTCTGGTGCCCGACTACAAACTCAGCTCACTCACGGCCTGCACCTGGTGTCATGGAACTTCAGTGCGCCGCGTTCGTGGTGACGGCTCCGTGGTTTATTTGGACGGAGACCGTACCAATACCCGCTCACAGGGTGGGAAGTGCGGCTGCGGGTTCAAACACTTCTGGGAAGGCAAGGAGTACGACAATCTTCCTGAAGCTTTCCCTATCACTTTGGAGTGGGCCGGCCGTGTGGTGCGAGAGACCGTTTATTGGTTCCAGTACGAAGCGGATCCGACGCTCAACAGCAATGTTTACGATGTGACGATGCGACTCGTCACGAAGCACTTCCCTGGTGAGTTCGGGAGTGAGATTCTAGTCCAAAAAGTGGTGAACACCATCTTGCATCATACCGCCAAGAGGAGCCAAGATGAATACAATCCGGTTGCCATTGAAGGTGCTCACGTGCAGGATGGAAGAGAAGAGAGTGAATCCGCCACTCACCCTCCTACAAAAATCATCCTGACTGGACAAAAGGGTAAAACCCTGCATAAAGAGGAACTGGTGATGAGCAAAACCGAAAGAGTCTTGCAGCACAGCATCAGCGAGCAGGCCGCCCTCTCCCAGCGCCGTAGCACGGATCGCTTGCGCCAGCAGGATCCTCGCCCATCGTCTCCTTCCTCTTCATCATCCTCTGCTCCTCCCACACCCACCAAAGTGCCGCCCACCAGCGGAGAGAAGAAGATACGCGTAACGACCAGCGATGGGCGGCAGGCCATGCTTACGCTCCAGCCACACACCACCTATGGTGAGCTCCAGAGCTCCATCGTCCAGGTCTTCAACTTGTCTCCCGGACAGCTGTGCATCCGACACGGCTTCCCACCTAGAGAGCTGCCCCCGCCACGTCCCGAGGACCAGAACCAGCCTGTTGCGCTTCAGCATGGCGACCGCATCTCTGTGGAAGCGCTGAAAGAGAGCTCACCCGATACTCAGATGACCCAGACGCACACTCACGCGCCTCAAACGCACGCTCACTCTGATCCACGACTCAGCCGGACCAGTAGCAGGGAACTTCAGGACAACATTGACCTTGAGATGTCATCACTCTGTCTCCTGGCAGCACTTATGGGTAAGATACACCTTCCTGTTATAGATCTGCTTTATGAGAAGGCTGTGTCATACTAGAAACAACATCTATTTAAGTGTGTCTGACTCTCTGGATTGTGTATTTTACAGGTCAGGATGATTCTTTTGTAATTTCAGATCATGTTTCAGAAATTACTGATTACTAAATGTGTGTGTGAGGCCTGTCTATTTAATGTGTTTTCTTTCTTCCTCTCTTGTGTTTCTTTCAGGTGAAGATGTCTGGTCATATGCCAAGAAACTGCCTCACCTGTTTCAACAAGGAGGAGTCTTCTACAATATTGTGAAGAAAGACATGGGTAATCTGTCCTTTTTTCACTTTCTCACACACAATTTGAATTGAGTTTTCAAAATTCAAAATTGTGTTTGGCCTGACAAAGACCATACAGTCAAAAGTTTACATACACCTAGCAGAATCTGCAAAAAATAATTCATACAAAATGCATGTTGTTTTTTATTTAGTACTGACCTGAATAAGATATTTCACATAAAAGGTGTTCACATATAGCCCACGAGAAAATAATAGTTGAATTTATAAAAATGACAATGTTCAAAAGTTTACATACACTTAATTCTTAATACTGTGTTGTTACCTGAATGATCTACAGCTGTTTTGTTTTGTTTTGTTTTTTTGCTTAGTGATAGTTGTTTATGAGTCCTATGTTTGTCCTGAACAGTTAAACTGCCCACTGTTCTTCAGAAAAATCCCTCAGGTCCCACAAATTCTTTGGTTTTTCAGCATTTTTGTGTATTTGAACCCTTTCCAACAGTGACTGTATGATTTTGAGATCCATCTTTTTACACTAAACTATTAAAGAAGGTCCAAACACTCACTGATGTTTCAGAAGGAAACACAATGCATTAAGAGCCGGGGGTGAAAATTTTTTTAATTTGAAGATCAGGGTAAATGTAACTTATTTTGTCTTCTGGGAAAACATGTAAAAATCTTCTGTAGTTTTGAAGGGCAGTACTAAATGAAAAAATATGATATTTTGGCAAAATAAGAAAAATGTACACAACTTCATTCTGTTTAAAAGTTACTGTCATTGTTAGAATAGGTTGAAATACACAAAAATGCTGAAAAACCAAAGAATTTGTGGGATTTTTCTGAAGAACAGCAGGCAGTTTAACTGTTCAGAACAAACATGGGACTCATAAATAACTATCACTAAAAAAAAAAAAAAACTGTTGTGGATCATTCAGATAACAACACTGTATTAAGAAACAAGTGTATATAAACTTTTGAACACGGCCATTTTTATCAATTCAACTATTATTTTATCTTGTGGACTATATGTAAACATCTTTTATGTGAAGTATCTTATTTAGGTCAGTACTAAATTTAAAAAAAAAAAAAAAAAGAAACATGTATTTTGTATGATCCCTCTTATTTTGCAGATTCTGCAAGGTGTATGTGAACTTTTGACTTCAACTGTATGTGTTGCCAAAAACATTTGCAGTGACACTGCATTGTGAGGGTGGGATATAGAACTGGTTATATTGTCTTAAAAATACAGAATAATTTTCATGGTTTGTGGTGTGGAAGTGACCTCTGGTAACCCAGACTTTTGTTTGTTCTGCCACTGTCTGAGAGATGCAATAGAGTGGAGTTAAAAATAAAAAAAAATTGATTAACTGTACATGCCCAGTAGTCAGAGAAATGTAGTGAAAAGCTACTCTTTTAAAAATCATTTTTAAATGAGGATTTTTAAATTTAATATGTTGTTTTACTTCACAAATTATACTACCAGCATAATAATTTAAGTGAGAAGTTGAATTGAAAAATTAACAAATTTCAGAATGTCTTAGTATTTTGTTTCCCCCTCTTTTTGCTTTATTGTAGCTTAAGCTGTAATGTTTTAGGTTTGATTCCAAAGGAAAGCAACAACTGATAAAAAAAAAAAAATGTAAATATGTACCTTGATTGCAGTGTAAGTCGCTTTGGATAAATGTAAATGTTTAATGACAGCAGAACTCAGGCTGCATGAATCCTACAGGTTTGTGTAAAACCTGATGATAGATTCAAGAACAACCTCTCTAGATTCCAGAACATCTTACCTTTCGCAGCTGAGTTCAACTGGTCAATGTCACAAATTAATTTAATTTTATATGACCTAGAAATAGTTCAGAATCTTATTTTTTTAAGCCTTAAAGGAGAAGTCCACTTCCAAAACAAAGATTCACATATAATGTACTCACCCCCTTGTCATCCAAGATGTTCATGTCTTTCTTTCTTCAGTCGTAAAAAAAATTATGTTTTTTGAGGAAAACATTTCTGCATTTTTCTCCATATAATGGACTGATATGGTACCCCGGTTTTGAACTTCCAAAAGGAAGTTTAAATGCAGCTTCAAATGATCCCAAATGCAGTTGTAAACGATCCCAGCCAAGGAAGAATGGTCTTATCTAGCAAAACGATCGGTTATTTTCATTAAATCGTATTTTGACAGTTAGGGTCATGAACCGGAACAAAAACAGTCCTGGCAGAGTAAGACAAGATGAGCGTTTGGAATTAAAAAGTATATAAATTGTATTATTTTTATTAAAATAACCAATCGTTACGCTAGGTAAGATCATTTGCAAACACATTTTGGATCGTTTGAAGCTGCATTTAAAATGCATATTGGAAGTTCAAAATAGGGGCACCATATCAGTCCATTATATGGAGAAAATGCAGAACTGTTTTCCTCAAAAAACATAATTTCTTTCCGACTGAAGAAAGAAAGACATGAACATCTTGGATGACGAGGGGGTGGGATTGATTCAGTAACGGAACACCATAGTGTTTTGCTCAGAGAGGCTTTGTTTGAAACTATTTACGTTGATGAAATAGAGCAAAAACAGCTTTTATTTAAAATATAAAATTAAAATGGACTTTTTTTGGACTGTGTTATAAAATTAATATATTTGCAATCGTACTGATACATATGGTTTAAACAACAATTCCGATATCGTAGACGATATATATCGCACACATGTAGCCCTGGACCACAAAACCAGTCTATATTTCTAACCAGGTATATTTTTAGCAGTAGCCCACAATACATTGTATGGGTCAAAATTATCGATTTTTATTTTATGCCAAAAATCATTAGGATATTATGTAAAGATCATGTTCCATGAAGACATTTTGTAAATTTCCTATCATAAATATATCAAAACCTAATTTTTGATTAGTAATATCCATTGCTAAAAACTTAAATTGGACAACTTTAAAGGCGATTTTCTCAAAATTTAGATTTTTTTTTGCACCCTCAGATTCCAGGTTTTCAAATAGTTGTATCTCTGCCAAACATTGTCCATGTATTTATTCAGCTTTCAGATTATCTATTATGTAATTGACTGGTTTCGTGGTCCTGGGTCACATATGAACATTTGTAAAATGAAACTGACACTTGTTTGTATCATCCACTTCTACTGCATACAATAAGAAACTGTGCTAATAATCTATATTTCTGTTTTAAGGTCTGTTGGACGGGAAGCACTGCACACTGCCCCACTTGTCGGGTAAGACGTTTGTGTTCAACGCCGCGGAGGAGCGTTTGGAGCTGTGTGTGGACACAGCCGGCCATTTTCCAGTGGGCCCTGACGTGGAAGAGCTCGTCCAGGAGGCCCTGTCCCAACTCCGCTCAGACGCCGCCTCCCGTAGCCGAGAGGGAAGCCCCGCCCACGGCCTGCGATTGGGCGCCGGCGGCGCAGTGCGGAAGAAAGAGCAAACCGTCACGGCCTTCCAAGGCAAAGGTCACTCACTGGGCTCCGCCCCTCCTGAACACCCACCAATCAGGCGGCAGCACAGCAGTGGCGTGGATCTCAGCAACAGCGCTCATGGCGAAGGAATAACGTTGTCAGGGGAGGAGTTGGTGCGCGTCGCTCCGGGCATGCTCACTTTACGCGAGGGCCGTGGATTAGGGCTCGAGCCCGCCGTGATCGAAGCCCAGCGGCAGCGCCTGCAAGAGATGGTTTCAAACATACAAGCGTCCATGGACAAACACTTGCGCCAGCACACTGCAGCAAGGCATGAGGTGAAGGAAGAAGAAGAGGCTCCTGACAAACAGGAGGATATGGAAAGTCACGGAGCGGAGCCTCCCAGCACCTTCGAACCCATGGACCAATCTTGATACTTCATTACCCGCATAGCAGAGTGAGCTTCCTGGCATAACACGCATACACACACACTGTGATTCAACTAATGAATAATGGTGCAGCCGATTTACTGACACGTGCGTCCTTTGAGTGTGAAACGCATTCCTTAAATAGTCTTAAGATGTGAAATTTGGAGTTGTTATTACAGGAACTGTAATTTGGAGTGTCGGCTTTCATCCACCAAAAATATATACATGGTGCACACTAATTTAAAGAGATAGTTCAACTAGTCATTTACTCACCGTCATGTCATTCCAAATGTACTTTTTTGAAGAATGTTTCTGTTCATATAATGAAAGTCAGTGGGTTCCAAAATAACATTGGACCCAAATGTCGTCTTTTGTGTTTCACGAAAGGAAAAAAAGTATATGGAATGATATGAGGGTGAGTAAATGTTGACACAGTTTTCATTTTTGGTTGATCTATCCTTTCAGGATCACCCCTGAGCTTTGCTAGTTATCCACATATAGTACTTAAATAATCAAAGTGCACTTTGACCCTCATTGCTGGGTTCACAGCTCTCTTATTCACAATCCAATTTGAAACACTGACTGTCTCACTGAGTCTAAACTTTAGCCCTGCATCTGTGTGCACTTAATAGGTAACAGGGTCTCCATGATCATATGTTTGTGTCTTCAACACAGTTCCAGCCTGTGGAACAAACAGCTTAGTCAGCTTATCAGTTTAGCGATATAGTCGTCTTTTGCGCTTCTCTACCCCACAATTCATCGCAAAATCTATCCAAAGAACACTACATGGTAAAAGCAACATTTTACATTTACTTAATAGCCCAACTACACAGAGCACAGAAACCTCTCTCAGCATAGAGTTTCTGTTGACTAATCTCCAATTGGCCTTTAAACTTGTCAGTGTTGCCTTTGTTGCGGCCCAGACTCACTATTTGGTTTTACTGTACCGTTTTGCATGTCCTTTCTTCTTTAAACACTCTTCCGTGCAAGACAATTCATACAAGTTTACTTAGTATCGGAATGTAATGTAGATTCTGGGAAAATCTAAACGGAAAGTAGCCGAGTGGGTGAGTTCAGCGCTGTAGTGAAGTTGTTACCTGTGTGTTAGGCCATACTAATATGCTGAAGTAGAGTGGAATGTGCGTCAAGGACGGTTTAAATGTTTTCTTTAGAGAAAAACACTATATCCACATTCTGTTTGAGAGAGAGATTTTTCTCATCACCTTGGCAACTGATTCATATAAACCAAAAAAAAAAAAGAAGTTTACAGTAAAACAGATTAATAGAGCTGTTGAGCTTTGTGCTTCGGTCTGGGTAGAGAATAAAGCGGATGGAAAATCCTAGAGGTTGTGTTGAACTCATATCTATTGAAACTTTGCTGAGCTGTTGCGTTTAACCCGGTGTTGCCAAAAACAGGTGCTCAAACCTGTTGTTAACAGCCTTAATGAGTTTTCTACCCTCCCCGGCTCTGATTTGCAGTGACACACTTCTGTGTGACGGGAGTATTGGAACGAGGCCTGACTTCTGGTCCAAGGTCAAGCGTGATGTTGGAGGCTTGATGAGCTTTTAAAAGATTGGATTTTGATTTTTAAGTCGACGACATCTATACCAGAGCACTTTTTCTGTGTGGGCGTGTTTATTAGCTCTTGAACATAATTGATATTTGTTGGTGTAAAGAGCAGCACAAAAGAAATGTTTTACTGCTTCATGTAACACAGACTCAAGCGCAGGTTGTTTCTCTGTGACTGCTGCCCTCCTGATATATTGTATTCCAGTGTACAATAGTGGTATATATTGTATTATACTTTCATCTGTACAGATATTGAATCTGTTTTTTTTTCTCTCCCCCCTTCTGGATTGTTTCCCTCCTCTGTTTTTCAATAAAACAGTTGGATGATTCTACGCAGCTGAGGAATCTGCTGATTGCATGCTTGATTACTTTTCGCCTAACAACAATAAAGTTATTCCATCTGTATGAGATGATGTGGTCGCTGTTTGTCAATCACTTTTTAATGAAGTTTTCTATTGTCTCTGATAGGTCACTAATGGACCACATCAGTGTGAATTAGTGGCAACACTTACTATAAATTTGTATAAGTTAACATTTAATTTCATACTAGCAAATAATTAACAATACCTTCCATCTTGATTGATGTTAAATTCTATGTAAACTACTGTTTAAAAGTTTAGGGTTAGTACAATTTTAATGTTTTCTTAGAAATCTCCATTTATTTGATCAAAAATATAGTAAAAGCAGTGAAATATTACAATTTAAAAATAACTGTTTTATAATTTAATACATCTTAAAATGTAATTTATTCCTGTGATGTAAAGCTGAATTTTCAGCATCATTAATCCAGTCTTCAGTGTCACATGATCCTTCAGAAATCATTCTAATGTGCTGATTTTATTCTCAAGAAACATTTCAAGAGACATGCCTTTGCTGTCAATTTGATCAATCCTTAATAAATCCTTGCTGAATAAAAGTAATTACTTTAAAAAATTAAAACTTACTGGCCACAACTTTCTGAGTGTATAAAAATACATTTATATTTTTAGTTGTAAAAATGAATGTAACATTATTGTATTATGAATGAATGTGAACAATAGTACATGTAATTGTTAAATTTCATAAACGCTGTAAAAATAGTTAATTGGTAGTTCTTGATACATCGCGCATTCACAAATTGAACCTAATTGTTACATATTACCAAATTAGTGTTGATATTTTTCCAAGTTAGCTTGAAGTGTTGATGATTATAACCAGACTGTGAATTACAAAATGGCGTTGCATTTCATAAAATTTTGCAGCGGTCACAGCTGTGTGCCAACCTCAAAATAAAAGCTAAAAAGCCCATAAAAATATAACAGCATCAATAAACATCATCATTTAACAGTATTCATACCATAGAAAATGACAAATCTGGGGAAAAAAGTTTAGTTTAGATACTTTGTGGCATGTTAAGGTTATCATGGATAATTTTTATGTAATATGCAGATTGAAAATACATTTGGGTCAAATAAAACCAATTTAAAAAAAAGTGTTGCACTTTAATTGGAAATCTAAATGGACATACACTATAATACTCTCTATACTATTCTATAAGACTTCCATTGTAAATTGATTCCTGTAAGTGCATTTTTTGTGTGTTTTTATAAATTGTGATACACCAAAATTATTTTCTCTGGTAATCAACTTATATTTTTGTAAGACTTCAGTTCATTTTTTAGGGATGATATTATATATATATATATATATATATATATATATATATATATATATATATATATATATATACACACAGTTGAAGTTGAAACTTTACATACATCTTGCAGAATCTGCAAAATTTTGTTTAATGATATTTGTTCATGAGTCCCTTGTTTGTCCTGAACAGTTAAACTGCCCGCTGATTTTCAGAAAAATCCTTCAGGTCCCACAAATTCTTTGGGTTTTCAGCATTTTTGTGTATTTAAACCCTTTCCAACAATGACTGTATTATTTTGAGATCCATCTTTTCACACTGAGGACAACTGAGGGGCTCATATGCAACTATTACAGAAGGTTCAAACGCTCACTGATGCTCCAGAAGGCAAAACGATGAATTAAGAGCTGGGGGTGAAAACTTTTGAACAGAATGAAAATGTGTACTGTTTTTGCCTAAATATCATATTTTATATAGAACTGCCCTTCAGAAGCTACTGACATGTTTCCCAGAAGACAAAATAATTTAAATTTACACTGATCTTTAAATTCTAAAGTTTTCAACCCCCAGGTCTTAATGCATTGTTTCTCCTTCTGGAGCATCAGTGAGCGTTTGAACTTTCTGTAATAGCTGCATATGAGTCACACTAAGTTGTCCTCAGTGTGAAAAGATCTCAGAATCATACAGTAATTGTTGGAAAGGCTTCAAATACACAAAAATGTGAAACGCAGCTGTGGATCATTCGGTTAACAACACAGTATTAAGAATCAAGTGTATGTAAACTTTTCAACAGGGTCATTTTATAAATTCTGTTATTTTCTCTAGTGGACTATATGTAAACGTCTTTTAGGTGAATTTTTTATTCAGGTCAGTACTAAAAAAATAACATGCATTTGGTATGATCTCTCTCTTATTTTAGTAAAATAATTAACATTTTGCAGATTCTGCCAGGTGTATGTATGTAAACTTTTGACCTCAACTGTATATATATATACACACATCTCTCTCTCTCTCTCTATATATATGTCTACAAATACTAACTAATAACAATTTCTAAATCATTGTAGTCTTTCTGCATTATTAGTCATAACATATACATCATTCAAACAAATGTGTTCATAGGCGAAGGGTGTGATATTTCCAATCAAAATCACAATATTTACTGTACATTTTTACATGCAAACCAGTAATAGGCAAAGATTCTTGACACCAGTTGCAGGTTCAGTGCCACAAACTGGCTACGAAGTTACTGAGGTCCCAAACCCTAATCAGGACACCGAATTTCTGTTTTATCTCCAAATCTGAAGGAGTTGCATAAAACTCAACTTTGGTGTCATACTGTCCTAGTTTTTGCTCTCTTGTGACCCATTTAGAAGAGGAAGGCAGAGCTCTAGGGTTAGATACATTAGTCAGGATGAAACACAGGATTGATAGAGCCGTTCAAACGTACAGCATGTCCGTCACTACGTCGACGAGAGAGCAGCCGCTGAAATAGTCGAGGTGAACCCGGCACTCCTGACAGAGACACTCGCCTCGGCAGTTTCAGAGAGCGCCCTCTAGAAATACAAATACCAGTGATGACGCAACATGACAAAAACAAATCCGATTACACAACATAATAAATACTCACCCAGAACTGCCACTCCGATCATTAGACGATGCTTGCGTGAAGCTATGTGGCACCGGAGTCACAGTGGGCCTCAATGGTTCCTGCTTCTGCACACATATACACGTTTATTACACATTAACATATGAAGGTTCTTCAAAAAACATTTGTTTTAAGATGGATAATTATATATTTAGCTGTAGTGTGCCAGTAGAAAACATAGTTTCCAGTTTGTTTTTAATGTTCCAAGTATCTTGGAGAAGTTAAAACATTTTTATCTACATTTAGGCCATATCGGTTTGCAAAAGGATTATCTTGAAATCTGAAACTGATATGTCCTACTCGCACACTAAAGCAAACAATATAATAAATCATCTTAAAATAAATGTTGTAGAAACAAATCAAGTAGAAATCCTTTCTAGAAAACAAGAGGTGTTTATAGTGTGTTTAATTACAGTTGAGGTCAAAAGTTTACATACACCTTGCAGAAACTGCAAAATGTTTATTAGTTTACGAAAATAAGAGGGATCATACAAAATGCATGTTGTTTTTTTATTTAGTGCTGACCTGAATAAGATATTTCACTTAAAAGATGTTCACATATAGTCCACAAGAGAAAATAATTGAATTGAATTTTTAAAAATGACCCTGTTCAAAAGTTTATACAATTGATATTAATACTGTGTTGTTACCTGTATAATCCACAGCTGTGTTTTTTTTAGTTTATTGATAGTTGTTCATGAATCCCTAGTTTGTCCTGAACAATTAAACTGCCTGCTGTTCTTCAGAAAAATCCTTCAGGTCTCACAAATTCTTTGGTTTTTCAGCATTTTTGTGTATTTGAATCCTTTCCAAAAAAGACTGTATGATTTTGAGATTCATCTTTTCACACGGAGGACAACTGAGGGACTCATATGCAACTATTACAGAAGGCTTAAACACTCACTGAAGCTCCAGAAGGAAAAACTATGCATTAAAAGCCAGGGGTGAAAACTTTTGATCAGTATGAAGATGTGTACATTTTTCTTATTTTGCCTATAAACCTAATTTTTTCATTTATCACTGCCCTTCAGAAGCTATAGAAGATACTTACATGTTCACCAGAAGACAAAAAAAAGTTACATTTACCCTAAACTTCAAATTCAAAAGTTTTCACCCCCCGACTCTTAATGCATTGTTTTTTCCTTTTGGAGCATCAGTAAGTGTGAACTTTTGTAATAGTTGCATAAGTCTCTCAGTCCTTTCTGCCCCGTTTAAACATTTCAGTTGTGTTCAGTTGTGTCTATGCAGGGTCAGAAAGCTTCTGGATTTTATCAAAAATATCTTAATTTGTGTTCTGAAGATGGAACGACATGAGGGTAAGTAATTAATGACAGAATTTTCTTTTTTGTGTGAACTATCCCTTTAAAGTGACAAAAAACATTACATTCAGTTTACACCTAAGTATATTATTTTAAAGTAGCTAATTTATTTCCAGAATGAACATGTGTTGACCATGTAGTATATAATTCATGCATGCATGAGTACCGTAGTGAAGCAGGCTGTGGGCAGGTATCCCTCCTTTCCGTTCTGAAGTCGGACGTAACACCAGTCAGCGTTCTCCTGATACAGCAGCAACACCACCTCACCGGCACGGACACTCAGCTCTTCGTCACAATCTGCGCTGTAGTCTGCTGTCACAACCATCTCATACAAACAAAAATAGATCTAAATATAGTATATACTACTGTATTACATGATGCTGCAGCTCAAATGAGAAAATGTGTTACCATTTCTCCTTGGTGCTTGAACATCACCCTCTTCCGACAAACTGAAAGATTCAATCATTTTGCTATAATATTTGTACATTAAACAGAAATTATACAAAAGGTGAGCAAGAAAAGACAACTAACCTTGAGGCGACAGCACAGTGGTGAACACCTCAAACTCTTCATGGCTCTGTGTGTAGATCTGCTGCATGATGAAGCCAAACAGCACACAAGCTGCAAGAAGAACTGAGACACTTTATTCAGAGTCACTGCTATTGCTAAATCTTCTCCCCTCTTTAAATACTCTCTTATACGCACACACATTACAGGATCTTGGCTAGGTGCTTTTCTAGGAAACAACAGCACTCTTAAATCTATTTAAATCTGTTAGACTTCAATTAACTGTTGAAATGCTTCAGGTCATAGCTTTGATCAGCCACTCACATGCATCCAGAAACCAAAGCCCTCCAATCACATACTCTTTCACACCATAAACATATAACACTACACTTCACATCCTATTCCCAGTCCTTTAGTGAAACAGGTCGCTACATAGAGAACCTCATGCATGTCAAAAAAGGCACAGCGAAATATTAACATTTTCATATTTCATACATTTTATTAGCCTGCAATACAGTAAGAAATATTCATTTCATTTAATTTCATTTAAAAAAAAAAATCACTTGTAAAATACTGAGATATAGGCCCACATTCACAGAATAAAAGTATTATGACATCTGCGTTTACTAATATTTCTATCATTTTTTAGAACTTGAAATCCTATAAGGCTTCCTCACTCCAGATGAACATTTCAGGACAGTACAAACAATCAGTTTTAATTCATTTTTGATTTAAGAAGTAAAAACAACTCATCTGAAAAACAATGGTGCTTACTAGATTAAGTCTAATCCTGATTCTTAGATTAGACTCATTTAAATCCAGCCTGCTTAAATCACTCTGATTAACAAATCAGCCTTAATACTCAGAGTGAATGGAGAGTATCCATACTGTGTGTGTTGTGCAGTATGTTACCAATATGTTACGATGATAATTATGTTTAAATATATTGGCAATGCATTTAACATGTATGTATGTGTCATATTTAGATTAGTGTGCAGAATACAGTACCTGATCATGAGTGTGTTACCGTCTCTGCTTTTCTCAGGACAGTGACATCACTGGAAGGATTAAAGGTCAGGGAGGTCAGAGTGTTGAGATCAGTGTCTCTACTTACATAATAAAATCAGCACAGCTAATTAGAGGCTGTGCTTCTGAGAACCCCGTCAGTGTGTTAAAATGTCCTTCAGTTTGCTCAGTAAAGCTTCATGGATGCTGCAAACAAATCGGTCAGATCCTCTTCAGTGTGAGCCCGAGGAGACAGTTTAGTTACCCGCTCCTGTCAAACATACACAAACAAACTCAATTAATCACTCTGAGATCATTTTAGCACACTATATAATGCGATATTGATTGGTATAATATTGTATGCATTGGAGTGTTGCAATTTAAGCTAGGGCTATAGAAGATGAATGTAGTATCATATTAATGTACTGTATGTACATAGAACTGTGAAGCAGTGTCGAAAAATTAGCAAGGGCTTGTGGCAAAAATGCCACCAAAATGAACAAAAACACCGAATAAATTCAAAACAAAAAGGCAAAAAATGCCTCTGCACAATTAAAGAATGTATTATGGCTGCCACGATTAAAATGAAATGTGAAAATGAATGAAAAGTGTCAATTCGTGGAATGACATTTAGATTCGCACACTGCATCAGATTGCTTTTATGTGCTGTTTTGTGCAGCGTTGAGCCTTATAACCAATCAAACGCATTTCTGTTGAACGCAGGAATGCGTTGGCCAATCAGAGGCTCTTAGATTAGTAAACGTTGAAAATGCTGGAGCTGTCGACGAGTGCGCACACTTGCAAATTCCCTCATCGTGAACAACACTGTGTAGATATGATGAAAATAAAAGATGTTTTGTGCCCAAAATGAAACAAAAACTTTTTATATTGGTTTCTATATCAATATTAATAATCAATATTACAATATAAAGTGCAATAATCTACAATAATAATTTTTGTCATAATATTGCAGCCCTATTAGCTCTTGTTTTTTACATGTATAATTTAGACACAATTTTAAACAGTCTATTGTTTTTGACAACAGTTTAAAATATTAATTAAAGTAATTGGGTAAATTTAAGTATTTAAAAATTAGACAACATAATATGTTTTTTATAATAATAAGGTGATTATAAAAATTGCTGTCACAAATGTAAAAAATGTAGCCCTTTAATGAAAAAAAACTTGATTTCTGAGGTCATTAAAATAAGCATTAATGATTTAGCTTATACACTGCATTTTAATTTTACATAATATACTTTAAAGTAGGAGGTACAATAAAAAATAGGGGAAAAAATAGCTTCTTAAAGGCACAATACGTAATTTTCACAGCTAGAGAGTGCATTTTCAAAACAAACAATGAAACAAAGGCGTAGTTTGATGTGATTGAGTGTGGAATCATGGGAGTTGTTGTCTTCATCCCCACAGCAGATGCAATTCAACAAAACTTGGTAAGAAGTCGTGTTCATGGATGAGCTAATATACTAAAGTATTATTAACATCACTGTACAGTGAAGCATGGTGGGGCTAAAAGACGTGGAAGCGAAACAAGACTGCTGGAGCGATTGCTAATGAGAGACGATCACACACGACTTAAAAGCAGCAGAGCTTTTACTATGCCACAGTCGGCTGCTTTTTCCAGTCATGCGTATGTGGGGTAAAACAGTGCTGTTTTATTATACTAGTTATATTTGAGTGTGTTGGAAGTTCTGTTATAATGCTACTCTGTTTGTCGCTCGTCACCGGCCAAATCAACGCATAACAAAATAAAGTGTCTTTAGTGTTTCCATGGTTTCTACAAAATAAAACCAGAAATTGAAGCTGTTTGACGTCACTGGCAGGCGATGCAATGACATGGTCCGTACACTACTTAAATTTTTATTTCTCCAGATTTAAACATTATTGGAAACATTGGGAGTAATGCATGTACACAGGTCAGCAAAATATATAACACTATTTTTGTTATTTTTTTATATTTTAATAAAAAAATCTTACATATTGTGCCTTTAATTTTAGCTTTGGTTGAAATTTATCATCAACATCACAAAAAAAGTTGTTTGAGATCCTGCAAATATAAGATAATTGTAGTTATAGTAATTATTATAGCTGTTGTGTTTTTCTGGTGAACAGTCACGTTAGCTGAGGGAGTTCAGCCCTTTCTCATGCTTGGGTGATTAAGCTGCTTCTGTGATTTTTGATGGAGCAGAATTTCAGCTTTCAGCAAAATATGATCTCTGTGATGTTTTTTAATACAGCGATGTGACGTGATATGTTGACCTGAGGGATGGTGCCCTTCACCAAAGATGGAATGTCCTCTTTATTGTAGCCAATTGCAGACAAGCCATCCTCCACTTCCAGGTCATACAGAAACGATCTGAGAGTGTCGGCCAACACACGACCAGCATCATCCTTCTTGATGTTGCTCACATCAGTACCTTATAAAACACATACACAAACATTAACCATGATCAGTTAAATCATACAATGTTTCAAATACAGAATTGTTTACAAAATTACTTACAGAAAATATAGTCAATCGTAACATATTATCAATACATACTACAAACCTATGTTTTACACAATAAACATTTAACTTTACAATACAGCAGTACATATTAATACATTTCTTCAGCAGCTTTTCTGTGACATCTTTATACACTACTATCACATACTGTGTTAATATTTGACCTAGTCTCAGCCTCAGACGTCGCGCCCACAGACCGCCGGCTGAACAGTCTGAATGTCTGGCCACGCAAGACTATATTTGACCCAGTTTTGAGTTTAGGCTTCAAGGTGTTTTACCTAGTATTTCTGCTGCCTCCAGGTGGCGCTCAGGACACATGTTTGCAGTGAATGCAAAAACAGCAGGTGAAGTAAGAACTACAGAAAGTCCATGAGGCTGAAAGAAAATGGCATAGCGTGAAAAACACTGGGAATCTGCCATGAAGAAAAAACACTGAATTTGAAAAAACTACTTGAAAAGTACCAGTACTAGTATTACTATTATAATGCATTAGAGTATATACAGTATATCGTGCGATATTGCGTGCATTAGTTTAGACACACACTATCATTCTGAAGTTTGGAGTCAATAAGATTTTTTATTTAATTTTATTTTATTTTATTTTTGAAAGTCTTACCAAATTTGCATTTATTTGATCAAAAATACTGTAAAAACTAATATCATACAATTTAATTTCAAATTAATTTTTTTTTTTTTTTAATTTTAAATAACTTTAAAACAATTATAATATATTTAAAATTTTCATTTATTCCTGGAAAGCCAAAACTGAATTTTCAGCAGCTGTCACATAATCCTTCAGAAATCTTTCTAATATGCTGATTTGGTGCAAAAAAATGTTATTGTTATGGAAGACATGATACATCTTTCCAGGAATCTTTTATGAACAGAAAGCTCA
This sequence comes from Cirrhinus mrigala, assembly GCA_036247105.1. Taxonomy (NCBI): domain Eukaryota; kingdom Metazoa; phylum Chordata; class Actinopteri; order Cypriniformes; family Cyprinidae; genus Cirrhinus; species Cirrhinus mrigala. The sequence continues at coordinate 30,141,226 of CM070008.1, forward strand.
AAAGAATGTTTATTTGAAATAGAAATCTGTTGTAACACTTTTAATGTCTTTACTGCTACTTAACCAGTTTATTTTATCCTGACTAAAGAATTTATTAACAAAACTTAAAAACGTACTGACCCCAATTTTATGAAAAGTAGTGTAACACATTTTATATTTACCACTATAGGATGTTCTACATTGTAGCCTTTAGCCCTGTGAGTTTTGACATTCCCAGCAATGGGATACGACATTCCGTGACTTGAACAAAGAAAACAAAAAGTCAACAACACATTATCAGATCATTTCCACAAATACATATCAACAGAAAAATAAAACTATTGCAAGGACATAACTGTACATGTGATTTTGCTATTGGAATTAAATTAAAGGTGTTATCATAAAACTGGCAGTAAGGTCGCTAACTTTCAACAAGAGCTGCTGCCTCACAGCAATAAGTTCAGTCCACCTGGGCTGTCTGATGTACACAAATATGGAAAATTACTACAGCGCAGCACTAGTGATTCCATTAGCAGTCTCTTAAGTGTGTTGCGATTTGATGCTGCCAAACTCATTACCAGAATCAACTCTTTTTTTTGGATGTTAATTTAATGTTAGTTCTATTTAATTACCATAAATGGACTCCTGCATTGCCAAAGCCAATTCCTGCAAACACACTGGCCAGGTGCATGCTGGAGCGAGCCTCCACATCTCCAGCATCACGCACCGCCCTACAACACATGCATCTTCATATCTTAACATTATTACATTTCAATATAATACTTTTAAAATATATATCAAATATTTCGAGTACCCAGATATTCATTAAACTACAAAACACCTGTCCTAATTCAAATTTATATACATCTTAAAAGCAGAAACGTACCGTTTCAAGTATTTGGCAACGATCTTGAGAGCGTGTCTTGCCCAAACATCACTGATTGGATTGCTGCCCTGGTAAGCTGGGCGATTGATAGGATTAGATGGGCAGGGACTCCTTAGGTTATACGGCAATGCAGTGAATGACTCCAATGCATGGCTAAAAAGATTTCAAGCAAGTACAATATTCATAATCTAAACATAAATATCAAATTTTGATATTTAAATATTTTTTTTGATAGTCTTTTTTTTTTTTTTTTTTTTTAAAGACACACCAGAGCACGTCAAAGCCACTGTTAGCTGCCACTCTGGATGGCATGTGAAGAGTATGTAGAGGATCCACCATCCCCAAAGTGGGCTTTAGGGCTCGATTTGCAATACCTGAAAAGAAAAACACCCTTCAACCATTATGTCATCTTAAATCTAAACCTTGACTCTCAACCTTTCTGGAGTCTCTATATGGAGAACTGTGATGAAATGTTAATGAGTAAAATGTTTCTGCAAACCGGTTTTGGCCTTCATGTCCTCAAAGTCAAAGATTGCCACTCCTGTGGTTTCACTCCCTGTTCCAGCTGTAGTAGGAACTTACACATACACAGACACCAAAAATGTGCATTAAAAACATGTATGTATAATGTATCAGCATATGTGCACTACTTGAAATGCTCAGTCTATAGTCAGTGGTTGTTAATACCAAGAGAGAGACAAAAAGGAAAAAAAAAAATAGTTTGTCTTTGTACCAGCGATTAGTGGTTTCAGAGTGGCTGTGATGGGTTTTCCTTTTCCGATTGGTGCGTTAACAAAGTCTAGAAATTCTGCCTCTGGATGAGATGCATAGAGATTGGCTGCTTTACAGGTGTCAATCACAGAGCCCCCGCCCACAGCAACATACACATCAAAATGCCCTTTTTTGGCAAAATCAATCGCTGCTTTAAAGCTGTAAAGAGAAAAGAAGTTGCTTTCACACACTTGTTTTTAATTTGAAATGCTTATATGAACATCAACTAAAACTGACAACAGTCCGCACATTTTCTGTGCACACATTCACCTTTTGTCTGTTGGTTCAACTCGCACATCCTCATAGAGCTTGTATTCGACTCCATGTTTTGTAAGTGAGTCCAGCACTGCTGCAACCGGCGGCAGCTGAGACAAGGTCCTATCCGTCATCAGACACACATTACGTGCTCCCAAATTCAGCAAATCCTGATTATATCAGCCAAAACAGAACATTTCACAACCAACGACCGACAGCTCCAAAGCTACACTGAAATCAACTGAACAGGGACTTTCTATGCAATATGAAGAGCAATAACAGCCTCTTTAATCAGTTCAGTGCCTGCAAATGGTGCACTTATAAAAACATAAACAACATTAGGGAGTAAATGATGATACAATTTTATTTTCAGATTAAATATTCCTTTACCATGCCAATTTCTCTGGTAACTCCTGCTCCATATCTGATATTTGAACAAGCCATCTGAAACAGAACAACAAGAATGAAATGGATAGCCACAATAATAATGAGATTTATAATTATCAAAGTATAAAGATCTTTGATTTTATAATGTAATATCTAGATATTTAGACTTACAATTATACTGAGTTACTGACTAACATTGATTAAAAGAAAAGTGTTTTACTTTAAAAACTGTAAATCATGTAACACGGCATAAAATAAAATATTTAACACTACTTTAAATGATGAAACTATTTCACAGTGCGTAACTATCAAATATTAAATGCATGTATGTTGTGCACTTACTTCAAATGCATAATCTGTTTTTCGTTCACACATATGAGTCTCACCTGTAGAAACTATACACACAAAACACACTCACTTTTCATGACACGTCATCAATAGGCCATACTGGCAGCACTGAGTGTAAACAATGCCACTAAACTGAATGAAACTTGCATATTTTGCTGATTACTACTGCTGAAAATGGTCAAGAATTGTCATATTTTGGGCTGTACTAATCGGTGAGACCGGGAAACACATTTGGAGTATTACAGACTGCCAAAAGTTATAACAAATCCAGAAGAAGAGTGGAAAAAACTGTCTGAGGTGTTTGTGGTTGGCCAAACTGAACCATGATGTCCAGGGCAAGAATCTTGACAACATTCATGTTTGTTCTTCTCATTTCTGGTCAGCCAGGTGTAATATTAGGTTAATATTTTAATTAATACTGTTCGTATGTATCTTTACCACTTATTAAGTTTAGTTTGTCAAAATATTACACCCTTTCCTGCTTACTAAGTCCTTCTCTATATGATTCAGCAGCTTCCACACATTTTTTCTGTGGTTTAGACAGCATAAATTAGCAGAACAATGTATTCAGTGGTACATTAACCGTGCAATACATACTGTTTTACATCTGAGAAAAATCACTGAAATATTTTACCTCGATTGTAAGTGTGTGAATACGCTTGCGAATGAGCGGGGCACCTGCACCTACAAAAAAAAATGCATTCAGTCGTTATAATTTCGTATTATTCTGTGGAAAACAAAAGGGAGATGTTTGGCAGGATAAATCAGTCACCATTCTGAAAAAATAAGCAATGAATTTAAATGGAGACTGAGGCTGTCATTCTGCTTGTTATCTTATTTTCTGCTCCACATAAGAAAGAGAGTCATCCAGGTTTGGAATAACATTCGGGTGAGTACAATATGTCAGAATTTCTTTTAGTGAACTGTCCCTTTAAGGGTCTGTTTACAACTCCAAGGGCACTGAGAAGAGTCTACTTGCATAACCTATACACAGAGAAATATGAAACTGCAGTCATTAAAACTGACACACTTTAATGCCTTGACGGTATAAACTGAACGATTCAAACTTACGCCGCGCTCGCAAGCTGACGCATCAGATGAGCGACTCTCTCACCGCCTGCCATGATTTCTGCTCGCGCCCGCTAGTGCGCGCCTCCGGGTACGTACAGTTCGCCCTGTGTCCGTCCGCCACCTGCTGACAGGTATGCGCTCATGACTGAGGCGGAAACATGACTGTTTATTCTGGTAAACTACTGAAATAGAAATGTCTGTTTATATGTAACTATTTATATATGACCGGGACTTTTTCTCACAGGTTTATTTTTGACTGCAAGTTTCTACAGCGATAGACCTTTTTTTAGCAAAAATAAATAAATAAATAAATAAATAAATAAAAGTCAGAGTCTTCCTTCCCCCTAAGAGTGGAATTTTTTTGTAAATCTGTAAATTTTATGGGTCTGACTTCCAGTCTCATCCGCATCCAGTTATTTTTAGCTGTACAAAACTGCTCGTTTTGCTGCTTGATATTGCAAATTGGTGTGTCTCACCATTATTATTACCATTATTACCATTATTTTAGTGAATTATCTTAAAGGAGAAGTTCACTTCCAGAACAAAAATTTACAGATAATTTACTCACCCCCTTGTCATCCAAGATGTTCGTGTCTTTCTTTCTTCACTTGTAAAGAAATCATGTTTTTTTGAGGAAAACTTTTAGTGGACTTCATATGGTGCGCCCGAGTTTGAACTTCCAAAATGTAGTTTAAATGCAGCTTCAAATGGCTCAAAATCTTATCTAGCAAAACGATAGGTTATTTAAAAAAAAAAAAATTACAATTTATATACTTTTTAACTTCAAGTGCTCATCTTGTCTAGATCTATGTGTACTCTGTGCGTTTAACTTCAAGACAGTTAGAGTGGTCGAAAAACTTGCATCTCATTTTCTTCTCCAACTTTAAAATCGTCCTACATTGCTGTTTTACCTTTTTTTAAAAAAGGCGTTTGAACTTCTTTGCATGTTCACTTTGTAAACACTGGGTCGGTACTTCTGCAGCGATGTAGGATGATTTTGAAGTTCGAGGAGATAATGAGATGGGAGTTTTTCAACCCACCATGACTGTCTTGAAAATTAGCATTTAGCTACAATAACTTGGTGTTTGGAAACCAAGAAACAAAACAACTGCTTGAGAACAAATTTCCGCATACTTCCACATTGAAGAACAAGGTGGAGTTACCAGTGTGGTTTTATTGCATTCACTGGTTCATCCAACAGCTACAGAGCCACAAAAAAAAATAAATAAATAAATAAAATAAATTTTAAATTGTTTGTTTATACTACAAGTCATGAAATGATACATAAAGCATGTCGCTACTGTGTTATCAGTTTGCTGACAGTGTTTTACTCAAGTCATAATTAATTAATGGTGTTGTGTTGAACAGTTCGGTGTGAAGCAGCTGTTTGTGTTAATTGATTTTAACAGAACACTTTTCTAACAGCTGAACCATTTAACATAATTATTTAAACTGTCAGTAATTATACCAGAATAATGTAACAGAAACCATTAGAAACACAAACACTTTTATATAAATGAGAGCAACTAATTAATTCTTTTTTGAAATGTTAGTTGGATGTTCATCTAACATTTCTTAAATGTTACTTGTTTCAGAATGTTTAGAAAACATTCAAAGGTAACATTCCCATAATGTTTGCAAAATAAAAGTACTGTTCCCTTATTCCCTTATCATTCAAATAAAAAAAATAAATTATATTATTAAATTTAAATTGTACTATTATTATTAAATTATGTGTCCCTGGACCACAAAATCATAAGGGTCAGTTTTTTTTTAAATTGAGATTTATACATTATCTGAAAGCTAAATAAATAAGCTTTACATTTATGTATGGTTGTTAGGATAGGACAATATTTGGCCGAGATACAACTATTTGAAAATCTGGAAACTGAGGGTGCCAAAAAATCAAAACACTGAAAATATTGCCTTTAAAGTTGTCCAAATTAAGTTCTTAGCAATGCATATTACTTATTAAAAAAAAGTTTTGATTCATGTACAGTAGGACATTTGTGGACCAGGATCACATATATGCATTCAGAAATAATTTTTTTATAACTTAAAGGGATAGTTAACCCAAAAATGACATGTTGTTCCAAACCTGTATGAGTTTCTTTGTTTCTGTTGAACAAAAAACAAGATACACTCTTAAAAATAAAGGTGCTTCACAATGCCATAGAAGAACCTTTTTTGTTTAAATGGTTCCCTAAAGAACCTTTAACATCTGAAGAACCTTTCTGTTTCGTCTGGTTCTTTGTGACGAAGGAAGGTTCTTCAGATTATAAAAAGGTTAGAAAGAGATGGTTCTTTAAAGAGCCTTTGACTGAATTGTTCTTTGTAGAACCAAAAATGGTTCCTCTATGGCATCGCTTGAAGAACCTTTTGAAGCACCTTTATTTTTAAGAGTGCATTTTGAAGAATGTTGGTAACCCAGCAGTTATTGGTCCTCTCTGACTTCCATAGTATAGAGAAGAAGAAAAAACTTTGGAAATCAGTGGGGACCAGAAACTGTTTACCCACATTATTCAATATATCTCTTTTTTTGTGTTCATCAGAAGAAACAAATTCACACAGGTTGAGAGTGAATAGCCTGATTGCGGAATTTTTATTTTGGGGTGAACTTTAATGTGAACGTTAGCAAAACGTTTTTACAACATATTTTGTTAGCTGGAAAATCTGTAAAAGAAAGTTTTTTTTTTTTTTTTTTAACAAACTTATACAGCCTATTAACATTATGAAAATTGTGTGTAGGTTCACATTTGTCACCCTGGACCACAAAATCAGTCATAAGGGTCATTATTTTTGAAACTGAGATTTATACAACATCTGAAATCTGAAAAAATAAGCTTTCTATTGATGTATTTGGCCGAGATACCACTATTTGAAAATCTGGAATCTGAGGGTGCTCAAAAATCTAAATATTGAGAAAACTGCCTTTAAAGTTGTCCAAATAAAGATCTTAGCAATGCATATTACTAATCAAAAATTAAGTTTAGATATATTTATGGTAGGACATTTACAAAATATTTTCATGGAACATGATATTTACTTAATATTCTAATGATTTTTGGCATAAACTAAAAATATATCATTTTGACTCAAACAATGTATTTTTTGCTATTGCTAACATACCCGTGCTACTTAAGACTGGTTTTGTGGTCCAGGGTCACATTTGACTAACATTTTATTAACAGAAAAACAACCCGTTCCTCCTAAATAAAGCACAAACATTAATAATCTATTTGTATAATAGTCTACAGGTGACTCAGTACTGTCCCTTCTCAGCGAGAAAAGTCCCTGTTTAATCACGGCTAGGCAGTTTGTGCTCCAGCATTCCCAGGACAGGCAATCTGGAAAATGGATGAATGCATTTTGTCCATGCTGTTGATCATTTTAATAGGGTAAGATGTAAACCAGCTGATCCCGCGTGGGAGGCCCTTTGACCCCGTACCCTGGACTGTGCCAGCGTTTTGAAAAAGTGGAGATGCTCTGCTCTCCCTCGGCGCGTCAGTGCGTCATCAGCAGAGTCTCTCAATTACCGGCGGTTGAATCAGATTCATTAACACGAATTAAGAAAGTCCCGGTTAATTCAGAGGAGACCGACTCTCGATTAAATCTACAGCGCGAACTAAACACACGACGGAATGCAAGCGCATTTTCATTTTGGATTTACTAGAACCGCAGCCAATTATTCCATGACTCATTCCGGTGATTCTGTCATCTCAGAAAGAAGATGCTCTTCGCCTCATATAAATAAACCCCACCGATGCTCGAGCTGCACCGACAACCGACTCTCACAAACAAGGTAATTTCCAGAAGACACCAAACTGAGGTAAGCATGAACTGATCACATTCCTTTCACGAAATGGCATAAAGATTAACTTAATGGTATGCTAAATAAGTATGTGTTGCATAAAAAGTATTTTAGGTAACTAAAATGTTTGTTTCTAATGAAAATCTGAGACCAGATTAAACTCTTTGCCATTGGTTTTGCTCACATTTGTGGAATCTCAGCTAAAGAGCTGCAGTTATTAAAGACATACTAAATTCATTAAATTCATAAAAGTACATTAACAGTCTTTGAACTCATTTGAAAAATTAGAAAAAAAAAAGTGAATTAGTAGTAACTAACAATTTTCTAGCAGTCTCAGATTTTTGGAACCCACATGGGCCTATAAAAGCAGCCTAGCTAATAAAGAAAGTACTAAAGCAGCCTATAAAGGAATAGTTTGTGATTAAAGAATAAAAAAAGTTTTCAAGTTCTGGACACATTTTATCGCCTATTACGTTTATTCAGATAATCGGGAGTTTCTCTCAATGAAGCTGCACGTGTTACTCGCTGCTGTGTCTCTCGGTCTCTTCGTCTCGCTTTCTGGATCCGCTCCGGGACACACGAATACGCAGCTGCCGGTTCTGATGCGCTTAGGAGAGGAGTACTTCATCAGGCTGGATAACGCCGCTCACAATCTGCGCGCACCAGACCGGAGATCACCGTCACGCACCGAGGCGCTTCAGCTGCAGCTCACGCAGCGGCTGCTGGGAGGTAAGCTCGGTAGTGTCGGTAACGGGATCATGAACAAACTCGAGGAGCGGAAGCGCCGGTCTGAGGATCCGACAATTTCGCTGGATCTGACTTTCCACCTGTTGCGCGAAGTGCTGCAGATGGCGAGAGCCGAACAACTGGCTCAGCGGGCGAGCAACAACCGGAAGATTATGGACGATTTAGGAAAATAATATAACTTACACAAATACATGTATAACGTATTAAATGATGTCTTACGCTCATTTCTAAAGTGACATGTTTAGAGTTTACCCTCGTGAATACTTTGTGTTTAGAGTCATTTTATTATTTATCTTTCTTTTAATTTATTCATCCTGAAACAGGCATATCCTCAGTATTAACATATAAAAGACAAGATTTGTACACATATTCATATTCCTTTATTTTGTATTTTAGTCAGCTACTTCAGAAAATATTATTTAGGTAATTTTTAACAGCGGTGGTGGTGTTTTTTTTTTTTTTTTTTTTTTTTTTTTTCAAATTCCTACCTTGCTATTAAATGCATATTTATTACTGTCAAAGTAACAAAATATTAGTTCAATAGGCTTTTCTGGAACGTCGCTGTGATCTTGCAGGTTTGCTAATTAAGTCTGGTATTATTTTGGCATGTTTAACCAAGAAAAAGAGAAAACGTGGCGTGGTTCATCCTCAGATGTCTGGCTGGGACTGGCAGTTACCTAAATGTATGGAAAAGAAGGAGAAAGTGAGATGGAGAGAGACAGCAATGGTTGAACAGAAACAGAAAGACAGAAAAAAGGGGGTTTCAAAAAGTGATTTGTGATCATAACAGAATATAGCATCTATATGTGGTCATATGAAATAGTTTTGAAATTACTGAAAGGGCAGGTCAGAGTTTGCCATTTAGGCATTATGTGATTGTCACTCATAATTCAGGTTTATTCTGATTTTGTCCTCACAGCTCTTTTGGGACAAAAACTTAAAACCTTTTGACTAGCAGCTCAGATTCTGAAGCTACCAGCCTATTCTTCATGTTTAAATCCCATTTTAATGATGGACAGTGTTTGCAATTTTGTTTAGTTGTATTTCTGAGGACACTTTCAGTTATTACTCAGTTCTTTCTGGTTTCTGATTAAATAAGTAACTGAATATACCGAAGCAAATATGAGAATGATATTGTGAAATCTCTTACACGTATTGTGGCCAATAATGTGGCCAAAAGACATGAATCAATGTTCAGATTTTTAATTTGAATATAATTTGTAGAAAAGATTGCATTTTTTGTCTCAATTTGTCTTTAGTTTAGAGAACACTTTAACACTTTACAATAAGGTTAATTAGTTAACTACATTAGTTAGGATGAACAAAGAATGAACAACACTTGTACAGCATTTTTTAATCTTAGTTGTTCATCTGTGTTAATGTTATTTTTAGCATTTACTAATGCATTTCTAAAATCACAAGTTGTGTTTGTTAACATTAGTTAATTCACAATGAACATGAACAAACAATGAACGACTGTATTTTTGTAAACTAACATTAACAAAGATTAATAAACAGTGTAATAAATGTATTGTTCATTGTTCGTTCATGTTAATACATTAACTAATATTAACAGATGACACCTTATTGTAAAGTGTTAACAAAAACATATAAACTATGTTGAATTTTATAAGAAAACTTCTGCAGTAGAAAAATATATTTTGCAATATAATTCACTAAATTCATCAACGTATGGTCTACTTTGTTTTACAAAAAGTGACTTTACTAATTTCAAATCCCATAACATAAAACAAAGGAAAAATAAACTACAAAAGTGTCCATATTTTGGTGTCAGTGGTCATGTACTGTCTGATTTTTAGAAAAAAAGTAAGCATGAAGTTCCACCACGAACTCACTAGGATGTAACCAGATCATACTAAAATGTCGGAATGAGATGATACAAATTACCCACCAACACCAATTCGACAAAACATATAAGAATTACAAACTGCCATGAGATGTCAGCAAAATATAAGATGATTCCAATACAGCAGCCGCTTTTCATGATTCCTATATATCCTCAGATCTGTGATTTTCACCAACCGAAGTTTGGAACATTTACTGACCAAAAATTGTATTAAATATGGATGAGAGTAAGGGATACAGAATCTTACCTGAGCGGGTACGTCTGTGGAAGAGTTGGGACTGGTGTCTGGAGTTGGCGTAAATAAGGGTGTGTTCTCTGTCGGGTTGGCGTTCACTGATTGGCTGGGTTTTGATGACATCTGGGAGGAGTCAGCTGTCAGTGGTGGAGAGGTCGGTACAGGGGTTTGTCTCTGCTGGGCCCCTGAAGCTGCCACGGGTGGCGAGTTTGGTACAGGGGTTTGTCTCTGCTGGGCGGGGGCGGGCGTTGCCACTGAAGATGTTTGAGTCTCTGGACTAACAGTACTTGCTAATTCTTCTTCATCATCATCATCTTCATCTTCACCATCTACAATAACAGAGAAAGATCTTAGTAACAGATTAACAAAAACTGACAACCCTAGGTTAGGATTAGAGATAGCAGTTTACCCTTGGTAAAATCTATGCTGAGTATTGCTCTTCGTTCAGGGCCAAAGTTTGCGGTGAAATGATCCATATTTTCATATCCACGTTCTACCTTTTCTAAATGAGACACATTCCTGCCTTCTGCTATCCTGACATGAAAAAGACAGAATGATTAAGAAAAAGAGAAGTGTCTACAAGTAAAAAAAAAAGTTATGATGAATAAAATTATTTGCATCTTACTTTTGTAGTAGAGGCTTCGTGTTCTGTTAGAGAGACATGTAGATTAAAAACTTCATACTCCATTGCTCAGGAAAAACATGCTTTCTTTTCAAATACATAACATATTGTTTTACTGTTTTTGTTGAAGAACAGCATGGAAGACAATAATAAAGAACTTGGCAGACCTGCAGGAAGATGGCCATCTCAGATTCCTCCATTGTCTGAATTCCTGTCTCCACTAGTTTGGCTGTGTTATCCAGGTGCTCTCTGTACCTAGGGGAGAAATTATAGAAATTAATTATTTTATTTGGTAAGGATGCTTTAAATTGATCAATGATAAAGACATTTATAATGTTACAAAATATTTCTATTTCAGATAAATGCTGTCTATTCATCAAAGAAACCTGAAAAAATTATACTCAGCTGTTTTCAACATAATAATAATAATAATAATAATAATAATAATAAATGTTTTTTTTTTTTGAGCAGCAAATCAGAACATTAGAATGATATCTGAAAGATCATGTGACTGGAGTAATGACAGGAATAAATTTCATTTTAAAATATATTCAAATAAAAAATAGCTATTTTAAAAAGTACAAATATTTCAAAATGTTACTGTTCTTGCTGCACTTTGGATCAAATAAATGCAGGCTTGGTGAGCAGAAGAGACTTTAAAAACCATTTAAAATCTTACTGTTCAAAAACTTTTGACTGATAGTGTATATTTACAATTTTTCATCAGACAAATATTGTAGAACTACTTTTTTTTGTTTTTGTGTGTCTGTACTTGCGCTGTAGGCCACCGATGTAGTCAAGTTTCTCCTGCTGTTCTGCAGTGATCTTCAGTGTGAGTTCTCCTCTGCGCTCTTCCAGAAGAGCGTACAGACGATCAAACCACTCACATACACGAGACTTCTGCCTACGACCATTCTCCTACACACAAACACACATAACATCATTGCTAGGACCGTAATGTAAAAAAAAAAACTGAAAGACATGCCATAAACACACATACTGACCTCCACAGATCTGCAGCTTTCCTCTAACTGACTGATGATGCCCTGAATTCTGTCATTGTTGCCAACCAACACAGCAACACCATCAGACAACTCGGTCTGCACGCACAATCACATAAATGTAAACTGATCAATCTTAATGAAGATTAAATACAGAGGTGCAGGTAGAGGAAAGAAACATAGATTTAGAGCAGTCTTACTTTCTGGGTCTCGTAGACAGATTTGAGCGGTGCAACCTCGCAGGACTGATGACTCCCAAAGACTTTACATAGCGAACAAGTGGGAACAGAGCAGGTCACACAGTATATATTAATCTTCTCATCCTGATGCTCCTCACACATCAACACATCATTCTTCAGTTCTGGTTCAGGCTTACTGCTGCTGACAGAGAATTAAAGAGATTTTACTTAAACTGCTTTTATTTATACTTACTAGTGTATAAAATGCATGTACACTAAATGTCAAACGTTTTTAAACAGTAAGATTTTTTAATGCTTTTTTTTTGTTTTTTTTTGTTTTTTGATCCAAAGTACAGCAAAAACAGTAAAATTTTGAAATATTTTTACTATTTAAAATAACCATTTTCTTTTTTAATATATTTTAAACCGTTTATATTTTATGCTGTTTTTGTTGTATTTTGGACCAAATAATGCAGGCTTGGTGAGTCTTTAAAAACATTAAAATTCTTACTGTTAAAAAACGTTTGAATGGTAGTGTAAGTATATAGAGTATAGTATATGAATCTTCAGTAAAAAAAACAATGTTCATGTTGATGTGTTTCCAAGTGTGTGTGTGTGTGTGTGTGTGTGTGTGCGTGTGTTGGAGCAACTGATAAACACAGAAAGTGTGTCTGAAATAGTTCCTGTCACATTGGCCTACTTATAAAGATAGCTCAACACACACACACTGACCATGTGTTCGAACAGAATAGAATAGAATAGAATAAAATAGAATAGAATGAGAGGAAAGTCTGGGTTGCAACAGGATTCCAAACGATATTACAGCATAAATGACTGAAGAAGAGGAAATGAAGCTGGAAGTTTTAGTTAATGTAATAGTACCTGCTGGATTCCTGTTTGTACATATCTATGATGTTCTCCACCAGCAGGTTCCTCTGCAGGCCATACACCCCATGCCTATCCAGAACCACTTCATGCCTACAGGATGGGCAGCGGAACCGGCCGCCAGAACCCAATGAAGAACCTCCTCGTGTGGGCAAGTAGGGGTTTGAGGCCTGAAACACACACAAATACTAATTTTTTATGACTCTTTAAACTGTTAAATTCTTTCCATTTTTAATCCTTTCTTTTCGTAACCCTAATTCTCAACTAGAATTTACCTCTCCAATCTTTTTTGTAGCTACTAAAATTTCTAGATTAGGTCTGGTCTCAGTAAAGAGAATAAAATCCACCCATTACCCCCATAACTTGACCAACTTCTCCAATTGTACACACACAATAATTTGTCATCATTATACAGCAGTACAGTTGCTGCTTTTACAATCCCCACTGGAAAATGAAGCTTAAACCGGTACTTCTGGAACATGTTTGGAAGCATTAGCTAGTCTAATCTGGTTACTAGCTGTTCCAAGCCATTCCACCCACTAGAGAATCCTGAACCAGTAATATACTAACTGTTCACACCAGCCTCTCAAGACGTTTATTGTAATATTGTGTTATAATACCATGTTCCAAAAAAAAAATAGTTTTGTGAATTTTGTAGTGGCGGTACCTGAAAGATGTCATTGGCACATTTGCGGCAGAGGTTGTGCTGGCACGGTAAGATCACCACCGGCTTGGTAAAGATCTCAAGGCAAATAGGGCATATCAGCTGCCTCTCCAAACTCTCCATGGTCTCACGCGTTCTAGGGCCCCAATAATCCAAACCTACGCTCATCACGCGGAGCGGGCGCGTTTGGTGAACACACTGGTGTGTGCTGGTCTGTTTATTTTTATTTTCTTACAAAAAAAAAAATGCCGTTGTAATGCTGTCTTCCCGTGTGGGACGCGTACAAAACGCTTCGTCACCTTCCTCCACGTTCTCGTGTAGTGTCTGGTCTGTTTTTAGAATGGGTACGTCAAGGTTGCCATGATTACGTGACCATATATGAAAATGGCACCGGACAGCTGTCTGCCCCGCACCACGAGCTTCAAAACCTTCCATGCCCGGCCGGGAATAAAACACACACCCCTGGAAACCACCACACACCTCCATTCAGTCATTCAGACCAGTCATCTTTTCATCTAGTTTCACAAGTTTAATGAGATGATTTTCTTCTTAAAATTAAAGTCCAATGATATAGTATGATGTAAAGGAGATGCCTTCCATTTTTATTTTGATTCTAATGGTCTCAGAAATGTCTGATTTAAAAGCTGTACAAAACAAATGTTCATTTATGTAGAAAAAACATTGTTCTGTTTATTTTTCAGCTTTAGATGGCCTAGCTTACTGACATTAAAAATGTGTTAGAGCGCCATCTAGTTGCTCAGTAGTGCTTTATATTTGTCACAGTTGCTGAACTTGCGGACCTTTTGTTTTTTTAAATTATGAACAGTTTCCAGATAATGGACGAGGTGTGTCTCACATACAGACGCAACTGTACTGCACACGTCTCTCTTAACACAAAACCAGGAAACCAGGGAATATAACAGTTCTGTATCTCTGTTTATTTGTCTACACAGTGTAAAATGGCAGAATCCAGTATTTCAGTGGCTCAGGATGAGTTTAACTGTTCAATCTGTCTGAATCTACTAAAGGATCCAGTGACCATTCCCTGTGGACACAGTTACTGTATGAGCTGTATTACAGGCTGTTGGGATCAGGATGATCAGAAGGGAGTCTACAGCTGCCCTCAGTGCAGACAGACCTTCACTCCAAGACCTGTTTTAGGTAAAAACACCATGCTGGCTCAAGTGGTGGAGAAACTCAAGAAGACAAAACTACAAGCTGCTCGTCCTGATCAATGTTATGCTAAACCTGGAGATGTGGAGTGTGATGTCTGTACTGGGAGAAAATATAAAGCCATCAAGTCCTGTCTGGTGTGTCTGGAATCTTACTGTCAGACCCATTTTGAACGTCATGAAGAATTTCGCTCTGGCAAGCAACACAAAGTGACAGATGCCATTGGAGAATTAAAAGAGATGATCTGCCCTCAACATGATAAACTGAAGGAAATTTTCTGTCGTACTGACAAGTGCTGTGTATGTTATATGTGTATGGTAGATAAACACAAAAAACACAACACTGTATCAGCTGCTGCAGAGAGAACTAAGAAACAGGTATGAAATGTATCACACAGAAATAAATGGATTTTATACAATATATTTTATACACTATTGACAAAATGGAAATAACTTATGCATGATATGCAGCTATCCTGTGCAGTAATTTTTATATAATTTTGATGAATTGCATATCATGTTATCATGGTGTGGTCACGAGTTCGATTCATGTCATTTTGTGAGGGCAAAGAAAAGCCAAAGTGATTTTTTTCCTCTTCTGATTAATTATAAACTTTTATAGTGAGTCTCTTTTTGGTTATGATGAACTAGTATCAGAACATGTTAATAATTCTCCTGTCTTGCATAGCCGAACTCTTGACCAAAGGACAACTTAATCTGGCTAAGATCCACCTAACTATAACAGAGGACTGAGTTTTCACATGATATTTCTCTGGTCTTACAGAAAGACTTGGAAGGGACCCAGAGAAAGTTTCAGCAGAGAATCCAGCAGAGACAGAAGGAGATTGATGAGCTAAGAGAGACTCTAGTGTCGTACAAGGTGAGTTTTGAGGAGAAGAACAACAGGCTGTGTGAGGTAGCAGTAAGATCTGAGTGAATGGACTGATTCTAATGCTTCTCTCTCTGTGTGTCCTAACAGCACTCTGCACAGGCAGCAGTGAAGGACAGTGAGAGGATCTTTACCGAGCTGATCCGGTCCATTGAGAGAAGCCGCTCTGAGGTGACACAGCAGATCAGAGATCAGGCAAAGATTGAAGTGAGTCAAACTGAAGGACGACTGAAGCAACTGGAGCAAGAGATTGAGGATCTGAGGAGGAGAGACGCTGAGCTGGAGCAGCTTTCTCACACAGACCATCACGTCCATTTCCTCCAGGTAACAAACAAACAGGAGAGTGACCTTTAGAAAGGGAAGAGCATGTTGTTCAGAGATGTTTTGTATCAAATGTTTCTGTGACTTTAGCTGGTGTTTCTCTTTTTTCTTTGTGTCTGTGTAGCGTTTCCAGTCTCTCTCTGTTCCTCCTGAATCAGTTGACTCACCCAAACCCAATGTCAATCCTCATCTCTCTTTTGATGATGTTAGTAAATCTGTGTCTGATCTAAAAGAGAAACTAGAGCATTTCTGCAGAGAGGAGATAAAAAAGATATGTGCTAGAGGTAAAATACTGGCCACACTTGCTTTCTGAAATAGGTCAAATATCAATCAATGTAATGTGCATTAAAATAAACATGAAATTGTTTAAATGTGTTTTTACTGAAGATGTCTGTTGGTTTCCTTAGTGAGATACATCCAGATCATTCCCACTCCAGAATATGAGAGTAGGAAGGAGTTCCTACAATGTAAGTAATAAGATGAGCACACACACACACACACACACGCACAGAAACAAGCTACTGTCTGTACATTTAAACACTGTGAACAACAGCTGTACATTGATGAAACAAATAAATATCCAAAACTAGATGTTTTGCCAGGGACTGATTGTTGCAAGTTAAAATAGACTTTTTCCTTGGATTCCTACAACTTATTAGATGATTTAGTTTATTTATTTTATATTCTTTCCCAATCAGATTTCCAACGATTCACTCTGGACCCAAACACAATATGTAAAAACATTTATCTGTCTGAAGGAAACAGAGTGCTTACTTTCTGCCATACACAGCCATATCCTGATCATCCTGAAAGATTTGATGTATACGCTCAGGCGTTGTGTAGAGAGAGTGTGAGTGGACGCTCTTACTGGGAGGTTGGATGGACTGGACATACATGGTTGGCTATAGCAGTGTCATATAAGAGTATCGGCAGGAAGGGAGACTGTGCTGAAAGTAGAATTGGAGCTAATAAACATGCCTGGTCTTGGATGTGCTTTGTTGACAAATGTGTTTTTTGGCACAAAAATGTTCTGACTGTACTCCCTGCAGTCCCCTGGCATTCTAGACTAGGAGTGTATGTGGATCACAGTGCAGGAACTCTGTCCTTCTATCATGCCTCTGACAAAATGAACCTCCTTCACAGAGTCCACACCACATTCACTCAGCCTCTCTATCCTGCATTCTGGATAGATCCAGCAGTAGGTGTGAGACTGTCTGATCCTTAATGTAGATGGTATAAAGATTCTATCAATAATAATCCTTAACCACAGGGTTTCATATTAATGTAATTGTTGTAGGTTTAAGACTGAAGAAGAAAATAGAAATAGCCTAGAATAATACATACTATGTATTCCTACTGTGATTGTTTAAGGCTGGTCATGTGATGTTTTTTTCAGTATTTGTTGATGTTAATGTTTTCATTGATTTAGCACATTAAATAATGGTAAATATATCCTGTTTATGACATAGACAAAAAAACAAAGGGCCTATTCTTGCAAGTGGTGTATATATT
Organism: Cirrhinus mrigala; assembly: GCA_036247105.1. Taxonomy (NCBI): domain Eukaryota; kingdom Metazoa; phylum Chordata; class Actinopteri; order Cypriniformes; family Cyprinidae; genus Cirrhinus; species Cirrhinus mrigala. Next base: position 30,158,828 of record CM070008.1, read on the forward strand.
TATGTAAAAATAGAATCATGAACATGCATTAATAAAAAAACAAAAAAAACAAATGTATTTTGTATTTAAAACACAGGTGATTGCTAATCACCACTAATTTCAAATAAATTTAGTATATATATCTATATACATATGAGCTCCATGATGGAGAGTATTAAAATATTTAGTATGTATTAAAATATTTAGTATTTCCTGGATGGTATGTTGAGAAGTCGTGCGTTACCTTTTTTTTTAAGGTACGAAAAAAACTTGCATAGTGTGAAAAAATAAGTTTATTGAGTTTATGAAAAACAGACTGGATACTATTTAAATGAATTACAGCAACAAGCTATGAAAATAATATTAAGTGAATGCATGAAACAGGGTAAGTAATGGTAAACAATGCCATAACTATGCTGTATTTACGAATACAATCCGTAATCAGATAGCATTTAACGTAAAACAAAAAGAAAAGATGTTTGAAACTATTTTCACTTACAAATTTCACAATTCATTTTACAGAAACTGCAAGTATCTCACTGAGTAAGGCATGAAATTTTAAAGTAGAAAGACCTAAATATTTTATTGTAAAACGTACTCCAATATTTGCTTTATTTACAATTTTACTGTGTAAGTGTGTCAACTGTCACTAAGTGTTTGCCTCCCCCTCGTGGTGAGTCAAGGAACATATACATTATATTTTTAACATTCAATTTACATTATAGAGATTTTTAATTTACTGTTAGTTACACTAACCTCAGAATGTTACATCAGCCTTTTATGAGGAGAGAAGTCAAAGCTGATATCTAAACAGGAAAATACTTCACTATACAATAGTTCCATAAATTATCAAATTTTATTGTTATCCCTACTCTCCCATATATACAAGCATGCATTAATTTATGAAGTTTTTATGAAATTCCAAATCAAGCAGGATTTTCTGCACTTTCAATTTGCCACTGAATCTACAAAAGTGGAAAAAAAATAGGTTATAAATAAGTCTCTAGTGGTCAAACTTTTCTTGTCTCAGTGTACCCTTACGAAAAATAAGTTTATTCAAGTATGCTATTAGTATACTTCTTTTAAACTAAGTATAGGAAAATATACTTTCAGTCTACTGTAGGGATGTAACGGTATGAAAATTTCCTATCACGATTATAGTGACCAAAATGATCACGGTTATCAGTATTATCACGGTATTGTTAAAATGTGCTGGAAGTGTTCGAAAAGTACTGACACATAAATTACTTCAAGTTTTACATTTAAAAATCAACAAACAACAAATAAAATGACTTTTTGTTTACCTAATCAGTAAAACAATAACAGTACCAATGACTGACAACCTATATGGCATGTAACATATCTAAAGTAAATGATCAAATAAAACTTTGAAAAAGTTTCATAAAAGGCAAACCTCACATTTCAGCCTTTAAATAAAGAAAAGAGTTAAGTCAAAATAATAACTGATTAATAAATTATATGTTTTTTATCTGCTCCATAAATCTAGATAACTTATCTGAATTGTTTAAATGTGTAGAATCCACATAAGCTTGTTTTTCATCAACTGGCCAAATATAGGGTATAGCAAGGGCATGACAATTCAGTCTGTTTTTTGGCCAGACAAAAACTGCACACAAGCTGAATGTAAATGTAAGTCCCTGTAAATCCAGATGGCGCTTGCGGAATAGCTGAATTATAGCTGTTTCCGTGAACTTTCTGGATAAAGCAGTATTGGGATCAAGAACACTACTTTAGATGTTACATGGAGTGAAGATGAAAACAAAATGACATCGAATTTTCTGAAGACAATCAGAACCTTCAGGGGTACAATTGTTTAATTAATTCATTCATATATTCATTTTATTCGTATAACTCCCGATTTATGTTTCTGCCGGTGGGCAACCCCCAATTGCGAAGTGAAACACACGGACTGTAAATACATTAGTTACCAAATACAAACATTCTTTCTATGAGGGTTGCGCTTCACTAAATAATATGATTTAATAAATACCTGTTTACAATAAGCACTTATTCGCGCGTACACAGGACAAAGTTTGAGGGCGAATATGTAATATCGAGGAGCCATGATCACTATATATATTTGAGAGAGCAAGCCCGCTGCAATCCGAGAGATTCGTGCTGGCACCCTCTCGTATTACAATAATGCATTCTTTGCATTTGCTAATAAAATAACGCCAAAAACTGCTTCAAATGAAGGATGAAAATGAGAATTGAGTCGTAAAAGCTGCAATCCATTTCTTATTGCTTAAAATGAACGGAGACTATCTCGTGTTTTTCCGTGCGTGGTCGATCATTTCCGTGGGGATCGGCGCCTATGCCACTAGCACCCTTTTAAAACATCTAAGCTTTTCCGCCGTCTTTTCACACAAAACGAAACTACTGTGCGTACTGTGCGTGCCGTGCGCAGATGAGACTCTTACTTAACTGTGCTTTATGCTGGACAGTATTTATTTATCATCAGTTGTTCAAATCGTGGTAATCGAATACGGTTTTAATGATAATTAAAATATGAAACGGTAATACTAACCGTGGGGAATTTTATCATGATTTATCGTCAAACCGGTAATCGTTACATCCCTATTAATAATTCTCCTGTTTTGCTTAGCCAAACTTTTGACTAAAGGGCAGCTTAATCTGGCTAAGATCCACCTAACTATAACAGAGGGCTTAGTTTTCATATGATATTTCTGTGGTCTTACAGAAACAGAGTTTGATGAGCTGAGAGAGACTCTAGAGTCTTACAAGATGATTATTGAGGAGAAGAACAACTGCTGGCCACTGAAGCCCACTGTGGGGAACAGGCTGTGTGAAGTAGCAGTAAGATCTGAGTGAATGGACTGATTCTAATGCTTCTCTCTCTGTGTGTCCGAACAGCGCTCTGCACAGGCAGCGGTGGAGGACAGTGAGAGGATCTTAACTGAGCTGATCCGCTCTATTGAGAGAAGCTTCTCTGAGGTGACACAGCTGATCAGAGATCAGGAAAAGATTGAAGTGAGTCAAACTGAAGGACGACTGAAGCAACTGGAGCAGAAGATTGAAGATCTGAGGAGGAGAGACGCTGAGCTGGAGCAGCTTTCACACACAGACCATCACGTCCGTTTCCTCCAGGTAACAGAAAAACAGGAGAGTGACCTTTAGAAAGGGAAGAGCATGTTGTTCAGCGATGTTTTCTACCAAATGTTTCTGTGACTTTAGCTGTTGTTTCTCTTTTGTCTTTGTGTCTGTGTAGCGTTTGCAGTCTCTCTCCGTTCCTCCTGAATTTACAGACGCACCCAAAATCACTGTCAGTTCTCATCTCTCTTTTGATGATGTTGGTAAATCTGTGTCTGATCTAAAAGAGAAACTGGAGCATTTCTGCAGAGAGGAGGTAAAATACTGGACACACCTGCTTCCTCAGTGAAACACATCCAGACCATTCCCACTCCAGAATATGAGACCAGGAGGGAGTTCCTACAATGTAAGTAACAAGATGAGCATGCACAAACACACACACACAGAAACAAGCTACTGTACATTTAAACACTGAAAAACAGCGCAGGTGTACATGAATCAAATAAATATCCAAAACTAGATGTTTTGCGAGAGACTGATTGTTAAAAGTTGAAATAGACTTTTTTCTTTGATTCCTACATCTTATTAAGAAAACATGAAATATAGGTTTCAGCTAACATGCTGTTTTTTTTTATTAAAATTCAGATGATTCAGGTTATTGATTTTATATTCTTTCCCAATCAGATTTCCAGCGATTCACTCTGGACCCAAACACAGCATTTAAACACCTTTATCTGTCCGAAGAAAACAGAGTGCTTACTTTCGGCCATATACAGCCATATTGTAATCATCCAGAAAGATCTGATGTAGTATACGCTCAAGTGTTGTGCAGAGAGAGCGTGAGTGGACGCTCTTACTGGGAGGTTGGATGGACTGGACAAAGATGGTTGAGTATAGCAGTGTCATATAAGAGTATTGGCAGAAAGGGAGATGGTGATGCAAGTAAAATGGGATATAATACCCATTCCTGGTCTGTGATGTGCTTTCAAGACCAATGTCAGTTCTGGCACAATAAAGTACCGACTGTACTCCCTGCAGTCCCCTGGCCCTGTAGAATAGGAGTGTATGTGGATCAAAGTGCAGGAACTCTGTCCTTTTACAGAGTCTCTGACAAAATGAACCTCATTCACAGAGTCCACACCACATTCACTCAGTCTCTCTATCCTGCATTCTGGATAGATCCAGCAATAGGTGTGAGACTGTTTGATGTTTAATATAGATGGTATAAAGATTCTGTCAATAGTAATCCTAAATCACAGGGTTTGAGTTTCAGATTAATATAATTGTTGTAAGTTTAAGACTGCAGAAGAAAATAGAAATAGCCTAGAAAAATACATGCCATGTATTCCTGTTGTGATTGTTTAAGGCTGATCATGTTAGGTTTTTTTCAGTATTTGTTGACGTTAATGTCTTCATTAATTTAGCTTTTTAAATACTGGTAAAAATATCCTGTTTATGACATAGACAAAAAGACAAAGGGCCTATTCTTGCAAGTGGTGTATATATTTATGTAAAAATATAATCATGAACACGCATTTAATAAAAAACATGTATTTTGTACTTAAAACACAGATGACTGCTAACCACCACTAATTCCAATTTTTGTATAGATATACGAATGTTGTAGATACATACCTATGAGCTCCATACAACTATCAAAATGTGATCTTTCTCTGTCCACATTTGATTTCACAAGTAATTACAAATAAATGGCAAGTAACACATTGAATTAAATGTGAAATTTCGAAGTAGAAAGACTGAAATACTATTTTGTTGTAAAACATACTCCTCTTTAAACTGTTAGATTCTTTTTTTACTGTTAGATATACTGTTTTACTGTTATATATATAATAGATGTCATCATTAAAAAAAAAAAAAAACTTTTGGAACATGTTAGAGAGCATTAAATAGTCTAAACTAGTTACTAGCTGTTCCAAACCATTCCAATGACGAGGCAATCTTGAACAGTTTGATAGCAGCTCCCAAAAATGTTATTTTTAAGTTTTGGTCTCAGAAATGTTACATTAAAAGCTTTTGCTTAAATCATCTGCACTGGTTTTGTAGACAGGTTTAGACAAGCTACTAACACACTGATGTGAAAAAAGTGTTAGAGCGCCATCTAGTTGCTCAGTATTGCTTTATAGTTTTCACAGTTGCTGAGCTTGCGGACTTTTTTTTTTTAATTATGATTACGAACAGTTTTTAGATGCAGGTGTGTCTCACATACAGACCCAACGGTGTTGCACACGCCTCTCTTAACACAAAACCAGGAAACCACGGAATATAACAGTTCTGTGTCTGTTTATTTGTGTCTACACACTAAAATGGCAGAATCCAGTGTTTCTTGGGCTCACGATCAGTTCAGCTGTTCAAGCTGCCTGAATCTATTGAAGGATCCAGTGACCATTCCCTGTGGACACAGTTACTGTATGAGCTGTATTACAGGCTGTTGGGATCAGGATGATCAGAAGGGAGTCTACAGCTGCCCTCAGTGCAGACAGACCTTCACTCCAAGACCTGTTTTAGGTAAAAACACCATGCTGGCTCAAGTGGTGGAGAAACTCAAGAAGACAAAACTACAAGCTGCTCGTCCTGATCAATGTTATGCTAAACCTGGAGATGTGGAGTGTGATGTCTGTACTGGGAGAAAATATAAAGCCATCAAGTCCTGTCTGGTGTGTCTGGAATCTTATTGTCAGACTCATTTTGAATGTCATGAAGAATTTCGCTCTGGCAAGCGACACAAAGTGACAAATGCCATTGGAGAATTAAAAGAGATGATCTGCCCTCAACATGATAAACTGAAGGAGATTCCAGCAGAGAATCCAGGAGAGACAGAAGGAAGTTGATGAGCTGAGAGAGACTCTAAAGTCTTGTAAGTTTTGAGCAAAAGAATAACTGCTGGCTCATGAAGAGTTGTTTCAGACTCAGTTAAGACTCTCCTCCAGTCAGTCAGTGAGGAGCCAGTGCTGGAGCGCTTTCAGTCCCACTGAAGCCCACTGTGGGGAACAGGCTGTGTGAGGTGGCAGTAAGAGCTGATTCTAATGCTTCTCTCTCTGTGTGTCCTAACAGCGCTCTGCACAGGCAGCAGTGGAGGACAGTGAGAAGATCTTTATTGAGCTGATCACACAGACCATCACATCCATTTTCTCCAGGTAACAGACAAACAGGAGAGTGATATTTAGGAAGGGAAGAGCATGTTGTACCGAAATTGTGTTTCTATTCAATGTTTCTGTCTTTAGCCGGTGTTTCTGTTGTGTCTTTGTAGAGTTTCCTGTCTCTCTCTGTTCCTCCTGAATCTACAGACTCACCTAAACTCAGTGTCAGTTCTTGCCTCTCATTTGATGATGTTGGCAAATCTGTGTCTGAATTTAGAGAGAAATTGGAGTGTTTCTGCAGAAAGGAGAAAAAAAAAGATATATGCTAGAGGTAAAATACTGGACACGCATGCTTTCTGAAACAAGTCAAATTTCAATCAGTGTAATGTGCATTAAAATGAGCATGGAATTGTTTAAATGTGTTTTTACTGTGAATGTCTGTTGGTTTCCTTAGTGAGATACATCCAGATTATTCCCACTCCAGAATATGAGAGCAGGAAGGAGTTCCTACAATGTAAGTAACAAGATGAGTGCAGACACACACACACAGAAACAAGTTAATTCACTAATGCACTCCGAACAACACAGGTTCACACTGATGAATCAAATAAATATCCAAAACAGCCTGTGACTGACTGTTGAAAGTTGAATTAGACTTTTTCCCCTGGTTCCTACAAATTATTAAGCAAACATGAAATACAGGTTTCAGCTAACATGCTGTTTTACTGATTAAAATTCAGATGATTCAGGTTTGTTGATTTTATATTCTTTCCCCATCAGATTTCCAGCAATTCACTCTGAACCCAAACACAGCACATAAACGCCTTTATCTGTCTGAAGGGAACAGAGTGTTTACTTGCACTCAGATAAACCAGCGATATCCTGTTCATCCAGAAAGATTTGATCCTTACCTTCAGGTGCTGTGTAGAGAGAGTGTGAGTGAATGCTCTCACTGGGAGGTTGGATGATCTGAACATAACTGGTTGAGTACAGCAGTGTCATATAAGAGTATTAGCAGGAAGGGAGACTGTAATAAAAGTAGAATTGAAGCTAATAAACATGCTTGGTCTTTGATGTGCTTTGTTAACAAATGTCATTTCTGGCACAATGGTGTATTGACTCCACTCTCTATGGTCCCCTGGCCCTCTAGAATAGGAGTGTATGTTGATCGCAGTGCAGGAACTCTGTCCTTCTACTGTGTCTCTGACACAATGACCCTCATTCACAGAGTCCACACCACATTCACTCAGCCTCTCTATGCTGCATTCTGGATAGATCAACATAGATTAAGGGTGAGGCTTCTTGATCCTTAATGTAGATTGAATAAAGATTCTAACATTAATAATTCTATGTCACAGGGTTTGAGTTTCAGATTAATATAACGGCTGCAATGGAAGTTTGGGCGAGAATATATGAATAACTTAGAATAATACATGCAGTGTATTCCTGTTGATTGTTTAAGGCTGATTATGTTATGTTGTTACATTATTTGTTGATGTTAATGTCTTTATTACTTTAATTGTATTTATTTATTTATATTTTTAATTGTACACTTTTTAAGACATCAAATTAAATGTTGTGTTTGTATAAAGTTGTGGAGATCATCCTTTATAATATCTGTATGATTCTTTGCTGTGTAGCAGTGGAGAATTGAGCTATTGATGTTGCCACTACAGTAGTCAACATTTGAAGTGGATCAAAAAAGTTAATCAAAGTTGTCCTAAGACAAGAACGGGTATTGTTTTGCTTTTAAGACAACCTTGATGAAAGGTATTGATCCGCTTGAAATTTTGACTACTATAGTCTGTTTTTATATTTGTATTCAACCTTAAATGATAAGCAACAACAAAATAAGCAGTGTTGGGAATAGAGAAAGCCAGTTTGGTGTTTCTTTGCTGGCAGCTTTGAAAAAACAAAACCACAGCACAGGCAAACAGAGAGACCTTTATGTGTGGAGCACAAGGGCTCGCTGCTGGCTTACATACACGCACATACACACTGAGTCACAGACTCAGAAGAAGAAAGAGACAGTTGAAAGTGACTGAAAGTGACTGGTTAATCTGCATCATCCCCCAAACAAATGCAGACAAAAACAGTACAAACTTGCCTTTGTGTGACCTCTCGCAATCTGTGGGGAAAGTGCTGAAGTAGTTACAGGTTACAGATTGAAACACTGCAAGGGTGTGACGTTTACACAAGCAAAGCACGAAGTTGTTTTCCAAGGGTTTGTCCCTGTGAGCAATGTATTGTAAGAGTGTTTCTCAACCCTGCTCATGGAGGCCCCTCAGTGCTGCACATTTTGGATTTCTTCCCTAATTGACAAGAACTTACTTGAAGGCAGTTGCCCACTAGAGGGCCTCAGTAAACTTCCATAGAAGCCAAAAGTTGACTTCAAATTATTTATGAACAAGTATTTTTGAAATAATAATTTGTAAATATATATAAATTATTAACATTTTAATCAAATTTATATTCTAATTTACAAGCAGGCAGATTTTAATATCTGAATCATTCTATCAAGCCGTCTGTCTGTCTATTCGTTTGGGTTCTCATAACAGGACTGAGTCAAGAAGAGGCGTGTCAGCAAATATATATTTTTAAATGCTGCTGCTTATATATCAGGCAATAAACAGCAGTGACTGTGGACAGGTCCCCTCATTAGAAAAGCATGAATGGGCCAAGTAGGTTAGTAATACAAGTAAGCTGTTGAGCAATGTTTAATTTACACTGAGGGACGTCCACGGGGCGTGACTTTCTGAAAATCTTGCACACTCGCATTTGTTCGCGTGCTATCTCCTCATTTCTTGCCATATCTCCCATTGGACTCTGATGTTTAATTTGTGCGGTGATGATAAGCAATCTTTCACTTTTAAACTAACAGTTCCAAAACCTGGACGTATTACCGCGTTAAGTGCTTCGTAAAGCTTGTTTTCCTCCGGACCAGTCTTTTCACTCAGCGGCTCTTTGATAATGTTGGGGAATTTATTGACGATCTTTCTGGGTTTTATCTCAGTCCTGCTGTTCTGCGCTTTCTGCAGTCGCAGGCGGTGAGTTTTCTGACTGTATATTGCGGCTTGTTGGGAATGTAGCCATGTAGTCGATTTTTGTTCATTGTTACACGAATGAATACGTTGTTTAAATGAATGTCTGTGTCTAATTGTGCAAATGACGCGTTTTATTAAAAAATGTAAAGAAATACGACGACTCAACAGATTTTGGTTGTCCAAGCAAATGAACCGCAAAGTCCAAGCAAAAGGTTGTAATCGTCATTCATTACTTAAAATACAGTTTAAGCCGCGTTGGCAAGTAAGTGTCTGCTAAGACCATATGAATAATTCACAACAGGACTGGGAGCTTGTTTACTCTCAATGTGATATTGAACCTTTCACTAGAAATCCTCCAGTCATTGGTAGTTAGACAAGAATCTTTTTTGGAGCGATTCGAACCGATTCAGTGAATCGATTACGTCATCGCGTTGTTCTCTAATAAAACCATATGTAGAGGTATAATTTTAGATTACATGCTGTTATTTATAAAGATGGTTATAATTTCACTAGTTCCATTTCCATGTTACAGCTATGATTTTATTATATAATTCTAACCAATCGTTCAGATATGCGTTTCCTAACTAATAGCATTGTTTTATGAAGTAGGTAGTACTAGAGACCATAGAGGGTTTGCGCTTAACGATTTGGTCAGTTACCCGGATGCGCGGCCATACTGGCAATACTCGGATGTAAACAACAGCATGGATTGCACGGTTAATGTACTACTGAATACGTTATTCTGCTAATTTGTTGTCTAAACCACGGGAAAAACATGTGGAAGCTGCTAAATCATATAGAGAAGGACTTAGTAAGCAGAAAAGGGAGCAGTATTTTGACAAACTAAAGTTAACAGGTGGTAAAGATACTTACGAGCAGTATTAATTATTAGCCTAATATTTCAACTACCTGACTGGAAACGATAAGAATAAACACGAATGTTGTCATGAATCTTGCCCTGGAAATCCTGCTGCAACTAATGCCTTTTGTTCCTCAGACAGCTTTTTGAACTCTTCACCTTAATTTGTCATAACTTTTGGCAGTCTATAGTAACGTTATTCCAAATGTTTTTCACGGTCCAACTGATTAGTACAGACCAAAACATGACAATAATTGATCTTTTTCAGCAGTAACAATCAGCAAAATATGTGAGTTTCATTCAGTTCAATGGCATTGTTTATGTTCAGTGCCACCAGTATGGCCAATTGATGATGCGTCGTGAGAGCTGGTTTAAATGATTCATTAAAAAGATTTGACTCAAAAGAACGATTCATTCACAAATCGGACGTTGTTATTTTGGAGCAAAGATCCTATTGATTCACAACCGCCTGTTTGCATGTTGAAACGAGGATGTGCTTTGCAACATAACTGAAGCATACCACATGTAGCCTACTACACGAGGGTTAAGTAAATTTGTAATTGAATATCCGTACCTAATTTGTGGATTGTTGAAGAATGAAGAGGTATAGTTGTGTTTTTACTTTGCCTCCCCTCACTTTAGTAATCTATGTTTTTTGTAATCTACAAAAAGACTGTGTTTGCACATTGTAGGATCTTTAACCATTATTCACAGACTTCACTGGTGGTCAGAAGTTTTGTTTCATTTTTCCCCTCTCTCATTCTCTTTCTGTTTCTGTCTGAGTTACAACTACCCCACTATGTGCTGCAGTTGTGCTGCAGTGTGTTTTCTTGTTCAGTTAGCGAGCTGCAATCTCAAAAGGAAGTTAGAGAACTAATTCCCAAAGGGCCACCCTATCCTTTTCAGCCTCTAAAAGTAGGACATGGAAGATATATATCAGCATTAGACCAAAGGGTTCATTACACAGTATTGTCTGTAAATGAGTCCTGGCTTTGGCATTTGACATAATGCTTGCAGTTAAAACAAACTGAAACAATGAAGCGTTTTGTTTAGCACAGCTATATCATTGCTTTAGCACAGAGAACATTATCAAGACTGCAGGTGACCTGGACTGTAGGGGTTGTTTGCATTTGTGTGTCTGTCTAGGAGCATTTTATACTGATATATAATGGCTCTCAGACATTGTTGAAACAAGCATGTTAAAAAAAACATGATTGTTAAATTGTGTGTGCATGTTACAGGAAGGACGGTGAGCCCCCACTGATTAAAGGCTGGATTCCATTCTTGGGAAAAGCTCTAGAGTTCAGAAAAAACTCTCAGCAGTTTCTTACACAACTGCAGAAGGAGCATGGAGATATTTTTACTGTACATATAGCAGGTATATATGACACACACACACACACACACACATTTAATTAGCATTATTTATAGACAAACCGTTTTTCAAACGAGAATATCTTCTGGCTTCTAACAAAATGAGCACTTTGTCATATTTTTCCTGACATTTATACTCACAGGTTTCCTTTTGCTCTTCCTCTCAGACAATCTGGTATTGTGCAACACATGCTGACATAGTTATGGTAATTAAAAAGATATGGCCCTGAAAGGCTTTGAATAGCTGAGAAAGATTTGAGGTTACAGCTTTTATGAATTTGAAAGGGAAAGTGTGTATTTTAGATGCTTGAATTCACCATTTTAGCTTTTTTTCCCACCATTTTTAATTACTTTATTTGTATTTTTTTTATTAGTCCTGCAGTATGACAGATTTTATTAATAGAAACCATTGGTACCTGCATTCCGAACTGGTTTAAATTATTAATTGCAGAGATTCAACTCAAAAGAATGATTAATTAATGAATCAGACATTGCTTTTTTGGAGCACAGATCCTATTGATTCAAAATCACTTTGTTTGCATGTTGAAACAAAGATGAGGGTGGTTTTTAAGGGTGGTCTCTTTTATTTTATTTTATTTTATTTTATTTTATCCACTTGTGAATTGTAGAAATATATTATAATAATCTGTATCAGTATATTATAATATTCTGATTTGCTGCTCAAAAAAACTTTTGTTATTATTATTATTATTATGTTGTTGAAAACAGCTCAGTAGATTTTTCAGGTTCCTTTAATGAATAGAAAGTTCAGAAGAATATATTTTTTTAAATAGTAATCTTTTGCAACATTATACATATCTTTATCATCACTTTTGATCAGTTTAAAGCATCCTTGCAAAATAAAAGTATTAATTTCTATCATATCATTTCATATATATATATAATTTACTCAACTGTTTTTAATAATGTGTTTCTTGAACAGCAAATCAGTATACTAGAATGATTTCTGAGGGATCATGTGACACTGAAGACTGGAGTAATGATGCTGAAAATTTAGCTTTGATCACAGGAATAAATTCGATTTTAATATATATTCAAATAGAAAACAGTTATTTTAAATAGTACAATTTTGAAATATTGTTACTGTTTTTGCTGTAGTTTGGATCAAATAAATGCAGGATTGGCTTCTTTAAAACATAAAAATCTTTTGACTGTTAGTGTAAAATCATAATAAATAAATGAATAAATAAATAAATAAAAGTAAAGTAAAGCTAGTCACACTGCTGGACATTATGCATTATGTCATGACATATACCTAATCATGTTTGTGTGTTTCTTTAGGAAGATACATAACATTCATAATGAACCCCCTCCAGTACCCGTCTGTGATCAAACATGGAAAACAGCTGGATTTCCACACGTTTTCAGACAGCGCAGCATCCAGGACATTTGGATACCCACCGGTCCGGAGTGGCCTCTTCCCTGGAATGAGTGACAGCATCCAGCGAAGTTACACTCTGCTGCAGGGGCCTGCCCTCGACCCGCTCACATTCAGCATGATGGGAAACTTGCAGCAGGTCCTGCGACGCCGCTTTCTGTCTAGTAAAGAGTCTGGGTCTGATAGCAATTGGCAAGAGGCGGAACTGTACGAGTTCTGTAAATGCGTAATGTTTCAGACCACGTTTAACACGCTGTATGGACATTCGTCAAATCTACATCTGGATCAGCTGCGAGAGGACTTTGAAAAGTTTGATGCCATTTTCCCTTTACTCATGGCCCGTGTGCCCATTGCCATGCTGGGAAAAACCAAAGAAATTCGTGAGAAGCTGACGAGATTTTTCTACCCTCAAAAAGTGGCAGAATGGAATACTCCATGTGAGTTCATACAGACCCGAACGGCTCTGTTCCAGCAGTATGACACACTTCAGGAGAGAGATAAAGCAGGTGACTCTCGCTCATGCACACACACAAACATAAACACATACATAAAGAAAAATCTAAAATCCTTCTTGTCAGGCCCACACATGGAGTGGAGTGTGTTACTGATGGTAAATGTCCCATCTACTGAGGGATATTAATTTTACCATCATGATATGAAGAACTCTGGTCTTCAGATTTTGTGCACCAAAACAGATTATTTAAATACTAAGTAAATGTACCACAGTTCTCACAAAATGAGTGTTTAAACAGACTTTTTATAGCAGTATTTTATTACAGTAGAGGCAGCATAGATGCAATCCTTAACCATGTATTAACCAACAACACTGAACAATTAGAAATATGTGACACAGGACCACAAAACCAGTCATAAGGTTACATTTTTTGAAATTGAGATTTATACTTCTAAAAATTGAATAAATAAGCTTTCTATTGATTTATGGTTTGTTAGGATAGGACAATATTTAGCCAAGATACAGCTATTTGAAAATCTAGAATCTGAGGGTGCAAAAAAAATCTAAATATTGAGAAAATTGCCTTCAAAGTTGTCCAAATGAATTACTTAGCAATGCATATTACTAATCAAAGGTTAAGTTTTGAAATATTTACAGTAGGAAATTTACAATGGAAGATGATCTTTACTTAATATCCTAATGATTTTGGGCATAAAATAAAAATCGGTAATTTTGACCCATAAAAGTGTATTTTTGGCTGTTGCTACAAATATACCCGTGCTACTTCAGACTGGTTTCGTGTGAATGTTCACAAAAATTCTGAATGTATAAGCAGTAGGCTATTTTAGAAAGGAACATTTAAAAGATGAAAAAGAGGAATTAGGGAGAATCATTCAATTGACTATTTTATTGCTATTGTGTGAATAATATAATGCAGTCAATAAAAAAGTAACTGTAGTCTAATTATGAGTATTTTAAAATGTAATTTAATCTAATTACAAGTACTTAATTTTTAGAATTTTATAACATAATCCAGATTACATGTAATCAGTTACTACCCAGCCATGCTTCTGAATCATGTCATAACTAATTGCAGACGTGATATAAATAAGAGATTCATTGTGTAGTTTAGAGAACTTTTTCCTTACATGTCTTGCCTTTGGTAACAACGATTCATAATGGATGCATTTCAACAAGTGACATGGGTAAAAGACATGGAAAACTTCAGTGAAAATCAGAAAAACAGCATCTGCATTTCTGAATATTAAAGAAAGGCTAACAACTGACATTTAAAACGGGAAGTGTCGCCATTCAAGTCAGCAAGTCCACGGTTTAGTCAACATTTGCAAGTTCTTTAAATTATTCTTAACTGTGCTGTAATGACTGCTTTAATGTGTTACAGAACAGTAGGGCATTGCCCTTTTTTGCATTTTTATATAGATAAATACTAGATGGGTAGATGGAACAATAGATGAAAGATAGAACGATAGATAGATAGATAGATAGATCGATCGATCTTAACAAACTGCTTTGGAGATTTCAGTGCTTCCTCATTCAAGTATAAAGGACTTGTACATGCATGCCTGTTTCCCAAATATTAAATTTGTGCTGTGGAGTATTCCCAAGATGACTGATGATTTCTGACTAAATTGACTTGTCTTAAAGGGGCTTTTTTTGCCATCAGTTTCTGTCTGATGAAATAATGGAAGCAGGATGCGCATGAGCACATACAGTATTACACAGAGTGAAAGCACAGTAATGATGAGAAGTATTGGTTTGGACCAATGTCTAGTGGTTTACACACAAACATGCTTTTCTTCTCTCTCTCTGTCCACAGCACATCATTTTGCCATGCTTTGGGCATCAGTGGGAAACACCATCCCAGCAGCCTTCTGGTGTCTTTACCACCTCATTTCCTGCCCGGAAGCCCTTGAAGCAGTGAGAGCAGAGATTGTCAGTGTGATTGGAGAGAACAACATGCAGTTGATCTTTGAAGAGGACATCACAATTACACGACAACAGCTAGAACAGATGGTTTACCTGGGTAACACACACACACACATTCTTACATAGTAACCCATCAAACATATTAGTTATCATCTGATTACAGACTTTTAATAATTCAGACTGTCTTTTTCTCTCTGCAGAGAGTTCAATAAATGAGAGTTTACGTCTTTCCTCTGTATCAATGAACATCCGTGTGGTTCAGGAGGATTTCTGTTTGCGTCTGGATGCCCAGCATTCAATCAACCTGCGAAAAGATGACATCGTTGCTCTTTACCCACAAACCACACACCTTGACCCTGAAATATATGATCAGCCTCAGGTAACATGCATCTACTGCTGCCTAGATCAGTGATTCTCAACCTCAGCAAACTTCAAGCCTCATTAATAGAGGGTTTGCACTTCTGTCACGATTTGGTCAGTTACCCGGATGTGCGGCCATATTGGGGATGCTCGGACGTAACCCCTGAAAATGGCAATCTTCTTGAAAAGGTGCTTGAAAAGTGCTTGAATTATTGAAAGACAATGTATCTATTAAATAAGTGTTTAATTTTTTAATAAGCATATCTTTGTACAGATTTTTTTTTTTGCCTATTTCAGTTAATGTCGTAAATGTTTTGAGTCAACCAGTAGTAGTACTGACTGTATCATGTAAACATGGCTGAAGATGCAAAAAGAGGAACCGATAAACCCAGTCAGCTGAGTGAGTTGTTTAAGCTGGAACCACTCCTATTGATTCAGACTCGTGACTCTTTTCATTTCACTAGCAAAAACCAGATCAAATTAGAAGAGCCATTCATTTTCACATTTCGACATCGCTTGTAATGATTTTAAAAACCATCACGTCACGACGTGATTGACTGTTTCGAAGAGCTCTAATCAGATCGCGTATCGCAAATCATTTGATTCAGATCAGGACTTCTGCGCGGGTTCGTAAATCATTTGATTTAGATCAGAACTTCGTGGATCACGAATCAATTGATTTAAATTGGAATCTCAAGTAGCATATCGCAAATCATTTGATTTAGATCGGAACTTCGCGTATCGTGAATCATTTGATTCAGATCAGGACTTCGGAGCGGATTCGCAAATCATTTAATTTAGATCGGAACTTTGCGTATCGCAAATCAATTGATTTAAATCGGAACCTCAAGTCGCATATCAAGAGTCGTTTGATTTAGATCAGAGCTTTGCGTATTGGGAATCATTTGATTCAGATCGGGACTTCGGAGCGGATTCGCAAATCATTTAATTTAGATCAGAACTTTGCGTATTGCGAATCATTTGATCTAGATCAGGACTTCGGAGCAGATTTGCAAATCATTTAATTTAGATCGGAACTTTGCGTATCGCGAATCAATTGATTTAAATCGGAACCTCAAGTCGCATATCAAGAGTCGTTTGATTTAGATCAGAGCTTTGCGTATTGGGAATCATTTGATTCAGATCGGGACTTTGGAACGGATTCGCAAATCATTTAATTTAGATCGGAATTTTGCGTATCGCAAATCATTTTATTTAGATCAGAACTTTGCGTATTGCGAATCATTTGATCTAGATCAGGACTTCGGAGCAGATTTGCAAATTATTAATTTAGATCGGAACTTTGCGTATCGCAAATCAATTGATTTAAATCGGAACCTCAAGTCGCATATCAAGAGTCGTTTGATTTAGATCAGAGCTTTGCGTACTGGGCATCATTTGATTCAGATCGGGACTTCGGAGCGGATTCGCAAATCATTTAATTTAGATCGGAATTTTGCGTATCGCAAATCAATTGATTTAAATCAGAACCTCAAGTCGCATATCAAGAGTCGTTTGATTCAGATCAGAGCTTTGCGTATTGGGAATCATTTGATTCAGATTAGGACTTCGGAGCGGGTTCGCAAATTATTTGATTTAGATCGCAACTTTGCATATCGCAAGTTAGTTGATTTAAATCGGAACCTCAAGTCGCATATTGCAAATAATTTGATTTATATCGGAACTTCGCATATCGCAAATCATTTGATTCAGATCAGGACTTCGGAGCGGGTTCTTGAATCATTCCACGAATGATTCCTGATCCATGCTCCGGGTCCTGATCTGAAATGATGGTTCATGAATCATTATTTAGATCGGGACTTTGTGGGTGGATCGCGAGTCATTTGATTTCGATCGGAACTTCGGAGCAGAGTCGCAAATCTTTTGCTTTAGATCAGAACCTAGGTGCGCCTTCGCAAATCATTTGATTCAGATCAGGACTTCGGAGCAGGTTCGTACTTGTTTTTTTTTTTTCATATTTTTTTCCCTTAAACAGTAGAAAACATCAAACCATAAGAGATCTCTGATGTGTTACTGAATACGTTATTCTGCTATTTTATGCTGTCTAAACCACAGAAAAAATGTGTGGAAACTGCTAAATCATATAAAGAAGGACCTTAGTAAGCAGGAAAGGGCACAATAGATTGACAAACTAAAGTTAATAGGTGGTAAAGATACGTTCGAGCAATAGTAATTACAATATTAGCCTAATATTTCATCTACCTGACCAGAAATGATAAGAACAAACATGAATGTTGTCAAGATTTTTGCCCTGGAAATCCTGGTTCAGTTTGGCCAACCACAAACGCCTTTTGTTCCTCAGTGTTTTGCACTCTTCTCCTTGATTTGTTATAACCTTTGGTAGTCTGTTGTACTCCAAATGTTTTTCCCGATCCGACCGATTAGTACAACCCAAAACATAAAAATAATTGTCCATTTTCAGCAGCAGTAATCAGCAAAATATGCAAGTTCTGTGGCAGTGTTTATGTTCGGTGCCGCCAATATAGCCGATTGATGACGTGTCGTGAAAACACTCTATTAATGTCAGTGCTGAAGACAATTTTTGCTGCTTCATATTTTTCAAAGGTAATGTAATAATAATAATTGAGCACCAAATCAGCATGCTGTAATGATTTCTGAAGGATCATGTGACACTAGATTAATGACTGTTGAAAATTCAGCTTTGGCATCACATGAATAAATTACAGTTTATTACTTATCCAATAAAGAAGTCACGGCCTTTAAATACTGTTATGGACAATGGAGAGCTTGAAGTCAAAAAGGTTGAAAATCACTGCTCTAGATCCTTAAACATACTTTTGTATTATTAGAAAATGTATTCATTGTGTCTTTTGTGTATGTTTTTTTTATTTTTGTTTGTTTTTGTAGCGCTTCCAATTTGACCGTTTCGTGGAGGATGGGAAGGAAAAAACAGATTTTTATAAATGCGGCCAGAAGGTCCGCTACTATCGTATGCCTTTTGGCTCTGGAGCCACACAGTGTCCAGGGCGTTTTTTTGCCATGAATGAGCTGAAGCAGTTTGTGTGTGTGACTTTGCTCATGTGTGAAATGCAGTTGCTGGAGAACCAGCAGGAGGTGATGCTAGACAACAGCCGTGCAGGTCTGGGCATCATGCCACCTGCTAATCAAATCACTTTCAGATACAGAACCAAAAAACCTCAGGACAACATGGAGAGGAAGGAATGAACTAAATGAATAGAGAGAGACTGTCATCTGTTTATTGCTTGGGTATTTTGCTTTCATTTTCTCACAGGGTTCATTCAAAGATGTTGTAAATAATCCAAGCTGCAGGAAAAATGCCATGGAACTGCCATGGAAAAATCTCATCTTTGAATGAACTTAACCTTCAGTACACATTGCCGTTTGAATCAGGGTTCGATGCACTACAGTGAAAAGCCTTCTATGTATATGCTACTGTTACGTAAGGGCAGCTTTTCAAATATCTTACCTCTCATAAATCAAGTTTATCTAGTCACTGAGTGTGAATAGCAATTATAAATTCATAAAGTGGCGAAGGCTCCACATGCCAGTCAACTGGATTTCATGCACTGCAGCTCACTGTGTAAACTAACCATTACTTGATTCCAGCATTGAACATTAAAAGGTAAATGTTTCTGCTGTTTTCTGTTCTTTTTTTTTGTTTTAAATCCTTAAAATTTGATTAGGATTATTGGACAGTCAAAAAAAAATGAATATGGAATAAACAAATTGCTGTTCAAAAGTTTGGGATCATTAAGATTTTTAGAGATTTTTTAAAGAAGACTCACCAAGAATACATTTATGTGATCAAAAATACAGTAAAAACAGTAATATTGTGAAATATTATTACAATTTAAAATAACTGATTTCTATATTAATGTTTTAAAGTGTCATTTATTTCTGTGATGGCAAAATTGAATTTCCAGCAGCCATTACCCCAGTGTTCAGTATGGAAGCCTATTTCTGCCAGTGAATTTAAAAAAAAAAAGAAAAAAAAAAGTTAATGCGAGTTATCTCACAATTCTGAGAAAAAAGTCAGAAATGTGAGATAAAAACTTGCAATTCTTACTTTTTCTTACTTTCTAACTCGCAATTGTGAATTTATCTCACAATTCTGAGAAAAAGTCAAAATATTAAAATCATGCAATTATGAGAAATTATGAGAAGCCTGAATTGAGATGTAAACTTGCAATTGTTAAAAGGTCACAATTACCTTATTTTATTCAGAAAGTTTTGTAACAGTGTATTCATTGTAAATCATTACTGTCACTTTTGATCAATTTAATGCATGCTTGCTGAATAAAAGTAATATAATCAAAGTAATTTAATATTAATAATAGTAATATTTTAAGTAAAAAATAAAAGTAAAAAAAACTTACTGACCCCAAACATTTGAATAGTAGCGTACACAAATTACTTTCTATGACTTTCTATTACTTTTCTTTTTGTGACTTTCTATGAAACCAGTAATTTCATTGATTTTCAATGGTTAGGTTTTTTTAAATATCAATATTAGTCAGTATTTCATATTTTAATCATTCAATATTGGAAATGTATTAAGCATACTCATTTACCTTACTTTTTTTTCTTCTCTTTTTTCATCTAAATGATCTTTGCTGTCATCTACCATCCTAACCATGTAATAATATTGTAAAATACAATCTTTAGCATATCTGGCAATGAATATCCATTTGTTTCAATACTATTACAGTATATACTCTGCTGATATGCTCATTGGCAAGTTTAGACAGAAATCAGACAAAGGCATCATGGGACACAATACTTTACTGGAATGTTAGAGGGACAGCATGTGCAAAATGAACAAATGTAAATCGCTTCAATAGCTACTCTACAACAATGTGTAACAAACAAATAAAATGCCTCCACATTCTCAATGTGGCTCAAGTTTCTCTTTTATACTGAAAATGTAACAGTCGACACATAAATATTCTTTACATCCACAAGCCACAAATAAGATGACAATTGGCTGCTGCCACCTTTTCACAGATCAAATACGGTCTCAGGCATTTCAAGTGGACACCAGGTAAGCAAAATAACAAGACAGAGTAACATTAGCGGATACATTAGTGGAGTGATGTTTTTAGGAGTGACAGAAAAAGCTGTTATTGCATGGTCCTCAGGTCAGAAGCCAACGTCAAGTTGAATCCTGTGCTCAAAAACAGCAATGATAAGCATGATGCCAAAGCCTAGAAGTATCCCAGCATTCTGCAGGAGAAAGAAGCCGTAGTGACTGAAACCTGCTTCGCTCGCGTCATTGTGCAACATCTCAGGTACCTACAAGACACACAAAAAAGGCCAATTTTAGAGATCACAGTTTTAACTTGATTAACACAGAAAAAAACATGTCCCCTTTCAAAAGTTGTTTAGTGATAGTCGTTCATGAATCCCTACAGTTAAACTGCCAGCTGTTCTTCAGAAAAATCCTTCAGGTCCAACAAATTCTTTGGTTTTTCAGCATTTTTTTGTATTAAAAATAACTTTTGAACAGGTAATTTTTTATAAATTCAACTATTATTTTCTCTTGTGGACTACATGTAAACGTCTTTATGTGAAATATCTTATTCAGGTCAGTACTAAATAATACTAAACAATAACAGGCATTTTTTATGATCCCTCTTATTTTGGTAAATTAACATTTTGCAGATTCTGCAAGGTGTATGAAAACTTTTGACCTCAACTGTGTATTACAAATAAGTGTTTATTTACACAGAAAAAATATTTTCCCTTAAAAATACATACAATTAGATTCTATATTTGTTGAATATAGAGGAACGGTGTTGTTCACTGTTTATATTCAGATTTATATTCAGTGTTGGTTTTATTTCTAAACAATTCAGTGCTTTAACAAATTATTTCCGTTTAATTTTAGTTATTTAGCTAAATATTTCATTTTACTTCAGCTGTATTTCAATAAACAAAATCTTTTAATAGTTTTATCAATAACCCTGCAAAAGACATAACACTTCTAGTATTAAAGTCCTCCTCAATCACAGCATTTGTCTGCTTCTGTGCCACTCACCATGTCCACAAGAGCGACATACATGAATAACCCAGCCGTGAGAGCAAAGATCCACGTGGCAACATTTTCAGCATAATGACCGATCAGAATGCCTGTGATCATGCCCAAATATCCCATCATGGCTGAGAGCAGATTGTACAAGATGGCCTGTCGTACCGACATACCCGCCTTCAGCAAGACCGCAAAATCACCTGTGTAAACAACGAGGATAAGGCAGGCGAGTTGAAAAAAATAGAAGCATTTTCAAGTAATACAATGGACAGCAACCTGACTTCTGATTCCTCTGCCAATTCTATACACGGATGCGTGTCTAAAGTCAAAACGTTCACCGTATTTACAGACAATGTCTTACCAAGCTCATGAGGAAGCTCATGGCAGAACACAGCAACTGAGGTACTAAGACCACTGGACAAACCTTCTGTAAACGCCGCCCCTGAAATACAAAATTGAACATAATTAACATTTTGATTCTGCAAGGTGTTTGTAAACTTTTGACCTCAACTGTACATGCAAAAACAGGTGGTTTTAAAAGTGCACCAGTAAGTTCAACCTACGGCTACATAGTGGAAACTGTATGCATAAACTTTTTTACACACATATATACACATTTTACACACATATACATATATATACATATATATATACACACATATATATATATATATATATATGTGTATGTGTGTGTGTGTGTATATATATGTGAAAAATTTACCTATGGCAAGTCCGTCACTGAAGTTGTGAAGTCCATCTCCCATGATGACCATCCAGGCGAGCGTGGCCACGCCAGCTTCCTGGAAGTGCTGGAGCGAGTAGGAGTGTGTGTGTCTGTGCGTGTGTGTATGCGGGTGGTGGTTCTGGGAGTGGTGGTGATGCAGTATGTGGTGATAGTCATGGTGATGATGATGCTGCTCATCTGACTGGCCAACGGTGTCATGGAAGTGGGAGTGGCATTTGTTTTCACAGTCAATGTCATTGTAGAGCTCCGCCCCCAACATCACCTCCTCTTCCTCTGCAATGCCCCGCCCACATGCGCTTCCACCATTCGTTTCAGCACCTGATTTTATAGAAATATCAAAATCAAGTTTCATTTTGACTACATAAACATTAACAAGCATCAAAAAAAGTTAAATTACCTTCAATCGTTTTGACATCATTTTCTTCTAATGACGGCAGTTTTTCAGTTTCCAAAACTTCTGTGACGAGATCAACCCTCTTCTGCACCTACAAAACATACAGGTAATACTTTAAAGGAGACCTATTATGCTCCTTCTTATATTACAAGATGTAATACAAGTCTCAGGTGTCCCCAAAATGTGTCTGTGAAGTTCAGCTCAAAGTACCTCACAGATCAGTTATTACATAATTTTGAAAATGCCTAGTTTGAGTGGAAGCAGAAACACGCTGGTTTCGTACATGTATCTTTAAAATGCAAATGAGCTGCTGCTCCCTGCCCCTTTTTTAAGAATTGAGCTGTACCTTAACAGCTAGTAGCTCAGATACTCTGCTAAAAACATTGTTTGGTTTTGATTATCATGTCTATTGCACTGAAATAATGCGTTTTAAAGCCATTCGTTTAAACTTCTGATATATGTTTTTCTGAGCATACACGGCATACGAGTACTAAACTAAGTTCTCTTTCGTGTCTTAAACTGTCAAATGCACAGAAGTTTGTTAAAAAGAGTCACAAAAACAGCCGGTTATAGCTGTGAAGATAACAGCTAAGAAGGAAATTGCATGTTTATCTTAGATCTATGACTTTCGAAATGGCTAAAAGTAAATTTTGCTGACCTTCTGTTTTTTGTCTTTGTACATTTTGCCAAGGGTCAGGAAGTGTTCGATGAGGAACATGATGTAGACACCACTCAGAGCTGTGAGTCCTGTCCACACAGGCCGAAGGGAGTCCTCTTCCATCTCTTCGCCGTGGTGATGATGCTCAGAGTGGTCATGGTGGTGATGACCCTGAGACTGAAAGACGCCAAATCAAAAGGTCAAAAAGAAATCTTGCAAAATCTAGAAAGAAATGCACACACTACTATTCAAATGTTTAAGCTTAGTAATAATTTTTGTTTTTTGAAAGAAATGATTGCTTTAATTCAGCAAGCATGCATTCAATTAATCAAAGGTGAGAGTAAAAGACATTTATAATGTTACAAAAGATTTCTGTTGCAAATAAATGCTGTTCTTTTGAACTTTCTATTCAAAGAATCCCCCAAAAAATGCATGGTTTCTACAGAAAATATCAAGCAATGCAACCATTTTCATCATTGATAATATTAAGAAATGTTTCTTAAACATCACCAAATCATCATAACAGACTGATTTCTGAATAATCATGTGATACTGAAGACAGCGATTGGGCCTTAAAGGGATAGTTCACCCAAAAATGAAAATTCTGTCATTAATTACTCAACCTCATGATGTTCCAAACCTGTAAGACCTTTGTTCATCTTTGGAACACAAATTAAGATATTTTTGATGAAATCCGAGAGCTTTCTGACCCTCCATAGACAGCAACTGACACGTTAAAGGCCCTTTTACAATACTTTTTATGCACAAAGAAAACAAAAATAATGACTTTATTCAACAATTTCCTCTCTTCCGTGTCAACTTCTGCGTCAGCAGCACCACATGCATGCGTCGTGGTACTCTGGTGAATGCGAGTCGACGATTGGCACGAAAGAGAAGAAACTGTTGAATAAAGTTGATGTTTTTGTTTTCTTTGTGCACAAAAAGTATTCTCGTAGCTTCATAAAATTATGGTTGAACCACTGATGTCACATGGACTATTGTAACAATGTCCTTACAATCTTTCTGGGGCCTGAACATTTCAGTTGCGTTGCTGTCTACGCAGGGTCAGAAAGCTCTCGGATTTCATCAAAAATATCTTAATTTGTGCTCTGAAGATGAATCTTACAGGTTTGTAACGACATGAGGGTGAGTAATTACTGACAGAATTTTCATTTTTGGGTGAACGATCACTTTAAAAACAACAAAGTACTAAATTCAAATGCAAGTTTGTGTCTTACATGTGGTATGAGGTGGAGTAGAGCATCTCCACTGAGAGTTCCCACTGCAAGGGCCACCAGGAAGCTCAGCAGGAAGTTGAAGCAAACTCTGTTTATGAGTGGGATCAAAACCACACCAACTAATGCCAGTAAACTAATTAAAGTAATGGAGAGAAACCCTCCTATCCAAGCTGTAACACAAACACATACATGTATTAGACAAGCCAAAGACCCAATTATTTTCACATTAGAAGGACACATGCTTGTAATTTTTGTGTTATCAGTCAATATTAGATATTTATGTCTGATCATTTCCTCTATTTTTACATTTAGATTGCCTTTGCCACCATTATCGAACCCTCACTTAAATTTCGTATTTAAAAACACTTGTTTTAATACAATAATGAATAATGTATAATGAATATGCAACTTAGCCTTATTACATCTAGAACTAAAAGACATTAAACAACATCCTTACCAACAATAATTGAAGCATTTCTTGGGCTTCTGCCATTAGTGTGATTGTGGTGATGATGGTGGTGGTGGTTGTGATGATGGGAATGATCTGGAAAAAAGTGAATTGTTATACAGATTCCGCTTAACAACTATTATTGCAATTATTATATTATTATATTATTGTGAAACAAAAATGGCTTTATGTAATCACATCCTCAAAAGCTCACCTGAATGGTCATCATCATGCATAAGGCAAGAACTGGAATCAATCTGCATGAGAAGAGCAGGGCACAGGTAACTAAAGTCCTTGACAGAGAGACCCATTTCCTTTGTCATGCCATGTGACTGCAAGATTGTGGAGGCATTCTGACACTGAAAAAGAAAAGAAATTTATTTAAAAATAAATTTATTAATATCAATTAATATATAATATAATATAAAATACAAATAATGCAACTGTTTGTGTACCGGTAGACTCGAATGGTCAAGTCCATTGTGATCATGGTCATCGTGTGCGTGAGTGGGTGTTTCCTCAGTCTGGTGGGTGTGGTTAGACTGTGTTACATTGCTCTGAGTGGAGGTAATGGGGGCGTGGTCCTGAGTTAAATCATAGTCGGCACTACGATTGGTCCGCCGTGATTTTGTGACGTAGGAGGGCGTAGTCAAAGTTGTGGTCAAGTCCTGATTCATCTTCATGTAGAGATTATGATGAGCATCCGATTGGCTTTTCTTCCCCGAGGCGGGATCAGGCTGCACTTTTGGGACGGGGTCACTCTTTTCCACATTATGGTCAACACCACCCTTCTTGCTGTGGACAGGATGTGCGTGCGTGGTGAGTTTGTCCACATGAGCGTGCGCGTGATCATGCGTGTGCGTGTGATTGTGTTCGTTGCCTTCGTGATGCACCATCACTTTTCGGATGCGGTCTAGCCCCACCCCCTTTAGTAGGTTGTACAGACCTTCTAAGGAGATACTCCCATTTTGCCCATATTTGTCAAACAGAGCCTGTAGGTGGCGCTGCTGTGCCTGTTCTGCCATCTGACCATCAGCCTGGATGGCCATAGACTTGCAGCCTGAACCTGCCTGCACTGAACACGCCCACAGCAATGTCAGTGACATCACTGGAATGAGGTATGGCCACCTGCCAATCATACTGGCATCCTAAAACAGAAAAATATTATGGTTATTGTCAGATTTATAATGTTTTTTAAAGAAGGCTCTTCTGCTCACCAAGCCTGCATTTATTTTGATCCAAAGTACAGCAAAAGCAGAAATATTTTGGAATATTTGTACTATTTAAAATAACTGTTTTCTATTTGAATACATTTTAAAATGTAATTTATTCCTGTGATCAAAGCTAAATTTTCAGCATCATTACTCCAGTCTTAAGTGTCACATGATCCTTCAGAAATCATTCCAATATGCTGATTTGCTGTTTAAGAAATTATTTAGCAGGGATGCATTAAATTGATCAAAAGTGATTATAAAGACATTTATAATGTTACAAAAAGATTTCTATTTCAGATAAATGCTCTTCTTCTGAACTTTCTTTTCATCAAAGAAACCTGAAAAAAAATTCTACTCAGCTGTTTGCAATACAATAATAATAAAAAATGTTTTTTAAGTAGCACATCAGAATATTAGAATAATTTCTGAAGGATCATGTGACTGGAGTAATGGTGATAAAAGTTAAGCTTTGAAATCACCTGAATAAATTACATTTTAAAATATATTAAAATAGAAAACAGTTATTTTAAATAGTAAAAATATTAAAAAAAAAAAAAAATCTTACTGTTTAAAAACTTTTGACTGGTAGTATATATTTGAATGTTCTCACTACATTTGTGTGAAAATGAAAAAAAAAAATCCTTTTATTTATCAAAAACAACTAGACAGTTAAAAACTGATATAGTTTTTGAAATTTTTGAACTACAGTTAATTGAATATAAATTAAACTGTGCATATGCACAAATAAAGTCGTGTTTTTCAATAACTTAAATTGCTAAATGTTTCCTAAATTTAGGGGGGGTTGCATATTAAACATGTTAAGATTAAATTTCATACATAGATATTTCGTCCTAAATACACTTCACCATATGTGTAAAGAAAAGAAGGTTGTCAATGGAAGGTGTTGCGGAAGACCCATATATGGACATAGTTTGGGCGTGTTTTATGCAAATTACTAACCTTGAGAGTATGTAATCGCTTATCTAAACTACTGTAAATTTAGAACGTGGCATTAGAACGAGATTAAAAACAAATTAACTTGCGTATGCACATGTGAATTACACGTAAATATTTCCTGAGAACTTCTCTGTGCGTGTAAATACGAAGAATCCACGCAATTATTAGTATATGAGATCCAATTATTATTATTATTATTTTTTATTTTTTATTTTTTGTTATACTGTACAGAAAGTCTAGACGTCTTAGATAGAACAGACCAAAATCATTTTACAACATTATACAAATTAAACAACTAGCTACAAAAGCACCAACTAGGTCTAAAAACAAAACAAAACAAAAAACATCATTAGTTATTCTTCCTCAAATTCTTCTAAAAAGTAAAGTATTCACCTGGCTTTCTATTATTGTGATCTTTGACTGAAGGAAAAAGTACCACACGCCTCAATCAGGTGAATTTTGTTCTATTGCACTTCTATCACTGATGTTTCTGACACGCTACATCACTAAACAAACCGCGCATCACTGACTCTTGTTTACACACTGCGACAAATACTACGCACATCGTTTTTATCATAGTAGTGACGTTTCTTACTTGGTTGCAGGTGGGTTTTGTTATTCTGAGATTCTGAAATCACTTCTTGCACATTTAACAGATGCATCAGAAGTAATGTAGAAGAACAACAGGCGACACGAGGCCTGTTGTTGCTTCCTTTCTGCACAGCGAATTTCTCCCATCCTAATTGTATGTTTACACGGATACAGGTCTGATAACACATCAATACCATTTACTGCTTACCGGGAGTCCACACGCGCACCACACTCGAAAGTAAGCGCGTTCTGGACGGCGATTCTGCACACAACACCACGAGCACTTCAACCAGACCGTGTGCAAAGAAACGTCATCATAAAAACCGGAAACATAGCGAGTGTCTTTTATTACACGGAGGATGGTGCGATTACATCTCTTCCCTGCCATTCCTGAACTAACAGTTAACGAAAAAAAACGTTAGACTTACCGATTCGATGTGATTACAGACCTCTTTATAATAATCTAAAAGAGGACGCTCCGAGATCGAGTCTGATGATTTTAGAGAAGGGATTTTTTTTAGAGAAGTGTCGGAAGCTGATTTCATTGGTTTAGATGTAGTCACATGACCGCGTAGTCGTCTGATTCATCTTTAGTCAAACCTTCTAATAAAACAGTATTTAACATGATAAATATTTGTTGAGGGCTTCATTCGTCGTTGACAGAGTTAATCAAGAGAACTGTTTTGAAAAAGATCTAGATGACCTATATTAACAGTTAAAACAGTCACGTTACAGTATAGGTAGCTCGTCTGTATTTATCCTGATGTTGACATGTACTGATAACTATGTTGTGGCTTAACAAGATCCCAGAACACACACACGCCCAGCAACAAATCCCACACACAGATAGGCTCGTGTTTACACACGTGTTTATTTAGGCTAGCTATCTGGGGACATGCACCTAAAAAGACCTAAAAGTAAAAAAAAAAAAACGTGTTCTCTGCCAGCAGTTTTCCAGAAGCTCTGAGAGATACAAAGATAAAAATGTTTACCGGTCAAAAGTTTTTGAACAGTACGATGTTTAATGTTTGCTCACCAAGCCTGCACTCTAAAAAGTGCTGAGTTAAAAAATAACCCAACCTTAACCCAGCTGCTGGGTAACTATGGGACAGAACACGTGTTGGGTTGTTTTGACCCAAGTGCTGGGTTTAACCATTTGACCCAGAATGCTGGGTTGTTTATTTGACCCAACCAGTGGGTCAGGTAAACTGTGTTGCTGGGTTAAACATAACTTAAACATTGGGTTATTTGTTGTCTTATTGCCTTGCCACCTTTATATTTACAAATAATAATAAATAAATCACAAAAGAATGTAAAATTATTACTGCTTTTCTGTAATACAGTCAGAAAAACACACAAAAAAGCAACTGTAAACATCAATTTAATGAGTTTTATTTCTTTTTAAAACAATTTTCAAATGGGTGCAGCTGTCACACATTTTATTTAACCATTACAGACACATAAAACAACAATTTTAGTAGATCAGTTACTTTAAAACACAATACTGTGTAAACTAGGCACTGTAGATTCCCATTCTTTATCAACATTGCAGCAGCAGAATACTCAAAAATTAATTATTACCACATGAGAATCGTTCCAAACATTGTGCTATTAAAACTAAGCCAAATGAATGAAACACATGAAGACTTATGTCCATCAATATAATATACTGCAAGCTGGAGAAATTCCCAGGCAACGAGTCCGCTTCAGTGGCACGGCCCATAAAGGTGAAGGTCTGGGATGTCGTTGTCTCGTCCCCAAGGCACAAATCCACCATGCTGGTCCCCACCTGTTAATTATACGGCACTTAGTCTTGAAGACACGTAGGCCTGAAAAAAAATGCTCATTTTAGAAAAAAAATTCAAACTGCACATTTTTAGTCAGTTTGCATTTCCAAAAATACATACATACACATATACATACATACACACACACACACACACACACACATACATATATATATGTAGAGATATAGAGATATAGATAGAAAAAGTAAAACAAAACTTGCAGGTTTGTATGTCAATGAGTGGTTTCCAGAATTCTGTGGTTGTGGTTCTGTGGACCCTTCCTCCAGAATGGGCAGGACTTTGAAAGCACTCTCCCCTTTAACATCTAAACCATAAGAATAATAACTTATCTCAATCAAAACAACACATTGAAACACTTTCA
Source organism: Cirrhinus mrigala (assembly GCA_036247105.1). Taxonomy (NCBI): domain Eukaryota; kingdom Metazoa; phylum Chordata; class Actinopteri; order Cypriniformes; family Cyprinidae; genus Cirrhinus; species Cirrhinus mrigala. The sequence continues at coordinate 30,188,859 of CM070008.1, forward strand.
TATGAAAAATTCTTCATTCCTTTAAATAATGAAATTATTTAAAAAAAAAAAAAAAAAAAAAAAAATTTTATATTATATATATATATATATATATATATATATAAATATATTATATATATAAATCCCCAAACCCATTCAATTACTGCAGATTAAGTTTAGGTATATGGGGTGTCCTTTATAAGTACTTATTAACAGCCAATACACAAACTAATAAGCAACTAGTTAAGTGTGACTGTACCATTGTATTTACCAGTTGATGTATCAAATACAGTTGAATTTTGTTTCTATAGATTGACATTATAAGAAATACCTTACCTGAAGTCATGTCACCCAGCTCTTAATGCACCGTTCAATCTTGCTGGGCATAGGCAAAAATTTAAACTGCAATTGTAGCCCAGTCTACAAAATTCTGCCTCTGGATGCTTCCTGAAGTCTTGTGAAATCTGATCAAATTTGAAAAGAAAAAAAAAGAAAAGAAAAAAAAAAAAAAAAAACACACACAAATGTGGTTAAATAAGAAAGCTTTTAAATGTTAGATTGATTGTTTGATTTTATTGCCATACCAGTAACTATGGTTATTTTAATGAAAAGATCAAATTCTAAAACAAATCATGGTTACTGAATGATATAACTTACCTTCAAATGTTTTAACCAAGGTATCAAGCTGCCTTTCCTTCAACTTCTCTATTACAAAGCTGTCCATCTGCAACAGCAAGAATCTCACATATCTAGAATGAATGAAATATATGATTTATAAAATTAGAATTTCACAAAACTTTTTACAATGATTTATTTTATATAGAAAGCAGGTTAATGCATTTACATGCAGCACAATCGTTTAAACACAGATCAGTTCTGTGTTTGATTTCAGATGACAGATGCTGATATCGCGAGATCTTGTAAATGTTTTTTTTTTTTTTTTTTTTTTTTTTTTTAAACGTTTTGCGCAGTAGTGCCAAATTAAACCAGTTTGAATGAATTGTTGTAAAACTTTGGCGATCTTCAGAGTTAGAACACAAATACTGTATGCATTTGTCAAACACAGCGTTCTTCCATGCTATGATTTTAAAGTGGACCATTGCTTTGATGTTTTAATTATGACACGATATTATACGGAACGGTTGGCAAAGGCAACCTAAGCTAGCATCTCACCACTGAACTGCGTTCATGTCAATCAGTCTCCAATCTGAAGAGCAGGAGAAAAAATAAAAATAAAAAAATAATTAGACAGCATACCCATTTTTTTTTTTTATACTGGTCTCCTAGTTTGTAAATCAACACAAGCATTCACTTAAATAGAGGAAGAGTAAAAGAACCTCATAAACAGTGGTGTTGTGGTGCCTGGAGAAGTGGGTATAAGCCCCAAATGCAAATACACGCTGAAAAGAATAACTTACTGACGCCTGAACGTGATTCTCTGCAGTTTCTGATTAAATCGGTCGGGTTTTCTCTGTATCAGAGCCTCCCCTGACATGCCTTCGCGTGTGAACAGGCAGCATCTGGGTGGAGGAGAGGACGAAGCGGGCGCATGATCCTTCAGAAAGCATTTTAATATTCTGATTTGCTGCTCAAAAAACATTTATTATTATTATTATTATTATTATTATTATTATTATCATTATCATTATCATTATCATTATCATTATCATTATCATTATCATTATCATCATTATTATTATTATTATTATTATTATTATTATTATTATTATTATTATTAAAAACAGCTGAGTATAATTTTTTTCAGGTTGCTTTGAATAGAAAGTTCAGAAGAACAGCAATTATCTGAAATAGAAATTTTTGTACTTTTGTAACATTACAAATGTCTTTATCATCACTTTTGATTAATTTAAAGCATCCCTGCTAAATAAAATAATTAATTCCCATTATTTCTTCCCCTAAAAAAATACTGACTCCAAGCTTTTGGTATAGTGTATAAGGTTATAAAAGCTTTTTATTTCAGATAAATGCTGATCGTTGGATCTTTTTATTCAAAGAATCCTGGGAAGAAAAAAAAAAAAAAAAAAAAAAAAAAAACAACTTACTCAACTGTTATAAATATTGATAATAATAATAATAATAATAATAATAATAATAATAATAATAATAATAATAAAAATAAAAATAAAAATAAAAATAAAAATAAAAATAATAATAATAATAATAATGAATGTTTCTTGAACAGCAAATCAGCATATTAGAATGATTTCTAAAGGATCATGTGACACTGAAGACTGGAGTAATGATGCTGAAAATTTAGCTTTGATCAAAGGAAATAATCAGATTTTTACAATATACAAATCGAAAAGAGTTATTTCAAATATTACAAATATTTCAAAATGTAACTGTTTTGCTGTAATTTGGATAAAATAAATGCAGGCTTTGTAAGCAGAAGAGACTTCTTTTAAAAACATTAAAAATCTTAAAACATTAAAACTTTTGATTGGTTGTGTATATCTCATAAGTCTAAATGTGTCTAAAAGTACTATTTCCAGGGAATTTTTGAAGTACTCTGAAGCTTTTGGAGCCCACAATCCCTTTCCACTACAGATTTTTCTGATGCAAATGTATGCAACTATTTGCAAAATTAGTTAGTGATCTTGCATCATATATAAAGCATGCCAATTTAAAATCTACAGTATTCTGTGGAATGGGTGGTAAAATGTGTAAAAGTGGGCCAAGATTCTTTACTTCCTTCTTGGAAGCTGACAGCATAATTGAATTAGCCATTCAAATGAACATGCAGCCAACGTGTCCGAATCTGGCCTGTGTATTTGAATGTGATTATAGCCGATTGATATAAAAAACAGAAAATTGACTCACCCTGCAAGCTGTCCAGATTGTAGATGAGCTTGTCTCTTCAACACAACAGATTTGTAGAATTTTAGCATTATATCACTTGCCCTCCAATGGATCCTCTGCAGTGAATGGGTGACGCCAGATTGAGAGTTCAAACAGCTAATAAAAACATCAAAATAATCCGTAAGTAAATTACACGACTCCACTCTATCATTTAACATCTTGTAAAGTGAAAAGTTGCATGTTTGTGGAGTGGGCTCTTAAACTGAGGCGTAAGCCAGGGCTATTCTTGTAGTCAACAATCTTACGAGAAGCTGTCTTTGACACCATCCGTCACCCACCGAGCGATGCCTCACTACTGATCTCTCACTGACAGTGCGAGAATTTAGAGCAGCGTCTCGCTATGGTAAGAGTGCTTCAGGTGAACGTTGGGCAAGTGAGACAGTCACACCACCTGATGCCTTGGCTCATTCCCATAGATATGGTGTGATGGGACAGCACTCACCACCCAACGTTAACCACCACCATCCAAGACAGCAATCCCATGAAAAAAATTGACTACAGATGCAAATCCATCAAAAAAATTTTTTTCAAATTTGTTTATTTTCCATATGACCTTATTTTTTATTTTAAAATTGGCAAACGGCATTATTTACGGTGTTTTATACTGCAGAAAATGCTGTCAGTTGCTGCACTCATTATCCCCTAAACCAGACCTGGGCAAACTCGGTCCGGGAGGGCCAGCGTCCCTGCAGAGTTTAGCTCCAAACCTGATAAAACTCACCTGTTTGCAACTTTCTAGTAAACCTGAAGACACTGATTAGCTTGTTCAGGTGTGTTTAATCAGGGTTGAAGCTAAACTCTGCAGGGACACCGGCCCTCCAGGACCAAGTCTGCCCAGGCCTGCCCTAAACGGCGTAACTTAAATTTTTTTTTTCTTTTGCATTTTACTATTTTTTTTTTTTTTCTTTTGAAACTATCAAACGGCGTTATTTACGGCATTTTAAACGACAAAAAGTGATGCCAGTTGCAGCACTTATTATCCCCTAAATGGCGTAACTTTTTTTATTTTGCATTTAACTAGTTTCTTTATTTGAAAATGGTCAATCGGTATTTTTTGCGTTGTTTTAAACTGCAGAAAACGCCGTCAGTTGCGGCGCTCATTATCCCTTAAACTACAAAATTATATTTGTAGTCAACAATCTCACGAGAAGCTGTCTTTGACACCATCCGTCACCCACCGAGCGATGCCTCACTACTGATCTCTCACTGACAGTGCGAGAATTTAGAGCAGCGTCTCGCTATGGTAAGAGTGCTTCAGGTGAACGATGGGCGAGTGAGACAGTCACACCACCTGATGCCTTGGCTCATTCCCATAGATATGGTGTGATGGGACAGCACTCACCACCCAACGTTATCCACCACCATCCAAGACAGCAATCCCATGAGAAATTGACTACAGATGCAAATCCATCAGAAATTTTTTTTTTTTTAAATTTATTTTCCATATGACTAGATTTTTTATTATTTCAAAGTTGTGAAAATGGTGTAATTAAATTAGTTTATTCATTTTGCATATTACTAGTTTTCTGTTTTGAAAATTGTCACACGGCATTATTCACGGTGCTTTAAACGGCAGAAAACGTCATTAGTTGTGGCGCTCATTATCCCCTAAAAGGCGTAAATTAACTTTATTAATTTTTTGATTTTGCATTTTACTAGTTTCTTTATTTGAAAATTGTCAAACAGCATTATTTAATGTCAATTTATTATCAAACGTCAGAAAATGCTGTCAGTTGCTGCACTCATTATCCCCTAAACCAGACCTGGGCAAACTCGGTCCTGGAGGGCCGGTGTCCCTGCAGAGTTTAGCTCCAACACTGATAAAACTCACCTGTTTGTAACTTTCTAGTAAACCTGAAGACACTGATTAGCTTGTTCAGGTGTGTTTAATCAGGGTTGAAGCTAAACTCTACAGGGACACTGGCCCTCCAGGACCGATTCTGCCCAGGCCTGCCCTAAATAGCGTAACTTAAATATATATTTTTTTTTTTTAATTTGTCAAACAGCATTATTTACGGCATTTTAGACAACAGAAAGCGACGTCAGTTGTGGCACTCATTACCCCCTAAATGAAGTAAATTAACTTTTATTTTTTATTTTTTTGCATTTTACTTTTATTATTCGAAAACTATCAAACGGCATTATTTAATGTCAATTTATTGTCAAACGTCAGAAAGCGCCGTCAGTTGCTACACTCATTATCCCCTAAACCAGACCTGGGCAAACTTGGTCCTGGAGGGCCGGTGTCCCTGCAGAGTTTAGCTCCAAACCTGATAAAACTCACCAGTTTGTAGCTTTCTAGTAAACCTGAAGACACTGATTAGCTTGTTCAGGTGTGTTTAATCAGGGTTGAAGCTAAACTCTGCATGGACACCGGCCCTCCAGGACTGGGTCTGCCCAGGCCTGCCCTAAATGGCGTAACTTAAATGCATTTATTTTTTTCTTTCACATTTTACTAGGTTTTTTTTTTTTTTTTATATTGTCAAATGATGGCATTTTAAAATGACAGAAAGCGACATCTGTTGTGGCGCTCATTATCCCCTAAACAGCGTAACTAATTTTTTTTTATTTTGCATTTTACTAGTTTCTTTATTTGAAAATTGTCAAACAGCATTATTTAATGTCAATTTATTATCAAACGTCAGAAAATGCTGTCAGTTGCTGCACTCATTATCCCCTAAACCAGACCTGGGCAAACTCGGTCCTGGAGGGCCAGTGTTCCTGCAGAGTTTAGCTCCAACCCTGATAAAACTCACCTGTTTGTAACTTTCTAGTAAACCTGAAGACACTGATTAGCTTGTTCAGGTGTGTTTAATCAGGGTTGGAGCTAAACTCTGCATGGACACCGGCCCTCCAGGACCGATTCTGCCCAAGCCTACCCTAAATGGCGTAACTTAAATTTATTTATTTTTTTCTTTTGCATTTTACTAGTTTTTTTTTTTTAATTTAAAAATGTCAAACTGCGTTATTTACGGCATTTTAAATGACAGAAACCGACGTCAGTTGCGGCACACGTTATTCCCTAAATGGTGTAACTTAAATTTATTTATTGTTTTATTTTGCATTTTACTAGATTTCTTATTTGAAAATTGTCAAACGGCGTTATTTGCGGCATTTTAAAATTACAGAAAGCGACGTCAGTTGCGGCACTCATTATTGAAAATTCATTTAAGTTACGCCGTTTCAGGGATAATGAGTGCCGCAACTGGCAGCACTCTCTGTCGTACAACATTGTTTAGGGCAGAACTGGGCAAACTCTATCCTGGAGGGCCAGTGTCTCTGCAGAGTTTAACTCCAACCCTGATAAAACTCACCTGAACAAGCTAATCAGTGTCTTCAGGTTTACTAGAAAGCTACAAACTGGTGAGTTTTATCAGGGTTGGAGCTAAAATCTGCAGAGACACCGGCCCTCCAGGATAGAGCTTGCCCAGTTCTGCCCTAAACGATGTTGTACGACAGAGAGCGCTGTCAGTTGCGGCACTCATTATCCCCTAAACGGTGCAACTTAAATGAATTTTTTTTATTTTCCAATTTACTAGTTTTATTTAAAAATTGTCAAACTGCGTTATTTATGGCATTTTAAACGACAGAAAGCGACATCAGTTGCGGCACTCATTATCCCCTAAACGGCGCAACTTAATTATATTTTTTTTGCATTTTACTAGTTTTTTTATTTTCAAATTTAAAACTCGTCAAACTACGTTATTTACGGCATTTTAAACGACAGAAAGTGACATCAGTTGCAACACTCATTATCCCCTAAACCAGACATAGGCAAACTCGAACCTGGAGAAAAGAAAATTCATTTAAGTTACGCCATTTCGAGGATAATAAGTGCCGCAACTGGCAGCGCTCTCTGTCGTACAACATTGTTTGGGGCAGAACTGGGCAAGCTCTATCCTGGAGGGCCAGTGTCTCTGCAGAGTTTAACTCCAACCCTGATAAAACTCACCTGAACAAGCTAATCAGTGTCTTCAGGTCTACTAGAAAGCTACAAACTGGTGAGTTTTATCAGGGTTGGAGTTAAACTCAGCAGGGACACCGCCCCTCCAGGATAGAGCTTGCCTAGTTCTGCCCTAAACGATGTTGTACGACAGAGAGCGCTGTCAGTTGCGGCACTCATTATCCCCTAAACGGCGCAACTTAAATTAATTTTTTTTTTTGCATTTTACTAGTTTTATTTAAAAATTGTCAAACTGTGTTATTTACGGCATTTTAAACGACAGAAAGTGACGTCAGTTGTGGCGCTCATTATCCCCTAAACGGCGCAACTTAAATTTTTTTTATTTTGCATTTTACTGTTTTTATTTTTTTTTGTTTTTTTTTTATAATTTAAAAATCGTCAAACTACATTATTTGTGGCATTTTAAAATGACAGAAAGCGACGTCAGTTGCGGCACTCATTATCGAAAATTAATTTAAGTTATGCCGTTTAGGGGATAATGAGTGCCACAACTGGCAGCGCTCTGTCATACAACATTGTTTAGGGCAGAACTGGGCAAGCTCTATCCTGGAGGGCCGGTGTCTCTGCAGAGTTTAACTCCAGCCCTGATAAAACTCACCTGAACAAGCTAATCAGTGTCTTCGGGTCTACTAGAAAGCTACAAACTGGTGAGTTTTATCAGGGTTGGAGTTAAACTCTGCAGGGACCCCGGCCCTCCAGGATAGAGCTTGCCCAGTTCTGCCCTAAACGATGTTGTAAGACAGAAAGCGCTGTCAGTTGCGGCACTCATTATCCCCTAAATGGCGCAACTTAAATGTTTTTTTTTTTTTTTTTTTTTTGCATTTTACTAGTTTTATTTAAAAATTGTCAAACTGTTTTATTTACGGCATTTTAAACGACAGAAAGCGGCGTCAGTCGCGGAACTCATTATCCCCTAAACAGCGTAACTTTTATTTATTTTATTTTATTTTAGCATTTAACTAGTTTCTTTATTTGAGAATTGTCAAACAGCGTTATTTACGGCATTTTAAACGATAGAACGTGCCGACAGTAGCGGCGCTCATTATCCCATAAACGGTGTTGTTCAAAATTTTTATTTTTATTTTGCATCATACTCGTTTTTTTATTTGAAAATTGTCAAACAGCGTTATTTACGGTGTTTTAAAACTAATTTAGGCCTTCAGGTTATGTCGGTATTTGGCCAGGCAATTTAATTGAGGTTACCACTACTAACGTTACTACTTTTTTGTGGTTGTTTAACTTTACATTTTCTCACTCACCACAAGACAGGAGCGGCTGACTCTTCTTCTTCCATCAAATCCGCGAATCCGTGAGTTGCTGGCCTCTAGTAGATACTCATCGTAGTAGCCGCATCGCTTAATCGCTCGTTTGCAGCGTTGATTCGGGCGTATTTCTTCTCTTCTCTATAATCATCGTGTAGCGTGCGTTGGAGAGGAGATTCTTCCAGTCGATACCACTTTTCGTCCCATTTACTTCCATTCAGAAAAGCAAACGCGTGCAAAAGTTTGGCGTTTCGCAGCATTGCACACTTTAAGCTTCATGAACTATGACCTGCCAATTCGTATCACGTGAAATCGTGTGACCAATAGCAGATCGATACGTCACTGCGTAGCTAGGCGTTAGCTATAAAGAATACAGCTCTTGCTACTGGGCATGCGCACATAAATCTAACGTTATTTTTGTCACACTGTACAACAATAATACTTTTTTTATTATTATTATAGTAAGGGCTACGTTTATGGTTGGGGTAGGTGTAGACGTTATAAAACACAGAACAATTCATTTCATTGTTAGTTTCCGGTCAGAGTTGTACCCCTTGGGAGAAACGAGTATTTTTTTTTTTGTTTTTTTTTATTAATGCTTGAACAACATGTACAAAAGTGCCAAGGGTATACACAAGAAATATAACAAGTGCTTACATGTATTATGAACACAAGTACATAAACTACACAATAATATAAAGAACCAACAAATAAAATGAATTAAAAAATAAATGCAGGAAAATAAAATGCATACAAAAATAAATTAAATAAAAAACAAACAAACAAACGAAAAAAAAGAAATGGCAGGCCTTGCTAAATCACAATAACTTAAATGAATCAAACAAACAGAGTTTTTATAGCTTTTTTGTTTGTACTCTCCTTAATAGTACTTCTATAAATATCTAATTCTTTAAGTACCACAGAAAAAAGAGGTTTCTGATTGCTAAATTTACAGTGATGAATATGAAACTTAAGTATAATCAAGAGATTGATAATGTAAGCCTCATTTTTCCAGCTTCCTGTCATAGTTCAAAAAACCAAATATTACATGTTCATATAGTAACAAAAAGTTGGACAACACTTTGTCATTTATAAATCTAGAAACCTCCCACCATAGCCTCTTTGTATACTGACAATGCCAGAAAATATGAGGTACTGTTTCTGGGTGTGATGTACAAAATGAACAATTTACATCTATTTCTTCAATAAATCTGTTTAAAAGATGCTTAGCAAGGTAAAACTTGTGCAGTATCTTAAATGAAATTTCTTTAATTTTATTTGTAATAAGATATTTGTTAGGTAATACCCAGACTTTCCTCCAATCAATATTTCTGATAAACTTAGACCAATAAAAAAATAACACATGGTTTACTAACAATTTCTTTTTGAAATAATGAACGTGTTTTTCCCTAGATGAAAAACAAATTCTAGAAACGAATCTTTTCGAGCGTGGCCGCCTGACGACGAGATGAGTGAAGAATCCAGAATGTTCGATGAAGTTGAAAAATAAACAAACTGGTTGGGTTAAAATAACCCAACCCGTGTGTTCAGTGGTGAAAGAAGAGTCCATTTGACCCAGCATGGTCAACCCAACTGTGTGTTTACAGTACCTCAAACAACCCAGAATTTTGACCCAGCACAATTAACCCAAAAATGTGTTCACAGAAATAACCCAGCACTTTTTAGAGTGTGTATTAATTTGATCCAAAGTACAGCAAAAACTGATTTTTTTAAAAAATATTTTAACTATTTAAAATAATTGCTTTCTAGTTTAATATATTTTAAAATGTAATTTATTCCTGTGCATCATTACTCCCGTCACATGATCCTTCAGAAATCATTCTAATATTCTGATTTGCTGCTCAAAATTTTTTTATTATTATTATTATGTTGAAAACAGCTGAGTAGAATTTTTCAGATTTCTTTGATGGATAGAAAGTTCAGAAGAACAGCATTTATCTGAAATAGAAATCGTTTGTACCATTATAAATCTCTTTATCATCACTTTTTATCAATGTAAAGCATCCCTGCTAAATAAAAGTATTAATTTTTATCATTTCTTTACCAAAATAAATAAATAAATAAAGATTATACTGACTCCAAGCTTTTGATTAGTATAATTTTGGTATAATGTTTAAAAAAAGCTTTTTATTTATTTTGGATCTTTCTATTCATTAAATAATCCTGAAAAAATGTACTCAACTGTTTTGAAATATTGATAATAATAATAATAATAATAATAATCATAAATGTTTCTTGAACAGCAAATCAGCATTTTTCAGAATGATTTCTGAAGGATCATGTGACACTGAGTAATGATGCTTAAAATTTAGCTGTGAAATCACAGGAATAAATTACATTTTAAAATATATTCAAATAGAAAGCAGTTATTATAAATAGTAAAAATATTTCACAATATTACTGCTTTTGCTGTATTTTGGATAAAAAAAATGCAGGCTTGGTGAGCAGAAGAGACTTATTTTAAAAACATAAAAATCTTACTGTTAAAAAACTTTTGACAGGTAGTGTATTTTTGTTATTAATTTTAAGGCAGTCAGTTTACTGTTTTGAATATTTATTGTGAAAAGCAACAAATTTCATTTTTTTTTCTTTTAATGTTTATTCAATAGACTATGACAATATTACAATAATAGTGGTTGGAGAAAAGACTCTTAATAAAGTTAATATTTTCCAGATAATATATTAATAAATTGTTTTGTCTTTTGCACAGTAAGAATATAAAATAATTTAATCTGAAGAAAATTTGTCTTTAGAATAGCATGCTTTTTCTATGCATATTTTCACACTTTAAAAACTAACAAATGCCCTAGGCTAGCTAACACTTTTAGTTGATGTAATGTACATAATAAAAATATATGCCTTTATTATTTAGAAAACTAGTTGAGATCACTTGATTTATATGTATGTATATCTATTGATTTGTATGTTTTGTTGTTGTTGTTTTTTGCACAAGATTAATACAGGTGAAGATTTATTTATTTATTTTTTTTTTTTTTTGGTAAGGTCGACTAAATAGATTTTACAGTGTACACATAGCAGCCTTTTATATTTTAGTAAGATAAAATGTAAAAAAAAATAACGCAGAAATAACGCTCTGTTGTGTTTTTCATATCTGCTAAAAATCCATCGCAAATATGGATTCGCAAATATCTAATCTCTTCCTAAAACAATAAATAAAGTGTTGTATGGTATTATAAGAACATACGATTTTATAAAATTGTATTCAGATGTAATTATTTTATACTGTTACTGTAGTAAAGCCAAAGCAAATAAATCAGCGAGGGAAAAATATATTCTGGAAAATACTGACTGTATTATGAGGCTATGTTTTGCACCAAAACGGTTTCACGTGACCACATTCTAGTCCGTGTCGTTTTTTTTGATGTGGAATCTCGTATCTCACTCCGTCTCCCCTCCTTCTCTCCGTTTCTGTGTCCGTCTGTTTGTATGTTAGCGTGGATGAAGGGTAGTGAAGGAAACTGAGACAGTCTCTGCGCCGAGAGACACTATACGATAATTGGAGCGTGTGAGCTGGTGTGATGCGTCTTAAGGTATCGGGTCACCGGCCCTTCTTTCAGCCAGACCGATGACAGGAAGAAATGAGCCACAGCAAGTGCAGCATCAGCTTTCATGTGAATGAACAGTTCCGCGTCATTTGGCATATCCTCGTATTCAACCGCATTATGCCCGGTGGATCGTGCGCTGCAGGTGCTGGATGCTGTCTCGCGATGTTCTGGCTGCTGGTCCTCGTGCAGATGCCCGGGGCCCTGACGTCCGACACGGATAGCGATTGTTTGTCTGAAGATGACAAAGGATGTGAAGGTGCGCTGAATACACACACGTCTTTATTGGTGGGGCGGACCAGAAGGTTTTTAAATTTTAAATTATCTGAATCTAATCTGAACCATAAACGTGCACTGGCATTTTTACAAATAGCTATAATATATAATTGTAAAAATGTACCCTAGTCTCTTTAAGTTAGTGGGTTTCAAGATGTTATAGTTTATGAAAATCTTCGGCTAAAAAAAAAAAAAAAAAAAAAAATTAGTAAAATGTACACTGTAAAAGCAAACTGTGACATTTACAGCAAAATACCAGCTGCTGTGGTTGCCAGAATTTTACCATTAAAAAAAAAGGTAGCAACATTTTAGCTTTCATAGGCTGTTCAATTTGCAGTAAAAACTTTTTCATTAACAGATATAATGTTAATAGGCTATACTAACCTATTCAAATACTAATGTCTGTTTTTTTTACCATTATAATACACTGATAACCACCAACAGGTGGTGATGAGAAAGTCTCATGATGAATCAAAGTTAATCACACAAGTGTCTTTTCTAAAAGCTCTGAAGAGAAATGTATCCACTTTTTTGTAAGAGTGGGCACCGCCATTTGTAAATATTATGGGTGTTGCGGGCTTCCAGTCTCATCTGCTTCCAGCTATTTTTAGCCGTACAAAACATATGTTTTGATATTGCAAATTGGTGTGTCTTATCATATTATTTTAATGTATTATCTTAATTATGAGCACACTGGTTTGTAGTACAAACAGTTCAGTTCAGTTCAGTTTAATTTTATTTATGTAGCACATTTAAAAACAACCATGGCTGACGAAAGTGCTTAACAATGTCTGAAAAAAACTCACAAACTCACACAAACAAGACAGTAAACAAGTCACAATGTCTCAACTCAACTCAAAATAAAAGCTAAAGAATGCAGATTCTTTACGGTAAAAGACAGTTGATACTGAAATGATGCAATAAACATTAATTTATCAACATTAGATGTAACACTCGTGTACATAACTGACCGGAAAAAACTAAAAATAAACACAGCTATTTAAAAAAAAAATCTAATTTTAAGTGTCATGTAGGTAATTCTGGGAATGTCAATTTTTAGTTTTTTCACTGTAAATTATATGTAATTATATGTAAATAAAATGTAATTACAGTTATTCACCTTATATAGTAGGTTACCGACACTTACTGTAACCAATTAACAGGTTTTTAAAGTAGCATTTTTACAGGCTTTTATTGTTAATATCATTGTACACTGTAAAAAATGACCATGAATTTAATTTAATTTAAAAGACTTTAAAAATGCTACAGTAAAAACCTGTTAAATGGCTAATGGTAAGTTCCCCTACTGTATACGGTGAAAAACTCTAACAGACATTTTACAGTAATGTACCGTTTTCGGAAGTGAAAAAGAACATAAAATTTACAGTGAATAAATGTAAATTTAAATTCCTAGAATTTCCTGCATTACATCTCAAATTTGATGTTTCTTTGTTTTTTTGTTTTGTTTTGTGATGGGCTTTGGTTCATCATGTGTTTTTTTTCATCACCACCTGCTTTTGGTGGTTATCAGTGTATTTCAAAGGTACAAAACAGATTTCAGTACTTCAGTTGGTTGGTATTTTAACATTATATCAGTTAATAAATTTGCCTTATTTGAATGTAAATTTAAGTTGAAACCGTAAAATCTTGGCAACCACAGCTGCTGTTTTTTTTACCGTAAATTTTTTTTTTTACAGTGTACATCATTAGGAATCTAGGAAAACTTTAGAAACTGTCCTCATGGAGTTTTTTTTTATTATTATTATTTTTATTTGCAAAATGATATTAGTAAACAAATATCAGAAGCAAATAGTTGGGTTTAAATTTAGACTTTAAATTCTTGCTTTGTGAATGTTATATTTACCCTTCATGCAAATGAAATTTAATACATGTTTGGTATAATTTTGTGCTTACATTTTTAACTTCAATATTTATTAAAAGGGTAATAATGATTAATCATTTTAAAATGGTATTCTTTTATTGTATTATTAAACAAAACACTAAGACCATCAATCTATCACAGGCTGGTTCAAAATGTTGTAGTATGATTTATATCCACCTTTTCGTCTTGTAAATTTTATGGGTCTGGCTTCCAGTCTCATCCGCATCCAGCTATATTTAGCTGTACAAAACAGCTTGTTTTGCTGCTTGATATTGCAAACTGGTGTGTCTTACTATATTATTTTAATGTATTATCTTAATCATGAACACACTGGTTTGTAGGGCAAACAGTTTTACCATTTACTGCATGTTGTTATTCTTATAGGCTTCCGTGTTAAAGAAAAAGGTGAAAAGTCTTGTCTTTGTGGTGATATCTGGACGTCTTGATCATATAGACTGACCCTCATATACTTTTTGCTTGTTTACACTTGTAAAAAGAGATGAATCCTTTTATAAAGTTTCCTCACTTTGTCCTGGTGAGATAAGTATCTGTAATTTAGATTCAGGTTGTACTGTCTCTGTGTGGAAATACACATTCACACACGTCCAAGATGACATGTGTTTTGTTTTAGGTCTGTCTGAGAAGAAAAGTGACCTTCATGTGTGTGATGAATATAGCTGTTCTTTTGGAGGAATATGCAGGTACAACGGATCACACCTGGAGTGTCTTTGTCTGTATCAGGTTTGTTTGTTCTGCTGCAATGAATGATGCTAAGCTCTTAATTATTGTCTTGATTAAGACATAGTAACTATCTCATGCAGCTTTCAGGATTAAGGTGTTTGTTTCTTTCAGTGTCCACAGAGCTTTGCTCCAGTATGTGGATCCGATGGTAACACATATCATAGTGAATGTTTTCTAAGACAAGCTGCCTGTGAACAGCAGACCACAATCAACGTAATCACAGAAGGACCATGTCACCCCGGTTAGCAAAAAACACTACATCAAACATGCCATATATGTCATCCAAGATGTTCATGTCTTTCTTTCTTCAGATGAAAAGAAATGAAGGTTTTTCCAGGATTTTTCTCCAAATATTGGACTTCAGTGGTGGGCAACGGGTTGAAGGTCCAAATTGCAGTTTCAATGCAGCTTCAAAGAGCTCTACATGAATCTAGGCGAGAAATAAGGGTCTGGTCTAGCGAAACCATCTGTGATTTTCTAAAAAAAAAAATACAAATTATATACTTTTTAACCACAAATGCTTGTCTTGCACTAGCACATCACACGTGATGTAGGTATGGACCCAGTTTTTACAAAGCGAACATGCAAAGAACAAACAAAAAGAAGATAAACTATGATGTTGGATGATTTTGAAATTGGAGGAGAAAATGAGATGGAGTTTTTCACCCTACCCTACCTTTCTGAACCTAAAGTACACAGACAAAGAATTAACCGCGTGTGACCTTTACAATGTGATTACGTAATACATGAAGACACACATTGCAGAGTTTGTGAGATGAGTAATTGTGGTTAAAATTAAATTTTTCTATGGAGAAAAATCCTGCAATGCTTTCCTTAAAAACCTTATTTTTGACTGAAGAAAGAAAGACATGAACATATTGGATAACATAGGGGGAGAAAATTATCAGGAAATTTTTATTCTGGAAGTGATTTAATCCTTTATTGATATACACACATTTTTTGCTACACTGAATCATTGCTTTAAAAATCTTTAAAAATGTCAGTGAAGGGGTCAGAAACAGTACTGAACTCACAGACAAACTGAGCTAATTTTGTCACATAACTAAAGTTTGAATTGCATGTTTTGTCAAGTTATTGAACTTCGTATACTGAATAATTAGTGTCATGTGTAATACAGAATTTTAAAACAGTCATGGCATTTTACATGATGTTTATCCTTTTGTCAGATGCTGAATCGGCATCAGGAGATACGGGTATGTCATTTTTCTATTTTTATTACGTATGTCTGACTTCTCCAAATCTTACAATTGACTGCAAGTTTCAGAACTACATTCAGCCAGTCAACAACTGATTTATAGAACCAACTTTTTGATTATTTTTTGATAATGCATTTCATACAGATGTACGAAAGTAAAGGGATAGTTCAACAAAAAATGAAAATTTTGTCATTAATTACTCACCCTTATGTCGTTCCAAACCTGTAAGGCCTTTGTTCATCTTCGGAACACAAATTAAGATATTTTTGATGAAATCTAAAAGCTTTCTGACCCTGCATAGACAGCAACACAACTGCCATGTTCAAGGTAGTTAGGACATCCACAAAAAGTTCATGAGACATCATTGGTTCATTTGTTATGAAGCTACGAGATTACTTTTTATGTGCAAAGAATGCAAAAAGAACAACTTTATTCAACAATTTCTTACTACCTTTCTGGGCCTTGAACGTGTCAGTTGCACTGCTGTCTATGCAGGGTCAGAAAGCTCTCGAATTTAATATAAAAAAAAAAATATCTTAATTTGTGTTCTAAAGATGTACAAATGTCTTACGGGTTTGGAACGGCATAAGGGTGAGTAATTAACAACAGAATTTTCATTTTGGGTTATACTATTCTTTAAATCTGTCACTACCCCAAAAAAAAAAAAAAGTGACATTCAGTGTAACATACGACATTATGTAAGCCATGTGTGAATGTTTGTGTGTAGATCTGGAGAGTTCAGGACTGGACCCCAGCAAATTCTCTAAGTGTTCTAGCTGCAAGTTCGGAGCAGAGTGTGATGAAGACTCTGAAGGCATTTGGTTAGTCAACGTGTTTTGTGTTTGTATAACACAGAGCAGAAGTTCCTATACATTTTGTCAGCCGAATCCCCTTATTTGATGTTACATGTTTACATGAAGTAGGTCCTACCTTTTTGGATTCATATTGTATAAACATCCTATAGATTTACACAATAACTGAGAGCCCTGAGCAGGGTTGCCAAGTCCCCGATTTTTTCCACAGAATTGGGCTACGTTGTAAACTGGTAGGAAGCCTTTAAGCTGTTTATGATCAATGTGCATAACATGACCAATATGATAACAGCTGAGGTAAATGACATAGTTTAAACAACAGTTTACAACATAGCCTAATTCCATGGGAAAAATACAGGGGTTGGACAATGAAACTGAAACACCTGGTTTTAGATCACAATTAGTATGATATTGGGCCTCCTTTTGCAGTTAATACAACATCATTTCATCGTGGGAGTGACAAATACAAGTCCTGCAAAGCAGCCAGAGGGATTTTGAGCCATTTTCCTCTTGCAGAACAGTGGCCAGGTCACTATGTGATGCTGATGTGGGAAAACGTTTCCTGACTCGCTCCTCCAAAACACCCCAAAGTGGCTCAATAATATTCAGATCTGGTGACTATGCAGGCCATGGGAGATGTTCAACTTAATTTTCATGTTCATTAAACCAGTCTGTCACCAGTCTTGCTGTGTGTATTGGTGCATTATTATCCTGATACAGAGCACTACCTTCAAGGTACAATGTTTAAACCATTGGGTGCACATAATGAAACTTTACACTCTGCTCTAACTGGTGTAATGTACAATAAGTGAAGATTAGGCACCAGACAGCGCAAATATAGCCATGAAACCTCCAATACTATATTGGCGAGTGTTTCAGTTTCATTGTCCAACCCCTGTAGGTCCTACCTTTTTAGTGTTCATGTTTCAGTGAATTCCCATTTGTGAAACTCTGCTATAGAGGCAAACATGCAGGTAACATGAATTTTCTGTGCAGGTGTGTGTGTAATATAGACTGCAGTGGATACAATATGAATCCAGTGTGTGGATCAGATGGACGGTCTTACAGTAATCCATGTGAGGTCAGAGAAGCATCATGCTTGAAGCAAGCTCAGATTGATGTCAAATATCTTGGACAATGTCCAGGTAAACACACATACACACACACACACAAACAAATAAAACATCATCATAGAGATGAATATTTATTGTAATCAGATACAACATAACTCATCCTATAGATTCAGTGGATCTAGTGGGTGTAGTCAGTGTGGGCGAAGCAATGCCCTGTGTTGAAATCAACAGCAGCTTTTGTGTGCATGGAACCTGTGAGATGAAAAATGGCTTGGCAACGTGCAAGTATGACCCACAAACATGCACAAGTCATGTATTGTAGTAAATTGCAAACTGGATGTACAGTGCATTTTGCTTAGTGATGGTCTTGTTGTTTAGGTGTGATGTGGGGTTCTCCGGTGTGCAGTGTGAGCAAAGAGACTTCAGTGAATTGTATGTAGTGCCCAATGGACAAAAGCTTCAATACGTCCTGATTGCTGCGATCATCGCTGCTGTACAGATCAGCATCATCATCGCTATCATAATATGCATCACAAGGTAAAAATCACATCACATACACACAAGCATGCACTAAATAAATGCTAATATAGAAACAAGCAAACATGTCACACACTTACAAGTCCTCAAAACTGTCGCCTTTAGGATTCATCCAAAAAAGCCACGAGGTCGTCATCAGAAACAGAACCCGGGTCACTTTCACAAAGATGGAGGACGCAGGACTGTATAGCTGCTAATTGCTTAAACACAAACAAGTGCACAACTATCTTTTATCATTAGTATTTCAGTGGCCTTATTTCACCCTGTCACCAAAATCTTTTTTATTTTAAAATCTCTACATTTTCTCTCCCTTTCTCAGTTTTGCCTTTTGTTATCTCTCTCCCTCACTTTCTTCCTAGTCCAAATGCAGTAAATCCACATGGTGAAATGTTTACATTAGTAGATTATTACATTTAATGAACAAAGTGATTCTTTCCATGCAAAACATCCAAGCATGATACTAGAGTGTTTGTATGTATATTTTTGAGAAGATTGTTTGCTATTACTTTAATAAGCTATAAGATGACTGGAGGACAATTTAACGGGCCTAAAAGTCCTATAGATTTACACAATAACTGAGGGCCCTGAGCAGGGTTGCTAAGTCCCCATTTTTTCCACAGAATTGGGCTACGTTGCAAACTGGTAGGAAGCCTTTGAGCTGTTTATGATCAATGTGCATAACATGACCAATATGATAACAGTTGAGGTAAATGACATAGTTTAAACAACAGTTTACAACATAACCTAATTCCGTGGGAAAAATACACAGACTTGGCAACCCTGGCCCTGAGCCATATAAAGGGACCAGGTTAACAATTTGTGGTGGACTTTTTTTTTAACTTTGGCCAGTAAGCATCCACCCATAAGATACATGATTTATGACTGGAGGACAACATAACGAGCCTAAAAGTCCCATAGATTTACACTGACTGAGGGCATTGAGCAGGGTTGCCAAGTCCATGTTTTTTTCCACAGAATTGGGCTACGTTGTAAACTGGTAGGAAGCCTTTAAGCTGTTTATGATGAATGTACATAACATGGCCTGACAAATGATAGGAGTGATAAATTATATGATAAATTACATAGTTTAAACAACAGTTTAAAACATATCCCAGTTCCACGGAAAAAACACGGACTTGGCAACCCTGGCCCTGAGCCATATATAGGGACCAGAATAACACTTTGTTGTGGACTTTTTTAACTTTGGCCAATAAGCAATCACCCAGAACACCCTAGCAACCACAGAAACATGCAAAAAAGAAAAAAAACTCCAAAAACGTAACTATGTCCTATCAACCACATACATTTCTATTTCTATTTATGCCTTCTATCCACCTTATTTTAAACGTAAGAGTGCTTGTGGCCATTTTTAACTCAAATGTGCAAGGCTTCCTGTGTTATTCTTCCAGTTATTTTAGCTGAACAAAAATGGTCTAAAATGCTGCTTGAAATTACAAACCAGTATTTGTTGTCATATTTTTAATGAATTTATGTGATCATAAACACACTGGTTTGTAGCACAAATATTTTTAAAGTTTATTGCTCTTTGTTACTCTTCTATTTTTTACACATAGTGGCTAATATCGGAAGTCTTGCACATTTACAGAAAATCTGCATAGAAAAATAAGGTGGATAAAGGTGGGAAAAACATTGCAATCTTTTAATTTCGGCAATAGAGCAAAAAGGAGTTTTATAGCAGCACAATCCAAAACCAAGTAAAACAAACCTCTTAAAACTGAATCAGTGTAAAGCGGGTTTTCATAATGTGTGACCGTGAAATTCTGTGCATTTATCAGTCTTATAAAATCAGTGACTTGCTATTATGAGAAGGTCTGTATAATTTTGCATGTCAAATCTGTAAACTCAAACATTTATAAAATGAGTTTAAAAGAAAATGTCATGTCTTTGGTGTTTTTCTGGATTTTTTTGTTTCTAATGTACTAGTGTATTTTCTTCAGTGGCTCAAATTGCATGCTGGGAGATGCAGTTTTCGAACGTCAGGCTGTCTGAATGTGAGGTCAGAGGTCAAAACACCAACAAAACACCTCCAAGGTCAGTTTACACTGTGTGTGTGTGCGTTCCACAGCTGTTGGCTTCAGTTGAGTTGACGGTATGCCACAGGGGGGTGGATTTATAAAAGTAAGTCCACCTCATCACACAAACACACACATTTGCGCTCTAGATCAATGCTGCTGTCATTTTAACTATTTCAAAGCTGAAATAGTAACACATATTATGCATATCTACGAGCCTCCCTAATCCACACATGCACACAATATGGTAATGCTTGAATTAATGGGGCTTTCCAGTGCTTCTGTGATACAGCTTCCAAAAATGTCTTCGTGTCCTCTTACAGTTGTATTTATATCCATGCATTTCTATCTGTGTGTGTGAACAGGGGTGGAGTTTGTCAGATTCCACTGGGGTCTCTCTCTTGGAGTGTCAGTTTCTCTCCGTACTGTGTGTTTGATTCCATCTGGCCCTTTACCCATCTCTGGCCCAGTAGCTTTACTTTCAGGGAGAATTGGAGATGGAAAAGAGAGGAGATGTAATGCTGGGGGTCGAGGATGAATCCGGGCAGCCCGTCTCGGCCTTGTCGATCCTCTCTCTGCTGGAGCGCGTGTCGACGATCATCGATGGCGTCCAGGCCAGCCAACAGCGCATGGAGGAGCGTCAGCAGCAACTCGAAAGCTCGGTGAGCGCTGTCCAATCCGAGCTTCTCAAACTAGCTCGTGACCATGGCGCCACGGCCACAACCGTTGACAAACTGATGCAGAAAGCCCGCCGCGTGAGCACGCACGTTAAAGAAGTACGTTCACGTGTGGAGAAGCAAAACGTGCGTGTGAAGAAAGTGGAGACTACACAGGATGAGCTGCTCACCCGCAACAAGTTCAGGGTTGTTATCTACCAGGTAAACACATTCCTAATAAGCGCTACATGTGTGTTATGGGTGACTGAGGGTGTGGCTCAATCCTTTTGGCATTTAACAAGTTGGCACTGTAATCTCACACATTGCAATAGGGGGCACAGTTGAGAATTTCCTTTCTAGAGCTGATTGGCAACTATTTATGTTGGTGTGTCAGATGGGTGATATAAAGATATTTTGATTTGTTAAAAAGACTTTCAGAATGAGAAAAACAGAGAGTGATAATGAGCCTTAAACAGATAGTCCACCCAAAAATTTAAAATCTGTCATCATTTACTCATTTTTATGTTGTTTTTTCCTCAGTGGAACACAAACGAAGATATTTTGAAGAATGTTGGTAACTAAATGGTTTTAGGTTCCTTTAACTTCCATAGTAGCTTTGGTTACCAATATTCTTCAAAAAAAAATCTTCTTTTGTGTTCCAAACCAAAAATAATAGGTTTGACGTGACATGAGGGTTAGTAAAGATGACAGAATTTTCATTTTTGAGTGGACTATCCCTTTAACCACAGACAGTGTATTACAGATTACTAGTTGTCCAGTGTGGTTTTGTCAATAATCTATAACATTTTTGTTCAATGTTTCACCAAATTACGTTTGGTTCCCTAATCATGAATATATGGTTTGGGAGTGACACAAATGATGATTCACTTCAATTCTTCTTTTTAGAATTCTGGCAAATTTGTCTGTTTGACTACTTACTGTGTTACGCAACATTAGAATTAATAATTAGAGGATATGTGTAACATAATAAATTAGTCTAAATTAGGTTGTTAGAATGAATGTGTCAGTATAAGAGTGTGTGTGGTTATTCTGAGGTTTCCTAATATAGAGCTGCACACACAGCTGAAGAGACTCTTTAAGGCTATTCTCTGAATAGGGAGTTTGTACATACACATACATAGACATCCATTCTTACAGACTACAAAAATGCCCTCCAGGGAAGGGTCATCTCATGTAACCAGACTTTAGACTGGCATAAAACCTAATCCACTTTGCTTGGTAAGGCCAAGAACCGCCCACTTACAAAGAAAGAGAATGTCCGGTCGACATATAAAGTGACCAACCACAGTATGTTTTTTAACATTATGTAAACATACTGTAAATGTGAAATTGATGATACCTCAAAAGTAGATTAGCACTCTATTTACTCTTAAAATTTTGATAAAATAAGCTTAGAATTAGTGGAAGATGCATGTATGTATGACTTTCTGGTCAGAATTTCTGTGCACCCAAATGTAAAAGTACAGATTATTGTACAGACATCATTTATAAAACAACAAAATATGGTTGATAACTGAATAACTTTCAAAGTACTGAGTCCACAAACCTCCAAATGGACTGATAAATACCCTATGTGACTTTTCAATTGGAGCTGGTGATTTTAACCAGTTTTTTTCATGTGCAATTAGACATAGGTGACCCAGGACCACAAAACCAGTCATAAGGGTCCATTTTTTTAAATTGAGATTTATACATCATATAAAAGCTGAATAAATAACCTTTCCACAGATGTATGGTTTGTTAGGATATGACAATATTTGGGCAAGATACTATTTGAAAATCTGAAATCTGAGGGTGCAAAAAATACTGAGAAAATCGCCTTTAAAGTTGTCCAAATGAAGTTCATAGCAATGCATATTACTAATCAAAAATTGAGTTTTGATATATTTACAATAGAAAATTTACAAAATATCTTCATAGAGCATGATCTTCAAAATATCCTGATGATTTTTGGCATAAAAAGAAAATAGTTTGGGTCTATAGTTTGACCCATACAATGTATTGTTGGCTATTACTACAAATATACTGGTTTTGTGGTCCAGGGTTACATATAATCTAATAATCATCATGGTGCACCTTCCAAAAGTAACGACTGAATCTATATGGGTAAACTTGACATTTCGCTGGGAGCTTGATTGACAGGCTGCGTTGATCATAACGCAGAATCTGCCATTTTGTCCAACAAACAATCCAGACGGGAGAGTAGATTAACACTGGTGCACCTGAACTGAGGCACAACAGCAATGTGTCACAACACATTAAGCCACAAAATAGTATTTATTGTTTGAATTTGATAGTTTCATACCAGAAGTAACCTGTTCTGTCCTGTCTGTCAGCACAATGTCAGGAGGGTGGGTCTTTGTGAAGGGCCAATTCAGACCAAAACGAAAATTCTGTCATTATTTACTCACCCTCACATAATTTTAAACCTGTATGACTTTCTCTCTTCTGTGAAAAGCAAAAGAACATACTTTGAACTGAAGACTGCCTCATTGTATACATACAATGAAAGTTGATGGGGAACAGTGTTGTTTTGGACTGTAGACTGTATGGACAAAAAAGGTTAAAATATTCTTCAAAATATCTTTTAGTAAATGAAAACAATGAAGTGTGTTGTATTTGTATTTTGTAACTGGACCAAGATAAACATTGGCCTTCTGTTTTCACTTTAGCAAGAGCAAGAGGAAGCAGAGCTCACCATGCATATTTATGTTTTAGTGTAAAAAATATCTAAAATCCAGGCCTCCAGCAAACCCATAACTACAGTTCCTTACTAACATTACTACAGACTTCTGGGAGTAGGTAAAGTTTGAGTTTCCTACTGAATAATGATCTCTCTTTTTTGTCTTCGACTGCAGGGTGAAACTGAAGTTCCCTCTGTTGCTGTCACTAAGACTCCAAAGGGGGCGGGGCTTGCTAACTTGGAGGTGGAGCCTGATGAGTATGAAATCCCTGCTGACCTATCATCTGATGAAGAGTACATGGTGGTTGAGGAGGCAGAGTCATCTCGGGGCGCCCGTCTGAAACAGAGCGGGTTAAAAGGCATTGAGAACATCAAAGCTGCGTTCTCCAAAGAGAACATGAACAAGACCCGTGAGAAGACGCGGGAAAATCTCAGCAAGACCAAGGATAGCCTCAGTAAGACGGGCCAAACGCTCGGAACCAAAATCAACACCTTCGGTGAGAAGATCGTGCCCCCTGAGCAGCGAGAGAAGATCCGTCAGAGCAGCGAGAGGCTGAAGGAAAACATCGCTAAGAAAGCACCCAATAAAGAATCGTTCAAAATCAAACTGAAGAAGGAACGCACGGTCGCTGAGGGCCAGGAGGGCGCAGAGGCGGAGCTTGCTGTGACTCCTCCCAAAGGTAGGAAGTCTAGCCCAGATGTGACCTACACAGAGGTGGTTACCGAGAACAAGAGGGAGGGTCCAGTATCAGAGGAAGGAGCGACTCGTATCCAAGAGGACTGAAAACAACAAGTCACCACAGAAACTGTGGAGAAGTGAAAGGGGAAAACATATAAAATGTAGAGAAAGAAACGAGTTAATGAGTAAGTGGAAGAAAGAGAGGATTTTTTCATAAATAAAAACAATGTGCTCCAATATGTGAGAGTGTATGAGTATGTGTATGTTGGGTAGGCAAAATTAATTAACAGTGCAAGCACTGGATGTGTTTGTATCATTTCTGTTACCATAAGCCACATGTGAAATGTATTAAAATGTGAAAACATATGCTGTCTAATGTGTTCTTTGTTCAGATGACTTTATCCAAACATTTGTAGTTAAGCTGGGGACAGAACCTCAATTACAGTGAAGACCAGAGATAATTTGGATCTCCAAACATTTGTGTTTTCACACACGCCAACATCATAGAGACAGAGACTGGTAGAGTGAACGAAAGATTGACCTGTCAGCCAAAAAAAGATCTCTTGGAATTAATCTCAACAGCTGAGCAGTTCTGACCAGCACATAGCAACCTAACATGAGGAACACACTGGCACACAGTTTATCTAAAAAAACAACAACCGAACACTATAATGCATGTTCATTTTTCAATTCAGCTTTTCACTCACATGCACTACCAGTCAAAAGTTTTTGAACAGTAAGATTTTTAATGTTTTTTTTTGTTAAAGAAGTCTCTTTTGCTCACCAAGCCTGCATTTATTTGATTTAAAATACAGCAAAAGCATTAATATAGTGAAATATTTTTACTATTTAAAATAATGATTTCTATTTGAATATATTTTGAAATTATTTTAATTTATTCCTGTGATCAAATCTAAATTTTCAGCATCATTACTCCAGTCTTCAGTGTCACATGATCCTTCAGAAATCATTCTAATATGCTGATCTGGTGTTCAAGAAACATTATTATTATCAATATTTAAAACAGTTGAGTACATTTTTTCAGGATTCTTTGATGAAAAGAAAGATCCAAAATTCAACATTTATCTGAAATAAAAAGCTTCTGTAACATTATACACTATACGATTCAAAAGCTTGGAGTTGGTATAATTTTTCATTTTGGAGAAATGGGGGGAATTATAGAAATTAATACTTTTATTTAGTAAGGACTTAAATTGATCAACAGTGATGATAAAGACATTATAATGTTACAAAAGATTTCTATTTCAGATAAATTCTACTCAGCTGTTTTCAACATGATAATAATAATAATAATAATAATAATAAATGTTTTAGAGCAGCAAATCAGAATATTATAATGATTTCTGAAGGATCGTGTGATTGGAGTGATGATGCAAAAAATTAACCTATGAAATCACAGGAATAAACTACATTTTAAAATATATTGAAATAAAAAACAGTTATTTTAAATAGTGTTTATTAAAATATTAAAATATTAAAATATATTAAAATAGTAAAAAGTTTTTTAAAAGTGTAATATTTAAAAATATTTGTTTTCCTGCTGTAGCTATTGTAATCAAACAAATGCAGCCTTGGTGAGCATAAGAGACATTTTTTCAAAAAAATTAAAAAATCTTACCGACCCCAAACATTTAAACGGCAGTGCACAGATTTATTTTTCATAGCCTGAAGTAGTAAATACATAACAGAGTCATTTTGCTAACCTCTTTGTGGCGCTGTTTCTTCTCCGCTCCAGCGTGTGGCAGCACTGAGATTCTCATAACACCCGCAGCACAAAACGTTTAGGCAAACACTCATATGTGAGACTTTCGGCTCACTAGTACCATTTACTTTACCAGTTACATATTTTGTATTATTCATTATTGCTCATTGTTTATTATTAAACATCGCGGTTCACTACTATTATTTTGTTTCTTATCATGTCCAGCGTGTGACGTCATTCCTGGCGACAGTAACTACAACATCCCGAATCCGCTTTTGCAGCCTGTGGATCAGAAACGCCTGATAAAATACATAGAGAGAAGGAGAAACGTGTGCAAATGTGCCTGTATATATATCAGTGATGTTTATTAAAGTTTAAACCCGCCAATAAAGCTTGTTGAGTGTGAATAGAAAGAGACAGGGATGGCGGAGGAGGAAGAGCGCGGACCAGGTTCGGTCTATCAGATGTTCGTGCTGATGGAGGATCTGCTGGATAAACTCAAGGTTCTGGACTATGAACAGCATGTTCTGGATAAACACAACATCAAACCTCTATCCAGGTGAAAGATTTAGAATCGCTACTTCATATGTGAATTAAAAGTCGTTATCATATTGTTGTTGTTGTTGTTTTAATTAACCTGTAATAAAGTCCAAAACATGCTGCACCTTCTAATCTTATTGACATGAATAAAGTCAAAACTTCTAAATAAAATGTAAACAAAATTAGTGACCAAGAACACCTCAAGTAATTGCCTTATTTTGTTTAAGGAGCGTAAAACAGAATGTGATAGAAACCTTCAAACTGATACAAACATTACTAGAGTTACTTAGTAAAACTTAAAAGGATCAGTCTTTGCTGAATCAAACTAAGCATTTTTGTTTGTTTTTCAGGCATTATTTTGTCTCTAGCCCTCATGTGTTGTCAAATCCTGGGGAGCAGTTCTATATGTTCAGTGTAATTTCCGCCTGGTTGATTTCCCTCTGTGGACGGCCATTTGACACACCGCAGGAGTATGACGACCCCAACGCCACCGTCTCCAACATCCTGTCTGAGCTGCGTGCCTTGGTGAGATGTTATAACGGTGATGACATCCTCACAAGTGTAGATGTATTTGGGTTTCATGATTATCACTGTATATCTGTTTTTCATAGGGAGGCCAGGTTGATTTCCCCCCATCTAAGCTGAAGTCTGGATCTGGAGAGCATGTCTGTTATGTTCTAGATCAGCTTGTAGAAAAGGCACTTAAGAGTAAAGGATTCGCCTGGAACAGGTAACAGCTCACACATACACCGTGAGCTGACTGTATGATGTTCTGTGCAACTTTAGGTCTCATATAAATCTTGTTGTAGAGCTACAAAATTCAAGAAGGTTTACAAACTTTCTGTACCCACTGTATACACTCTAAGAGAGCTGGTATTGTCTCTCTGTCAGGCCGCTGTACCCGTCTGTGGAGGTGGAAGAAGAATGTGTGCAGGAAGATGATGCTGAGCTCACACTCAGTAAAGTAGAGGAAGAAATGACAGTGAGTCAAACTCTATTCTAAGCTTTCATCTGTCAAGCATTTAATATTAGCATTTTTTCAGTGTTGTAAATTGTGTTGAGTAATTTGGCTTAGAATTTATTAAATTGTATTTGGATTGACAGTGTATGTGTAGCTTTTTATTAGATCTGCTTCAAGGAAATGTTAAAATCAAAATCACAGTCAGAGTAAGCTTTATTTGCGCAAACACAAAACAAATTCGTTATGATTTACAGGAGTTCTGAGTAATTATATGCAAATATATTAAACAAGAAAAAAAGGAAAAATACGTAGAATTAAAATAAAGACTTAAAATTATAGAAACCTTGATGGAGTAAGCATAAGACTTACGTACAGATGTTCACATTATGTACAGTATATACAACTGTTTAAATATAAATATGTGACCCTGGACCACAAAACCAGTCATAAGGGTCAGTTTTTTTGATACAGCATCTGAAAGCTGAATAAATAAGCTTCCCGTTGATGTATGGTTTAAGATATGACAATATTTGGCCGAGATACAACTGTTTGAAAATCTGGAATCTGAAGGTGCAAAAAAATCTAAATATTGAGAAAATCGCCTTTAAAGTTGTCCAAATGAAGTTTTTAGCAATACATATTACTAATCAAAAATTAAGTTTTGATATATTTACAGGAGATTTACAAAATATCTTCATGGAACATAATCTTTACTTAATATCCTAATGATTTTTGGCATAAAAGAAAAATCATTTTGACCCATACAATGTATTTTTGGCTATTGCTACAATTATACCCATGCTACTTACGACTGGGTTTGTGGCCCAGGATCACGTAATATAATAATGTGATAACAATGCACAATATAATAATAATAATAGTAGTAGTAATAATGATAATAAAAATTTTTAAAACATAATAAAAACATCTCCAGTATGCCATGGCAGGCAAATCAAAACAAGAAATTGTAGGGTAAACTACAACAATATGGTTTGTTTGCATTAAAAAAAAAACAGCTGCAAGCAGATAAATGGCTTTTTATATTATTTTTTTAGATTTAAGATCGTTTTGAGGTATTTTGTTGCAATTTATGTGAATTAAATTTAAAAAGCAAATAATTTTTTAAATGTGTCATACCTTCAAAAGCAAACAAATGCAAAAAATAAATGGAATACACTTTGCAAAAACATGTATATGTGATATATTTTGTCATAAACTAAAATCGAGAATATCACAATATAAATTTTTGCTTATATCACCCAGCCCTTATTCACACAGTAAAGTGAATGAAAACATGACAGTGATTCACACTCATAGACTCATGTGTAAAGCGAATGACAGTGAGTCACACCCACACTTGTTAAAAATGTGCATCTTCAGCAGGAGGATGAGGAGTATGAGGAAGAGGATGGCCTTGATTTAGATGCGCTGAAGACCAGAACCAATCTGAGTGTGAGTTTTATTTGAAATAAGAGCATGTGATGTATATAATAACATAATCTAAACCTAAAAGAAATAATTACTTTCTTTCTCTCTGGAAATAGTGAGTTGTTTTATATACAGGGTGATATTTGTGTGTGTGCTACAAATGATGACGTTATGAAGGAAGTAAACAAAGAATTAGCAAAACAACATTTTACCCAGTATGTACAGTAAAAGACAACTGGTAGATGCATGTGTTTAGGAACTCAGTGGATCAAGACCTGCGGTTGTTCTGGAGTCAGATGTTGATGCCGCTGAGTGGAATCTGGAAGTTGAGCGTGTTCTTCCACAACTTAAAGTCACCATTCGAACTGATAACAAGGTCTGAAATACTTCAGTGACCTTTAATCATATTATGTCACCTCTACAGTGAAGAAGAAACTCTGATTGACTGAAATACTGATTGTTTCAGGATTGGAGGATTCATCTTGATCAAATGCATCAACATCAAGACGGCATTAACACATCCTTGCAAGATGCCAAGGTCATCCATCCATCAATACATTTTGAAAAATATTTTAAAAACAGATAATAATGTGAAATATTAAATCTATGTATGTATATGTGTGGATGTTTTCAGGGTTGTCTGTTTAAACTGAGGGAGGACATCAGTAAAACACTGGAGAAAGTGAGCAGTCGTGAGAAATATCTCAACACTCAGCTTGAACATCTTATTTCTGAATACCGCCAAGCACAAGCACAGCTCAACAAGGTGAACATCTCAACCAATCAGTTACTAACCTTTAAAGGAGAAGTTCACTTCCAGAATAAACATTTTCTAATAGTAACTCACCCCCATGTCATCCAAGATGTTCACATCTTTATTTCTTTAGTCGCAAAGAAATTAAGGTTTTTGAGGAAAACATTCCAGGATTTTTCTCTAAATAGTGGACTTGAATGGTGGCCAATGGGTTGAAGGTCCAAATTGTAGTTTCAATGCAGCTTTAAAGGGCTCTACACAATCCCAGCCAAGGAATCAGGGTCTTGTCTAGCGAAACGATCAGTCATTTTCTTAAAGTGCCCCTATTATGGATTATAAAAGGTTCATATTTTGGTTTTGGGAGTCCCCAACAACAAGTTGACATGCATGCAAGGTCAAAAATTTAAAACACGGAACGCCCATCACCGTTACTCTAGCGAGTAAGGAGCAAGCCGGTCCAAATAAACTGGGCACTGATCCATCTTTTAAGAGCAAGCCTTTGGTGAATCCCGCATTGTACTTAGGATACAGTGTCTTCTCAACATGACCTAAACCACATTAAACCACACTAAACAAATTTTACTGTGTTTGTGGGCGGGCAAGTTGTTCGCGACGCAGAATGTGGGCGAACATTATGCAAATGTGTTACTTCGTGACGTGTGGCCTTAACAGAAAAAGATTTGAATACCTGACGACTCCTTCAGGCGATTGTGAACGATTCTTTTTTTCGATTGACAATAACTTTATTTATCGTATGCTGTCGGCTTCACAACTTTGTAGATAGTTTATGCTCACATACAGCTACATGACACACTGCATGAAAGGTCATATTTGAAAAGCCATAATAGGAGCACTTTAAAACGATAAAAATGTATATACCTTTTAACCACAAACTCGTGCATTACATTGTAACATTGGAAAGAAGGCGGAAGTACCGACCCAGTGGTTACAAAGTGAACGTGCAAAGAAAGTCAAATGCCCTTTACAAAAAAAGGTAAAACATGATGTCGGATAATTTTGCAGTTGGAGGAGAAAATTAGATTTTTGAGAGTTTTGCACCTTACCCTACCTTTTTGAACCGAAGTACACAGACGAAGAACGTGCAAGATAAGCATTTGTGGTTAAAGTATACAAATTGTAATTTTTCTAAGAAATTGACTGATCATTTCACCACAAAAGACCCTTATTCCTCAGCTGGGATTGTGCAGAGCCCTTTAAAACTGCAATTTGGACTTTCAACCTGTTGATCCCCATTGAAGTTCACTATATGAAGAAAAATTCTGGAAAGTTTTCCTCACAAACCTTAATTTCTTTGCGAATGAACGTGAACATTTTGGATGACGTGGGTGAGTAAATTATCATGTACTAGAAGTGAACTTCTCTTTTAAACCAGTCATAAGACAGGATGGCAAATGTTGCATCTTTTTTTTTCCCCAAGGTAAAGGAGCTTTATCAGCAAGCCAGTGGTGGTGTCACAGAGAGAACCAGGATATTGGCTGAGGTGAGTCTAAACAACAATACAGTCACACAGTATTGTTATTACAATGATTTAACAATCTTCTGGCTTCCACACAGTAGCAAATAACAGCATCAGTGGTTTTTCATAAATGAATGTCTCATAATGTCAAATACAGCTATACTATGTCCACACAGTTCATTCATAAAGCACAATTATTTTTACTTCAGATCAGCGAGGAGCTAGAAAAAGTCAAACAGGAAATGGAAGAGAAAGGCAGCAGCATGTCTGATGGAGGTAAACCGCACACACACAACAAACCCTCTTTCACGCTTCACGTGAGCTGTAGTTTCTACCCGTTCACGTGTTTTGTGTTGCAGCTCCAGTGGTGAAGATCCGTCAGAGTTTGACCAAGCTGAAGCAGGAGATTGAGCAGATGGATGTTCGGATGGGAGTGGTGGAGCACACGCTACTACAAGCCAAACTCAGAGAGAAAAACAACATGACCAGAGACATGCACGCTACACACCTCTTAGAGCCCAACACACAGACTTACTGAGTCTTAAACACTTGTATGTGTTAGTTATATTTTATATAAATATTTTGAATATGCTGAAATATGTTTTTAAGTGTAAATAACAAAATATCTAGTATTGAACAATAAAATAAATACTCTCACTATTAGAACCTTTGTTCTCAAAGCTTTAACTTACGTAACCGTCTCCAGTGAAAAAGAGAAGGGTGTTGGTTATAGAGGCGCCTGAGCTAAGCATTACACACACATGTCACTATTCCATGATGTCATCCTCACACACTGCCCAGAAACACTAGAGATTATTCTGGTCTGCTTTAGTTCGTTTGGACATGCTCAAGTTATCAGTCCTCATCCTGAGGAAACGTTTGTTGAATCTGTGTTCACCCTAAGAACAATGAACTTTTTGTTGAAATTCTCTATGGAATTGTAATATTTATAGGAACTTTCAAGTAAAAAGTGTACTAAGTTGCAGCATCTGTAGATGGTATAATACCCAGTTATCCAAATGTTACGCTGGACCACAAAACCAGTCATAAGTAGCACGGTGTATTTGTAGCAATAGCCAAATAGTCAAAATTATCGATTTTATGCCAAAAATCATTAGGATATTAAGTAAAGATCATGTTCCATGAAGATATTTTGTAAACTGCCTACTGTAAATATATCAAAACTTAATTTTTGATTAGTAATATACATTGCTAAGAATTTCATTTGGGCAACTTTAAAGGTGATTTTCTCAGTATTTTGATTTTTTTTGCACCCTCAGATTCCAGATTTTCAAATTGTTGTATCTATCGGAAAACAAACCATGCATCAGTGGAAAGCTTATTTATTCACCTTTCAAATGAAAATTGAAAATTGACCCTTATGATTGGTTTTGTGGTCTAGGGTCACAAATGATGGTTCCTAACGGTGATTCCATATTATTAATAATACCATGAATCATCTACAGATTTACAATTTGACTTTTAACTGACACAGGCACTAAAGGCTGAAATAAAATCAGAACCACTGTTACAGGTTTGTATCTGTTGCCTGTTGGACTCAAAAGAAGATATTTGGAAGAATGTGGGTAACCAAACAGTTGACGGTAGTCATTGACTTTCATAGAATGAAAAAAAAAAAAAATCGATTGATACCGTCAACTGTTTGGCAACCGTCAATTGCTAAATACTTTTATTTAGCAAGGATGCTTTAATTTAACAAAAGTGATTATAAAGACATTTATAATGTTACAAAAGATATCTGTTTCCGATAAATGCTGTTCTTCTAAACTTTCTATTCATCAAAGAAACCTGGAAAAAAAATGTTTAAATTAAGATTAAATTACATTTTAAAATATTTTCAAATACAAATCGTTTATTTTAAATAGTAAAAAATATTTAAATATTTTTACTGTTTTTGCTGTACTTTGGATCAAATGAAAGCAGGCTTGGTGAGCAGAAGAGACTTAAAAAAAAAAAAAAAAAACCTTAAAAATCTTACTGTTCAGAAATGTTTGACTAGCAGTGTTGATTTAAATGTATTGATTTGGATTTAATATGTTTGCATTACTGGTGCACTACTGTATTTTTCAAAGAAGTTTTGTTTTGAACCGTGCCCCCTCCTCTCTCTCTCTCTCTCTCTCTCTCTCTCTCTCTCTCTCTCTCTCTCTCTCTCTCTCTCTCTCTCTCTCTCTCTCTCTCTCTCTTCTCTCTATTAGAAGGCGTGGTTCTTTATGCATGTCAATGTTTGTAGGTAAGCGGACAGACTTGATCTGCACCGCTATCCGCATTCTTCGCGGTTTAGGTAAGTTATTTTTCTCTTGTTTCTGAATCTTAGTAGTTTAATATATTTTGCGCAGTAGATACAGAGCAGATACGGTATTAAAGAATGTGGTGAGAGGAAACCGGATGTTAGTATCGCATTACGCTTCTGTAAAATCACTTTATTGCCTATGTTATCTTAATACACTGGGCGAATTTAGTTCAATTAAATTGTACGATTATCATATACACTATAAACTCACAACTCGATATGTGAGTAGATGTTTTTCGCGCATCTCGTATCTGCTTCAGGCCGCGCAACAAAGACTGGAGGAGCGTCGCGTCTGAACGCAGAATTAGACCAACAGACTTAAGAGCATGAAAACAATGAGGACGCCAGATTTCCTGTAAATATTACACAAGTATCTATTTTGAGTAAGATAAGATAAATTATTTTGATATGCTCTTTAAAATAATATTAATTATTATTAGTATTATTGTTATTATACCATTATAAACAAGTCAAATTGTTTATGAAAGGTAGACCATGGACTGTAAGGTAGACTATTTTTTTTATTAATAAAAACTGACATTGCATCATCAATCCGAAATAATATAATTAACACAAACACAGCAATTTAGCAAGTTTAGCAAGTACAATATGCTGCTGCAAAAAAAAAAAAAAGAATAAATAAATTCTCTTCAGCCATATATTGGTTAAATCACAATTTCTTATTAAATAAGTGAGCACACAAGAAAAGAGTAATAGAAATAATAATTTCCAATAGAAATATATTGTTTATTTATATTTGAGCTCTGTTTGTGTTGCTATGCATGTGTGTGGTTTTGTGGTTGGCATGCATTTCAGCAATGAGCTTTGATATTGCAGCTAGTCATTTCACTACCAGTCTGCTGCAATAAGGACATCTCATCATGCTTTGATTTACTTATTTTTATGTGTTTGCAACTTTCAGTTATGCTAAAAAGGTTTTTCTTAATCTTAAAGTCATTTCTTGTGTCTAGCTCACAGAGACTACAGGAAACGTGTGTGAAGGTTTTGGGGATTTTTTGTTCAAGCACAAACATAAGTTGCAGAAGTGTGTCATGTGATCACTCTGGGAACAGACTTTTTTTAAGAAAAACAAAAAAGCTTTGTGTGTGTGCGTGCGTGTGCGCGCGCAGGAGAGAGAGAGAGCATGTGTTATTGTACTCCCTCATTCTTTGCCGTTAGTCTGCTCTGCTCCTCTGATAGCAGCTGCCGCGCACGCATGCATAACACTCGGGTCAGCCAATCAGTTTATTTCTAGCCAGGAATTGGTTAACAGGAAGTGCAGTAACTGGTCTCCACCTTCTTTGCCAGCATCATCCCCATTTGGATCATCATGGCTTCCTGATCCCCCTCCCCATCTTACTCCCATTACATCCTGTCAGACACCCCTTGCCATTTTTCATGAAAATTATTCATTTTATTTCATGATTTTTTTTTTTTTTTTTTTTTTTTTTTTTTTAAACATTTTATCTATTTTACACACACACACACACACACACACACAAAAAACATATTTTTCCTCTCAGTTGATCTCATTTACCCCATTACACAAAAGAATGCCTGTTATTCCAGTTCCATATCTAATTTATAAAATTTGTTGTGAGTTAATTTATAAAAGATCTTTAATGTTTTTTAAAGAAGTCTCTTCTGTTCACCAAGCCTGCATTTACAGCAAAAGCAGTAATATTGTGAAATATTTTTACTATTTAAAATAACAGAATTCTATTTGAATATATTTTAAAATGTAATTTATTCCTGTGGTCAAAGCTAAATTTTCAGTGTCATTACTCCAGTCTTCAGTGTCACATGATCCTTCAGAAATCATTCTAATATGCTGATTTGCTGTTCAAGAAACATGTATTTTTATTATTATTATTCAAAAGCTTGGAGTCAGTATAATTTTTCTTTTTTTTTTTTTTTTCTGGAAAAGAAATTATAGAAATTAAAAGGATGCTTTAAATTGATCAAAATGATGATAAAGTCATTTATAATGTTGCAAAAGATTTGCATTTCAGATAAATGCTGTTCTTCTGATCTTTCCATTCATCAAAGAAAACTAATTTAACTCAACTAATTCTACTCAGCTGTTTTCAACATAATAATAAATGTTTTTTGAACAGAAATCAGAATATTAGAATAATTTCTGAAGGATCATGTGACTGGAGTAATGATGCTAAAAATTCAGCTTTGAAATCACAGAAATAAATTACATTTTAAAATATATTCAAATAGAATATAAAAATATTTCACAATATTACCGCTTTTGCTGTTCAAAAACTTTTGACTTGTTTAGATTTTTTTTTTTTTGCTTTCATTTTATCCTTGTTTTATGGTTGTTGCACAACCTTAATGTGGTAAAAATCAATGTGAATAAAAAAAAAGTTTCACAAATTATATACTATCAGTTTTTTTTGAGTACAATGTTATTTTGTGTTTATTATTACAGGTTTAACAGCAGCGTGAGCCATGTCTTTCTTCTTTAAAGGAGCGGTTACAAGTATGTGCGCCCTCATATCACGTCTCTCTCATTTTCTTTCTATCTTGTGCACACATTCTTTGATAAGACTGACCTGACCTGATGTTTGTCACAGGTTCTCCAGTTAAGACCAGGAGGCAGGAGGCTGAATATGTTTGTCAAAGGTACAGGAATGTAGACTGGCAGCAGCAACATATATTTATTTTTCCTGTTATTTTCTTTAAGTATATATGCAGTGCTTGTCTGAAAAAAAGTGAGTGTACATTAATACTGTTTCTCTCTTTCAGTCTTGACGTCTCCCACTTCTCTGACTCCTCCTTCGAGTGTTTCTCCACCAATCCGCTGACAGGCTCCGTGTGCGCGTGCCGCCGAAGCCCCCGCCTACTAGCCAATGGTTATTATGTACTGACAGAGGACAGTTTTACCACAGATGATGAGGGTAACGTAACCCTGACTCCCTCGCACACCAGCGTCTCATACAAAGAGAATCTTGTCCGGTGAGATTTATCACAGTGTTTGTTGTTGTGTGTGTGCATTGAATAAGAATCTCTCAGGGTTAAAAGGCAACTTTAAAAAGGATAGTTTACCCAAAAATGAATATTCTGTCATTAATTACTCACCCTCATGTTGTTAAAAACCTGTAAGACTTTTGTTCATCTTCGGAACACAAATTAAGATATGTTTGATGAAATCCGAGAGCTTTCTGACCTTCCATGGACAACAAGAGTCCACGTCAAGGCACAGAAATGTAGTAAGAATGTCGTTAAATAGTCCATGTGTCCATGACGCAATGGAGGGTCTGAAAACTCTTGGATTTCATCAAAAATATCTTAATTTGTGTTCTGAAGATGAACGAAG
Organism: Cirrhinus mrigala; assembly: GCA_036247105.1. Classification (NCBI taxonomy): domain Eukaryota; kingdom Metazoa; phylum Chordata; class Actinopteri; order Cypriniformes; family Cyprinidae; genus Cirrhinus; species Cirrhinus mrigala. The sequence goes on from CM070008.1 coordinate 30,225,663, forward strand.
GTCTTACGGGTTTGAAACGACATAAGGGTGACTAATTAATGACAGAATTTTCATTTTTGGGTGAACTATCCCTTTGAATCTGACAGAAAAATAAACCCTTTTGTGTGTGTGTATGCTTATTAGCATATTCAGACGAAAACGGCGGGCAAAAAGATCACTAGCCAGCCTTTTTAGTGATGTAAGCCAATCGTGCCAATCCTGGCTGGGAGGAAGTGTATTTAGAAGATCTGATCCCATCACTCCCCTTCAGTCATCATCATGGGAGGAGCTGGACAACAGCTTTGAGACAACTACACCTATCAGCTTCACCTATGGTTAGAAGGCTTCTAGTTTTGGAGTTTAAAATATTTGCCTGTGCAGCTTTTGTGAAGATGTGTGTTTCTTTGTAGACCCCACAGATCCTGTTTCCTCCCCTGATAAAATGCCTCCTCAGACTCAGCTGGAGGAGGAGGAGCCTCCATGCGAGTCATGCTCCGCCCATGAACAATTCAGCCAATCAGTGAGCGGCCTCCTAGATGTTCCTCCCCCATCCATGTGTCACCTCAATAGTTATAGCTCATCCAGCAAGACATCAGGTGAGAAAGGGCGAATGAAAGAGGTACAGCTCTGTGAGTTTATGATAGATATGGAAAAATTGATACAGCTGGAACTTATTTTGATTATGTTTTTTTTTTTTTTTTTCCAGAAACTGTGCTCTTGAAAGTCCTTCTCCTCATCCTTACATTGTGCCTCTGCATTGCCATCTCCTCCGGGTAATGAAAATGTGTGTGTGTGTGAGAGAGAGAGGCTGTATCTGACTTTGCATACTTCCCTACTATATAGTTGCCGAAAATCTTGGGAAGCCTGTTTCCACCACGGAAATTGCAAATTTATCTCTCAATAATGACTTAAGTATTCTGTTTATATTTAATAATTCTCCTGTTATTCTCACAATTACTCAAAGGGATAGTTCACCCCAAAATGAAAATTCTGTCATTAATTACTCACCCTCATGTTGTTTCAAGACATGAGGGTGACCTTCAGTGGTTCAACCTTAATTATATGAAGCTATGAGAAGACTATTTGTGCGCAAAGAAAACAAAACTAATGACTTCATTCAACAATTTCTTTTCTGCGTTGTGGTACTCTCGTGAACACACGTCGAAGACTGACACGGAAGAGAAGAAATTCTTGAATAAAGTTGTTATTTTTTGTTTTCTTTGCACACAAAAAGTATTCGCGTAGCTTCATAACATTATGGTTGTACCACTGATGTCACATGGACTATTTTAACGATGTCCTTACTACCTTTCTGGGCCTTGAACGTGTCAGTTGCATTGCTGTCAATGCAGGGTCAGAGGGCACTCGAATTTCATCAAAAATACGATGTCAGAATTTTCAGTTTTGGGTGAACTATGCCTTTAAGAAGTAGCTACACAGAGAGTGTGTGATTTCAGACGCAGCAAATGAGATTCCTGTCTGTGTGGCTCATTTGTTGTGAAAATAGGTGGAGCTTTACTTCTCAAAGATTAATGACATCATAATCCTCACAGGTGGATGCTGGGAGGTGTTTCTGCAGCAGTGGCATTCATGGTTCTGCTTTCATCTATATGTGAGTAAACAGATCAAGTAAAATAGCAAGCTTAATCATTATTATGCTTGCGTAATCTGACATATTCATAAGTCAGAAATATACATCAATGATTAAAAAACATGTAGCATAGGACTTTTTGTAAATTCTATTCATCCATATTTGATTGGTAAAAGTGAGTTATAGTGAGGTAAAAGAGACTCAATTTGTATTTTCATAAAGTTTTGGAATATTTGTCCTCTCCCCAAATTTGTCGCTACCACAACACAGTAATAATCATTTATTTGTAGGGTCATATTGACCTATTAAGATTTTGTTTACATCTACATTATAAATGTATTTTTTGCTATTTTGTTACATTTCTTTCAGAAGTAAATCAACAACAACTACCTTTTAACAATATTTCAAGTAATTTATAAGATTTGTTGTGTTTTGAATCCAATTTTTCTTAGTAAAAGGCATCATACTGATTTCAAAGTTAAAGATTCATTAGTTTAAGTGTACATTGAACCAAAAACTATCATAACATATTAGTTGATAATTTAGTAGACTATTTTTGACAAAACATCCCATGTTTCGGTCGTGACAGCACATTTTCAGTAGTGACAGTAATGTTTTGGTAGTACCACATCATCACATTACAGAGTTGTAACTTGCAAACTAAAACACTGCTAAAACATACTAAAATACAAAAAAATTGCATAACTGTACTACAATTTTGTTTTAGTACATTTCCCCCAAATGTGAGAATTAGGTGTTCCCTTTTGTCACTACGAAACAATGGTGATGTTTCGGTCGTGACTGTTACGGTACTGACAGTTTTATGGGATAACACCCAAAAAAACTCCACCAAATGTTTCAGTTGTTACAATTTTAGATACTTTTGAACCTAGCTCAAAGATGCTGATCAGGACATGGTTAGCTAGCACAGTTCTGAACACATATAAAAACTAAATGTTGTGGAATAACTAAAATAAAAGTTTGAGTTTGCCTAATATATGTGTGTGTACTGTCTGTAATTAATATGTATATATAATTACAAGCACATTTAAGTATATATTTAAGAAATATTTACAAGTATATGTATTTATTATAATTTTTATGGAATTTATATTATATATAAATAAAAATATTTTGTACATAAACAACATATTTCTCTTAAATACATACATTAATTTGTGTGTATTTATATATACATACTAATTACACACAGTACACACACATATATTAGGCAAACTCAAACTTTTATTTTGTATGCGATTAATTTTGGTTATGGGACAGCAGTTTGCACCAATTCTGTAGAATGGCCTGTATATATAACCAATTAAATTTAGGGTGGCATTATAAACCTAACTTCTCTATTATTTAATGGGTAAAATATTGTAAAATCCTTCTCCCTGTCTCTCCCTCAGGTATATCTAATCCTGGAACTGCAGTGCGCTGGAGGAGAGCAAAGACTGAGGTGAGAATCTGGGAATAGATTAACTGACTTTATGAAGTTTCTGTTCGGAGACACAAAAATGGAACTCTAAATAAAGAATATAACATCCATGTTGTGTCTCTTCATCAGGACATCACCTCCAGAAACGAGTGAGGAGGAACCACACACAATTACACACATCTGTGTGAAGTCTGCCCAGAGGAGGCCAGAGGAAGTAGGTGTGTGGACCTACATCCTGCATCAGCATAAAAATTTAGTTATAGATCAGTTTTTGTAGTGGTGTTTTCACTGATCAGCTAAAGAGTTCTGAATATAATAATTAGCAACAGAACCAGTGATGGAAGATGACTGTCACAAGAAATTTTTACTGCTAAGATAAGCATCTTTTTTTAAATAGATGGACAGATCAATGCAGAATGATCATTCAGTAGATGTTTACGAATTTAATCAATTTTCTAAATGAAAGACTGGATTGCATTATGAGGGATTCTTTGAGTCAGTGGAGATGCCCTGCATGACAGAGCAGCATAGAAGTGAAATGTATCAGTCGTGTTTGTTAAATGCATCAGCTTGGCTTGGTTAAGCTCTTCAACATGGTGACCAGAGCATTGTGTTATTGCCCAGCTTGTGTAGATTATCAGATTCTAAAAAATATCTACTGCAAAACCTAGTTTAATATAACAATATAATGACTTTGCAGGAAATCTTTATCTTTTGAAAAGTTGTAGCACAAGAAGTGCCAGTTTAGCTTTGCACAGATGCCTCATATTTGTCAAGTGCCTTTGTTATATGAAACAGGATGGGTGTTATTGCCATTTGCCAGGGTTAAAGTCACATATTCGTGCTGTGTGATTTAAGAGGGCTGAAGTTTTAAGCACAGATAGGAGCGCAATAATTAGATTTATTGTAAAAGCATTGCACTTAAAATAGGATTTAACGCTCTTATATTACAGGGACTCTATTAAGACATTTAAACGCTGTTTGCAGGGAATTAGTGCTGCCAAAGGAGAACATGTTCTCGATGTACTGTATTATAAGTGTATAATTTTGTCACGGTCATACAAGGCAACTGCTTGTATGAGTTAACCGTGAGTAAAAAGTGTCTGTACAACATGACCAAAATGCATGAAGTGCAGCTAAACTTATATCGTCTGAAGGAAATGACTAGTTTCTAATGTTTTTATTAAGATGATGAAAACATTTAAAGTTTATAGGAGTTTTGAAGGCAGCTCTGTTTTAAAAAGATCAAAGACAATCATGAGGAAACAAAAGCAAAGCGAGGATAAAATTAAGTGTTTAAAGGAGCATTTAAAATTTTAGAGGTTGAAGCCTAAAAATCTGAAAGGAAACATGTTTGAGACCAAGCCAAGGTGAAAAAATGAGTCATTCAAATGCATTTATTCTAGCCAATAGATTTCTAATGTGTTTATATGAACTGTATTGTCTTCTGTGTTTACTGTAAAAGTTTTTGTAGTGCTCATGAAAAATGAAACAAGAATGAATACTGCGCTATAAAACAGTCAATATTTACTGTAAAGTGTTTTTAAGTAACGGTATCATTATTAGGGGCCAAGCACAGAAAGGTTAAAGGTGAGGAAACTGAAAGGGTTTAAGCTGTATCTCTGTTATATTAAAAGGCTGACGACGCCACCTATTGGCCAAAAGTTAAAAGTAATTTTATTTTTTTGGACTTTAAAGTGCTACAAATCATTTACATAATGTTTTTGTGGCTATGCTTGGTCCTGTAATTGCTGATTGCAGCTGTATTTATAAAAACAATAATTATTGTTATCACAACAATCAGTTTTTGAGGAATATAAGCAATTATTCCAATGTATCGTTTCAGAAATGGGATAAATAATGTTGAAAAAATACAGATAAGGGGAAAAAAAAGTTTTTTATTTATTTATTAATGTTTTTCAAATTATATAATAAGTCACTGGGTACAAAGTTAAAAGGCAAGATGATTCCAATATGACAACATTAAACCATTGACATAATTACGATTGGATGTAATTTCATGCCAAAGTTGTAAAAATAAGATGGATGTGCAAGAAGCACATCTTCAGTTTGTACTAAACTGGCTTCATAATATGTTCACTGATCAGTAATCTATTACAAAATTCAGTGCGGCAAATTATTAAATAAGTTATTTAACTATTTTCCTGCCTTTAAGCTTTGATGACTGCAGTGAACCTGTATTTAACAATCTGTGTCACAAGAGAACTAAAGATTACTGAAATAGTAAAAATTTTATATATTATTCCACTGCATGTGAAAAGTAAAATTTGAGATGTGGTTCATGTATGCACTGTAAAATATAATCTTAAAAGGTAATATGTTTATGTAATTTGCACAAACAAAATCTGCCATGTTAGAAAGTATTAATGGAGTGATAGGCCTTAAAACAGATGTTTTTTTTAAGGTTAATAGTTTTGCGGTGTATTTTGTATTGTAAAAAGTCTGTACTGTTTCATCAATAAAGTTTTATATATATAAATATAATATTTTTTGCTTTAATCAAACACATTCAGTTTTAGCCAGATATTCTTTAATACTGTTGTTTTTATAATTCATACTGGATCGGAATCACTGCAGTTGACTCTTGTTGCTCTTGCTAATGTAATTAACATGCAATGTTGCCTGAATTTACACATTTTGTCAAATTTTCTCCAGATATTATTCAGATTGGTCGATTTGTTAACACAGTTAATTTTATAAAAATAATCTTATGTAATAGTAGCAGGAAGAGAAATTAACCAGGGCTTCAGGAAACATTATTAATATTATGATACTACTAAAAAGTAGTAGTTTTGTGAGTTTTGTTAGTCACAAATTCACAAAACAAAGAGTTTTATTGCAGTACTGATTTTCTTTAATCAGTTAGTCACTAAACCAAGAAAAGTGAATCCTAATTTCCATCAGTTCAGTAATTTATTGTAGATCTGCAACGTGTGGATCTCTGCATCTGCTTGAGACCTTTAGAAGTGAGAGATTATGCAAAGTATATAAAAAAAAGTCATTTTCAGTATAAATAGTTTGGAAACACAATGTTTGCACTTACCACCTGCGTTTTAAGCAGCCACGTCAAATTAACAATAACCTAAAATAAATGATACACAATTGACAAATAAGTTTTACATATACTATCGAATTGCATTCACACATTATATTTGCCTGTCTTTGTTTTATGTGATCAATAATCAAATGCATCAGACACAAACCCTTTTTCAGAGGTGCCTTTAAGAAGTCTTCCATATAAACACACTCCATTTTTGACTTGAATTCCTGTATCACAGCATCTGATGTTTTTTCATTACGATCTGCAATGGGGTCAGACAGACAGTCATTATGAATAATAGTATGTTGTGTAACTGAATCACTTTGCAATAGTGACTTTAGAAGTTTTTGAACAGTAAGATTTTTAATGTTTAAAGAAGTCTCTTCTGCTCGCAAAGCCTGTATTTATTTGATCCAAAATACAGCAAAACAGTAACATTCTGAAATTTGTACTATTTAAAATAACAGTTTTCTATTTGAATATGTTTTAAAATGTACTTTATTCCTGTGATTTCAAAGCACAGTTTTTAGCATCATTATTCCAGTCACATGATCCTTCAAAAATCATTCTGATATTCTGATTTGCTGCTCAAGAAACATTTATTAATAGTATTATATTGAAAACAGCTGAGTAGAATTTTTGTCAGGTTTCTTTGATGAATAGAAAATTCAGAAGAACATCATTTATCTGAGATAGAAATCTTTTGTGACATTAAAAATGTCTTTATGATCACTTTTGATCAATCTAAAGCATCCTTGCTAAATAAAAGTATTAATTTCAAGTAATCATTTCTTTCCCCCCAAAATAAAAAATTATACTGACTCCAAGCTTTTGAATGGTATAGTGTATAGTGTTAGAAAAGCTTTTCATTTCAGATAGATGTTGATCCTTGGATCTTTCTATTCATCAAAGAAACCCGAAAAAATGTACCCAACTGATTTTTATTAGTAGTAGTAGTAGTAGTAGTATTCAAATCAGCATATTAGAATGATTTCTCAATATTACTGCTCTTGCTGTATTTTGGATCAAATAAATGCAGGCTTTGTTAGCAGAAGTGAATTCTTTTTTAAAAAAAAAAAAAAAAAAAAAAAAAAAAAAAAAAACATTAAAAATCTTACTGTTCAGAAACTTTTGACTGGTAGTGTACTTTAAGGTTTAATAGAGGGTTCACACTGAATTGAATGCTTTTATTGCTGTCCAGTTTAGCATGTTGCTCTGATCATGTAGGTGAAAGAATATAATGATCAAACATGATACTGACCAAACAGCATGGCACTGGCTTCCTCGTTTTCATCCACAAACAGTATTATGATGCATGAAGGGCAGTTAACATGCTTGCCATCCCAGATCATCGCAATAGTATCGAAATCTGCTCACAGGAAATGAAATCACAAGAAATCATTTGACTTTTGAAATAATAGCAAATAAATAATAATTATTGACATAATGAATGGACATCATGGAAGAATATTGTTCAATATGAACCCTTTATTAGTGTAAAACATGGATAAACAGTGCTGTTTCAGACTGAGCAGTTCTTACCGGTTCTAAACAGGAAAGGGGTTGTCGCAGAAAAACCAAAGTAGCTCCAAGTATTTTTATGACACTGATCTCCACTGTGATGTCATAAACAAAAACACTTTTATAGTTTAAGTCAAAAGTTTACATACACTGTGCAGAATCTGCAAAATGTTCGTTATTTTACCAAAATAAGACAGATCATACAAAATGCGTGTTATTTTTTATTTAGTACTGACCTGAATAAGATATTTCATATGAAAGATATTTACATACAGTAAGAGAAAATAATAGTTGAATTCATAAAAATGATCCCACAATTTTTTTTTTCAACATTTTTGTGTATTTGAACCCTTTCCAACAATGACTGTATGGTTTTGAGATCCATCTGAAGGTTCAAACGCTCACTGATGCTTCAGAAGGAAACACGATGCATTAAGAGCTGGGGGTGAAAACTTTTTGAATGTGAGGATCAGGGTAAATTTAATTTAGTTTGTCTTCTGGGAAACATGTAAGTATCTTCTGTAGCTTCTAAAGGGCAGTACTAAATGAAAGAAAAAGATATTTAGGCAAAATAAGAAAAATGTACACATCTTCATTCTTCATTTACACCCCCAGCTCTTAATGTATTGTTTTTCCTTCTGGAGCATCAGTGAGTGTTTGAACCTTCTGTAATAGTTGCATATGAGTCCCTCAGCTGTCCTCAGTGTGAAAAGATGGATCTCAAAATCATACATTCATTGTTGGAAAGGGTTGAAATACACAAAAATGCTGAAAAAACAAAGAATTTGTGGGACCTGAAGGATCTTTTCCTTTAACTGTTCAGGACAAACAAGGGACTCATGAACAACTATCAGTAAGCAAAAAAACACAGCTGTGGATCATTCAGGTGACAACACAGTATTTTCCATGTAAAATTTTGAACAGGATCATTTTTATAAATTCAGCTATTATTTTCTCTTGTGGACTGTATGTTAACGTCTTTTGCATGAAATATCTTATTCAGGTCAGTATTAAATAAAAAACAGCATGCATTTTGTATGATCCCTCTTATTTTGGTAAAATAATTAACATTTTGCAGATTCTGCAAGGTGTATGTAAACTTTTGACTTCAATTGTATATACTTAAAAACATCACACATAGTAAATAGTAGAACAGTCATATTTCAGTGTGTGTACGTGCAGTTTTCCACTCACACACGAGAGGTTTCAGTCACTGTCAGGGTGTCGTTAGCGCCTTTCTCAATGTTTAGAATAGAGCTGTCGGTGATCTTGAAGGACTTAAGATCGTCTTCATCCCATGCAGCTGCTGCCACAAAATTCCAAGAGCCCATATACTGCACAGGAGGATTTTTTTAATGTTAATTTATTTTATTAGATATATTAACAGACATTTTATATTCAAATAATCATTAAACTTACAATGTATTATGAATACAATGTGTTCACTGTAGGAATAATGACTTTTCAAGCCTCTTACCTCATCAGTATAAATAACACCCATGGTGAGAGGAGCTGGAGGAAGACATGGCACCATGACCTGCATCCCAGCGTAAAACAGGGTCATAACTGAGCTCGCAACACCCCATAATGTGCTTATAAGCATGGCTGCAGCAATGAGATCACTAGTGATATACAGTGAATGCTGATGTCTTCTGAGTGACAAATGCTTTAATGGAGGTGGTTTAATACAGTGCTCAAGGGGACTTTCACCCTTATTTGTTAGCATTTGTCTGTTTGTTAGATAATGTGGTAATGGTTGATGGTGTGTTTGTCAGGGCAATGTACAGCTCAATACGAAATACTGACCTTGTCCTGGACCACTCTACCCACGCATCCTGCAGAAAAATACATGCAAAGCACACACACACACACACACAATACTTAACAGTAAAGGAATACCAAGAGATCACTTACTGTTTCTCCTAGACAGTAACAAGATTAAAAATGGAAACTTCTGCTTAAGTCCTACTAATTTTTCATTCAGTGTATGTTTATTGTGATCTTTGGATCGATTGTTGCTTTGCTCTTCAGTGCAAAATACAGTGTAAAAAAAAAACCCATACAGTTATTTAATGCCCTCCTTTGTCCAGTTTGTTAAAATACTTTCCCTAAATGTCTCTGTAGAAATTGTAAATGATTTTGCGGAATTTTTATTTTTATTTTTTTTCAAAAATTTGGTAGGTGGGTGCCTGCTGCAAGAAAATTAAACAAACATACCTAAATAAATAAATATTGCAGTGGTAAAATGACTGTTGACATCTGTGTCTTTAGTGTAAGACGTCTGCTTTTTAAAACTCATAATTATTTAGCATTTGTAATTTCTCTTGCTGAAGAGTCTGTGTCACTCGTTTACCATTCAAAGCAATGAGATTGTTGAAAGATGTCTTTGAGTAGGAAAAAAAACGTAATGTAACCATTGAAACTAAGATTGAAAGCACCTGAGCATATACAACTCAAGGAAAAAAATTAAGATACCTCTGCAAAATTACCAGTTTCTCTGGTTTTACTATATAAAGGTGTGTGTTTGAATAAAATTTACATTTTTGTTTTATTCTATAGACAACATTTCTAGCTAATTCAAAATTAACATGTTGTCATTTAGTGCATTTATTTGCAGAAAATGACAATTGGTCCAAAAAAAAGATGCAGTGTTTTCAGCCATCAAATAATCCAAAGAAAGAAGTTCATATTAATTTTTAAACCATGATCTCATGGCAATTTGTACATATTTCACAAGGTGGCTAATTCGCATGAATTTGTACGACCTCACTAATTTTTGCTAAATCGTATGTATTTTACGAGTTCCTCAGTTCATATGAATTGAATGCGAGTTACCTAACCCCGCTCCAAATCGTACAAAATCATACGAATTAGGTCAGACAAGTTTGTACAAACTGGCCACCTCGTAAAATATATACTAACTGGTCATGAGATGGCATTGGCCATACACGTTTTTTCCAGAGCTGTGTATAAATATAAGCAGCAGTCATTGCGCAGCTCCATTGACAGTTCTTCCAGCATCCCTCCACCTCCCTATCTCCTCCTCAATTTTTCTCATTGTTCCTCCACAACACTTATTTAATGCTTCAAAACAGTTAATCATTTGCAACGTTTCAAAAGATTCTGTTTCTTCCATCACACGTTTGAATGTGTGTGGCATAGATAAAATTCAGGACTACACAATTTTTGACCCAGTTTTCTGCCTATAGAGTGTTTTCACTTTCATCAATCGGCCATATTGGCGGCACTGAAACTTGAATATTTTGCTGTTTATTGCTGCTGTAAATGGTCAATTATTGTTATGTTTTGGCCTGTACTAATTAGTCAGACTGGGAGTACAATATTTGAAGTACAATTTGGAGTACTATAGACTGCCAAAAGTTATAACAAATAAAGGAGAAGAGTGCAAAAAAACTGAGGAACAAAAGGCGTTTGTGGTTGGCCAAACTGAACCAGGATTTCCAGGGCAAGAATCTTGACAATATCTTAATTAGTACTGCTCGTATTTATCTTTCCCACCTATTAACTTTAGTTTGTCAATATATTAAGCCCTTTCCTGCTTACTAAGTCCTTTTCTATATGATTTAGCAGCTTCCACATGTTATTTTTTTTTTTCCCATGGTTTAGACAGAATAAATTAGCAGAACAACATATTCAGTAGTACATTAACCGTGCAATCCATGCTGTTGTTTACATTCCCAGTATCGCCATAACTGACCAAACCCTCTATTTACTGTCTGGAGAAGCAGTTGCCAAGAGTCAAAGCCATGTCTGCAGATTTGAGTTCGTGTATGATGGTCACGGGCTCGGCTCGGCTCGAATTCGAATCGGCTCGGCTCGAATTATGATGGTCACGGGCTCGAATTTTTTAGCTTCAGACCTTGATTCCATCCAGCTGGAAGATATCAAACATTTTTTATTTTTTTTTTTTAATGATTCAGTTTTAGAACACATATTGTTTGTCGTGTTCTGCATGAGTTTGTTGTGATTGGAACAGGCCAGTTTTTCCTTTTTGATAATTACTAAGTCGGTAAGTGTATGACGCCCAGTATGTTAGGATCTATTCAGTTTTTTAAAGTCCTGTGGTGCATTCCACTGCACACCTGGCGAGATTCTAAACAAAAGATTAAATAATTTTAACGCTTCATAAAGCGGTATTTCAAAATCGACCATTAGCCTATTGGTGTTTTTTTTTTTTTTATTTTAGTCAATTTTAGTATTTTTTTATAGTACAAGATGACTTAGTCGTCAAAGTACGTACATAAACTCTATCTTATGTTTATTTGTCGGGTCTACTGTAGAACCACTGTGTACTCTGAAATGTACATGTCACAACTGTGACTGCAGACACGCCTGTTTTGCGAATTTCTCAAACTAGGAACCAGGAAACGTGTACTCTCAAGTTTAGAAAAACGAAACTTATTGTGCTTTCGCGGTTGTGCATTAAAAAGGACTTTGGTTGTAGTCTACGCTTACTTTTGTTATTTGCAATAAAATGGCAGAATCCAGTATTCCAGTGACTCGAGGCCAGTTTAACTGTTCAATCTGTCTGGATCTACTGAAAGATCCCGTGACCATTCCCTGTGGACACAGTTACTGCATGAGCTGTATTACAGGTTACTGGGATGATCAGAAGGGAGTCTACAGCTGCCCTCAGTGCAGACAGATCTTCACTCCAAGACCCGTTTTAGGTAAAACCACCATGCTGGCTGAAGTGGTCGAGAATCTGAAGAAGAGGAAACTCCAAACCGCTCAGCTTGATAACTATTATGGTGAATCTGGAGATGCAGAGTGTGACGTCTGTACTGGGGAGAAAAACAAAGCCATCAAGTCCTGTCTGGTGTGTCTGGAATCTTACTGTCAGACTCATTTTGAGCATCACGAAGAATTTCACTCAAAAAAGCGACACAAAGTAACTGATGCCACTGGACCACTAAAGGAGATGATCTGTCCTCTTCATGATAGGCTATTAGAAATGTACTGTCGTATTGACCAGCGCTGTATATGCATGCTGTGCATGTTGGATGGACACAAAAACCATGTAACCGTAACACCTGCTGAAGTGAGGAATGAGAAACAGGTATGAAGTAAGAGCAGACAACGTTTTAGCTCATTTCTGCAATCTGCATTAATGACATGCTTTTTCATACTGTGCCACTGCATTTTTTTGTTTCTGTTGACTGTACTTAACAGCTTCTGTATCGCTGTTAGAATAGGATTTCAAAATGTGATTTAAGACATCCCATGTTCATAGTAAGACTTCATATCATAACGTTTGTTTCATAACAGTACAGCAAATGTGACCCTGGATCACAAGACCAGTCATAAAGGTCAATTTATAAATCATTGATGTATGGTTTGTTAGGATAGGACAATATTTGGCTGAGATCTGGAATCTGAGGGTGCAAAAAATATTGAGAAAATCGCCTTTAAAGTTGTTTAAATGAAGTTCTTAGAAATGCACATTACTAATCAAAAAATTACATTTTGGTATATTTATAATAATTTACAAGATATATTCATGGAACATGATCTTTACTTAATATCCTAATTTTTGGCATTGTTGGCTATTTCTACAAAAATACCCATGCTACTTAAGACTGGTTTTGTGGTCCAGGGTCACAAATGTGTTTGATAATCGAAAGCAGAAGTTATCAAGCGAATAAGATAGATTAAAATAAATTTATGAAACATATTAAAATAAGTAAATGTAAAAATTAGATTAAAATAAATACTAATGTATAACAGTACAGTACCCTACTATAGTGAGTACAAAAAGCTTGATAAATGTAACTTAATAGAAACTAAACACTTAGCAAAAAAGTTAAACTCATTTCTTACGTTCAACAAATTCTGCAAATATTCATGAAATATTGCAGTCATTTCCTAAGCATGGGTGTTTGAATCTATCAACTGTATTTACACTAATTTGGACCAGCAAATTGATTCACAGTTTCAAAAGATTGTGTTTCTGTGACTAATTAGCATATTCATGGATCTAAGAAAAGAGGGAAGGAAGTGGAGTTATATTCAAGCAAATAGTGCCCCCTGCAGTTTTAGGACAATTATATAATTATTTATAAATCAATTATTTTCTTCTGAAAAAAGGTTAGGGTTCTGGATAGTGTTGCAATATAAAATCGAATTATTTGAATATCTAAATAAAAACAGGAAGTAATGGAAGCGTTTGTTGTTCTAAAAAGCTGTATATATCTTTCCAGATGTGCACCCTCCTATCAGGCTTTTGAACTAAGCACTGATGACAAGCCGGATGGTCCATCTCCTTGTGGCTTTTACAATCATATTATTACCACAGACATTGCCTTAACCTGCTCATACAGCAATAATTATAATAACATAACATTTGGTAATAATATTTGAAATAGATTTCAAAATCAGAATTAAGTCATCCCACATGACACAGTGGGGAACAGATCTGTGTTCTTATTTTGTTGTCTATAATAATTTTGTGATTTTCAGTTTCATATATTACTGTGGTTTTAATGTGATTTCTTTGTCTTACAGAAACTCTTGGAAGAGACCCAGAGAAAATTCCAGCAGAGAATCCAGGAGAAAGAGACAGAGCTTGAGAAGCTAAGAGAGACTGTAGAGTCTCACAAAGTGAGTTTTGAGTAGAGTAACAACTACTGGATGTTAGGTCTCAGCAAGGAGCCAGTGCTGGAGCTCTTTCAGTCCCACTGAAGCCCACTGTGGGGAACAGGCTGTGTGAGGTAGCGGTAAGAGCTGAGGGAATGAACTGATTCTAATGCTTCTCTCTCTGTGTGTCCTGACAGAGCTCTGCACAGGCAGCAGTGGAGGACAATGAGAGGATCTTTACTGAGCTGATCTGCTCCATTGAGAGAATCCGCTCTGAGGTGACACAGCGGATCAGAGATCAGGAAGAGGTTCTTGTAAGTCAAGCTGAAGGACTCTTGGAGCAACTAAAGGAGGACATTGATGATCTGAGGAGGAGAGACACTGAATTGGAGCAGTTTTCACACACAGGTCACATCCACTTCATCCAGGTAAGAGATCTGAAAAATGGAGCATTAGTGTTAAAACATTGCAAGATTTCCATGGAATCTCACTTAAATATGTGCTAGAAACTGATTTTCTGTTTTTTTCCCATTATTTGTCTTTGTGTATGTGTAGAGTTTCCAGTCTTACAATGTCCCTCCTGCATCTAAGAAATCGCCTAGCATCGCTGTCAGGTCTTGTCTCTCTTTTGATGATTTGAGAGATTTTCTCACTCAGTTGGAAGAGAAACTGCAGAAAGTTTTTAAAGAAGAGAGAAAAACAATAGTTAGAAATGGTAAAGTACTGAAACATGAATTTAATCTTTAAAATAAGTCAGTGTAGTTAATATAATAGAAACCTGCAAAACCTAATCCTGCAAAACATTGCATTAAATTACAGGTGGATGGAAATGAAATATTTTTACATTGAATTTGTCTGTTGGTTTTTCATAGTGAGATACACAGAGATGATTCCCACTCCTGAATACGAGAGCAGGAATGAGTTTCTGCAACGTAAGTTATTTAAAAACATACAGAAAGAGTTCATAGATAGTCCATTTATGAGTTTTTATTATATTTATGCCTTCGGTTATTCTTCATTGCATTGATGTACAACATCCATCACATTTCATTCATAAAAACATGAAAAACAACAGGCCAATTTGTAGATTTACTGATTGAAATATGTTTTGTTTTTAGATTACCAGCAGATCACTTTAGATTGGAACACAGCTCATAATTTCCTCAAGCTGTCAGAGTGGAACAAAGTGGTCACTAATGTGAAAAACTTCCAGTCACATCGTGAACATTCCGACAGATTTGATCACTGGTATCAGGTCTTGAATAATGAGATTTTGAATGGACGCTGCTACTGGGAGGTTGAGAGGAAAGGTTCTGTGAATATCTCAGTGTCATATAAGAGCATCACCAGGAAGGGATGGAGTCTAAGTGGTGAGTTTGGACTTAATGACTGTTCCTGGAGTTTGAACTGCTCTGACTCCAGTTGCTCATTCTGGCACAGTGGCACAAGCATTGTACTCCCTGTAGTCTCCAGCTCCTCTAGAATAGGAGTGTATGTGGATCACGATGTAGGAACTCTGTCCTTCTACAGCATCTCTGACACAATGAGCCTCATTCACAGAGCCTACACCACATTCACTGAGCCTCTCTATGCTGGGTTTTGGCTTTACTATGATGCACAAGTGAAATTGTGCAGTCCAGAAACACAATAGATTACTGGGTTGTCCCTTTTCACTTTTTTTCAGGTTGGTAGATGCTCCAGGGAACCATTTATAGCACTTACAGCAACACTGAAAAAGTCAGATTTTAATGATATGTCACCTTTAAAATGTAATCAGTGAAATGAAAATCAAAATGAACATTGCATTTTTATTTTGTCAGATAAGATGCTGCACAATAGAACTGTATAAATTAAAAAATAATTTGGTTGCATGATATTTCTTTAAAATAATAACATTATTACGTTGAGAGCTGCAATTTAGTACACAGTAGTAAAATATTTCTGTCATAATTTCTTCAACTTAAACCGGACTTTAATTTTGACAGGTTGTCGTGAAGGCCTTTCAGTTTTACTTTCAGTGTATTTGACGGTAGTTTTTCTCAAATTAAAAAGTGTAAAGGTGGTAAAGTGACTCTCAGAGGTGCTCTAGAGAAGTTAAAAGCTCATGTCCTCATTTTGAGCTCAGATGCTGAAAACATTTGAGCATTTGAGTTTGTGTATTAGAACTAACCGCGCTATTAATTCACCAGAGACAGGCAGAACATGCAGACATATTAGCGGCATGCGCTGACTAGCTGCTGTTGTGTTTGTTTCTGCTTTGTGATAGGATGTTAGATTAATCCATATCAAGTAAAAATGTACAGAGCGTACCGTCGTTTTCCACATTTTTTTTTTATCGTGATCTTGATATGCTGAATCGTGCTATGTCCCCTTATTTTTCTGTAAGAGTGTTCACGGCTAAACGGCTAAAGCTAGCGCTTCCGGTCTGGCAGTACGTGGGAAAGGAAACCAGAGGCCGTTTTTTTAATGGATGTCGACAGAGGAGAGGCTGTACTACGGTGAATAAACAACTTTTTAGAGAAAAAATGCAGTTTTATAAGAGGAGTCGCTGAATTTTTGCGACAGGTGGGATTCAGCTTAAAGCACATCTTATTCATCCCTATGGCATCTATAAACGGCGATTGGGTGTAGCACAACATTTAATGTGATTGGTTATAAGGGACAGGTGATCCAAGTTGACGGTTACGCTTTCTCCAATAGTAAGTAATACAGACCATCTCTGGAGTGGATGCGGCCATTTGTAAATTTTATGGGTCTGACTTACAGTTTCACAACCAGCTATTTTTTAGCTTGTGTGTCTTACCATATTGTTTTAATTGTCTTAATTATGAACACAGTGGTTTGTAGTCCAAACAGTTTTAAAGTTTACTGCACTTCGTTATGCTTCTCGTTATTTCCTTACAGTAGTTTGTGAACTGGAAGTCCCACACATTACTGGAAAGCGGTTTACTTCCGCATTAAAAAATTAGGTGGGAACGTGCTTGGCAGGCAACTCCATGCGGGCTACCATGTTGGAGACTACTGGTTTAAACACTGTAAAACAAGGTAAATTCTGGTGTCTTTTATTTTCCACAGCAGACTAAAATTAGAATTGGATTCCCTTTAGATTTTTCGTAAGATCGCATCAAGGGCATATTTTTGCAGGCCTCATCCACGGTTTAGGTATGGATATTTTTGTGAATGGTTAATGTAAGTAATTTGATAAGTAATGTAATCTGGTGTAAGTCATTTTTATTTGATTATTGTTTCTATAAATGTGTTGGAGAGTTTGCCAGCCACTCTTTTTCTTTTGCTTCCGTATTTAAGTAAATTATTCTGGTTTTAATTTTTGGTTGATTAGACAGTAATATATTTTATTTTCTGTTTTGTTTTGTTTGTTTCTTTATTGTTGGAAACTACTATATACTCCGGAGGCTTGATGTAAAAACACTGGGCAATAATTCCCTTTAAGATTATGACAGTAGTGTGCTGGTTGCAGTGTATCATGTTAAAGGTGATTATTTTATGGTGTGATTATTTGTGTGTGTGTAAAGAAAAGTTTTGTTAGCACTGTGTTTTAACATTTATAGGGTTTACGACTTGCCATGCCTTGCCTATGTTCATGGGCGTAAATTTCATTTAACAGTAGGGGGGGACAATAAATATAAAATTTCTCATGAGCAATTTTTGAAGGGGACACAAATAATACAGTCAAATTGTACTTATAAATAATTGTACTTATATCCCCACAGTGAAAAACTTTGCTTCTATCATTATTATTGTAGCATGGAGACTGCGCCATTATGGTTATTTTCAAAGTTTTTCTCAGGTTCAATGACAAAGCAGATTTTTCTTCAAAACTATTTATTGCATTATGTCCATTTTTCTTTTCTCTGTCATTTTATCTATGACAGGGCAAGGCAAGTTTATTTATACTGTAGCACGTTTCATACGCAATGGTAATTCAAACTGCTTTACATAAAGAAAGTAAAACTATCATAAAAAATAATCACAACAATAAAAACAAGGAATTAAAAAAAAGTTTAAAATTGTATTTAAAATTAATTAAGACACTTACAACAGAATAGATATTGATTATACAAAAAATACAGTGGGGTCAGTTCGGACGTAGCACAGTGCTCATTTAGTAAATGCACAGCTAAACAATATGCTAATTGTGGCCCTTAATGTTAAGTTAACATTATGCCAAGTCGTCACAAATAAAACAATGCATGGGAAATGGCTTTGTCGTGTTAGTTGCAGTGCACTATGCAACAAGCTATTGTAAACAAGCTAACGTTAACTAGATAAGTAATAATTTAATCGCTAATATAGCAGATTCATGGAAAATTACATCGGTAATCAGCATTTTTGCCGCAACTAATTTATGAATGAGTCTGCATCAACTACATTAAAGAGAATCGCTTTATTTAAAGTGAATAAAATTATTTGAACCGCAGCCACACACCTGACTTGAACTGGGAAAGCAGGCAGTGGGCCAAACCACTATGAGGAAGGGGAGGGGGAACTGAACTGTTTCTAAATGCATTTTTTGCGGGGTTTTTTTCTACTTACACAATTATTTTAGGTATACATACGTATATTTTTCACAATAGAGAGTGCGTTTTTTTTTAATCATTTTTTTTGGGGGGGGGACAACCCTCGGATGGGGGGGGACATGTCGGTCCCCCCCGGGATTTACGCCCATGCTATGTTTATTATGCAATTTTAATCTGTAATGCTTGGAGTAAATTTAGACTGTAAACATGGATACTGATGTGTAACAAGAAATAAAGTGTTGTGTATTTTTTATACACCAGCGCCCATATTTGCCTACGCCGGTATATGTAGGTGTTATTGTGTATATGTAGGTCATAGATTGTCCAGCCATATACCTAAAAATGACATGGTGCCCAAGAGGTCACATTAAGGTTAATGTGGGACGATGAAACGATAACCGGTTTGACGATAAATCATGATAAAATTCCCCACGGTTAGTGTTACCGTTTCATATTTTAATTGTCAATAAAACCGTATTCGATTACCACGATTTGAACAACTCATGATAAATAAATACTATCCAGCATAGAGCAAAGTTTAAGTAACAGTCTCATGTGCCCACAGCATGCAGAGTAGTTTCGTTTTGTGTGAAAGCATGGCGGAAAACTGCACACACGCTGAATGTAAATGTAAGTCTCTGTAAATCTACTCTCTGACACTAGGTGGCGCTTATGGAAAAGCTGAATTACAGCTGTTTCCCGTAACCTCCGTGGACAAAGCAGCATTGCGATCAGAAACACTACTTTATTAGGTATTACATGGAGCGAAGATGAAAACAAAATGCCATCGAATTTTTTCTGAAGACAGTCAGAACATTCAGAGGTACATTCATTTAATTAGTTCAATCATATATTCATTTGTATAATTCCCTCACCACCAGTTTAAAAAACCTCACAGTTTTTGTCTGGTCAATAAGTAAATAAATAAATTTAATTTGCATGCCCTGCTGTAAGTGTTGACCGGTTGATGAAAAACAAGCATATGTGAATTCAAAATGCTTTAAAAAAAAAAAAAAAAAAAAAAGAAGAAGACATTTTTGGGCTAGGTAAAGTACTGAAACATTTATTTACAAATGTCAATGTAATAAACATGATATAATCAATATAATGCCACAACATTTTGCATTAAAATACAGGTGGATGAAAATTTTATATTTTACACTGAAAATGCATTGAGATGATTCCCACCCCTGAATATGAGAGTAGAGATGATTTTCTACAATGTAAGATTATTTTATAAATATAAACGCACACACAAAAAGAGAGGACAGAAAAAGAGGTACTTACAGAGCCAGTCCATTTTGATAAATCAAATTCAGTGATTTGGCTTATTCAATATCCTATGAGAAAGCATGGTAATTGGCACATTCTCAGACTATAATGTCTCAGTCAGTTGCGCTTCAAGGGGCCACGTCACTGGCGCCCCACCGCCATTTGCTCAATGGTTCAGTCAAAGGTTTTTAAACAGTAAGATTCTTAATGTTTTTAAAAATGTCTCTTCTGCTCACCAAGCCTGCATATATTTGATCCAGAGTACAGCAAAAACAGGTACATTTTGAAGTATTTTTACTATTTAAATTAACTACCTTCTATTTGAATATATTTTCAAATCTAATTTATTCCTGTGATTTCAAAGCAGAATTTTTAGCATTAATTCTGATTTGCTGCTCAAAAGTTGTTTATTATTAGGATTATGTTGAAATAATAGTATACTGTTTTCAGGTTTCTTATATGAATAGAAAGTTCAGAAGAACAGCATTTATCTGAAATAGAAATCTTTTGTAACATTATAAATGGCTTTATCATCACTTTTGATCAATTTAAAGCATCCTTGCTAAATAAAAGTATTAATTTCTATAATTAATTAGTTTCTATATAACCGGCCACCATAAAAAAAAAAAAAAAAAAATTATACTGACTCCAAGCTTTTGAATGGTATAGTATATAATGTTACAAAAGCTTTTTATTTCAGCTGTTTTAAATATTGATAATAATAACTGTAGTAGTAGTAGTAGTAATAATAATAATAATAATAATAATAATAATAATAATAAATGTCTCTTGAACAGAAAATATTAAACATAGCATATTAAAATGATTGAAAGCAGTTATTTTAAATAGTAAAAACTTTTTTTGCTGTATTTTGGATCAAATAAATGTAGGCTTTGTAGGCAGAAGAGACTTCTTTGAAAAAAAAAACAATTTTACTGTTGAAAAACTTTTGACTGGTAGTGTTTTTAACAGAATAATATATTAAAGTCTAAACATATTATTAAACATGTACTAATTCAAAATCCAGCAGCAACAAAAATGTTTCAAAATTCCTTCTCAAAATCTGCCTCAACTTTTCTCCAGTGAGGTTTCTCTCACTTCAAACAGTGTTCGTGAGAGGATCGCTTAACATATCACACAAGTAATTATGTTTCACTATGTTTGATTATCCATAAATGTAACTTACTGCCACCTACTGGTGGCTTTAATTTTACAATAAAATTTAATTTAATTTTTTCCAACATTTCATATTTCTGTATGTAATATATTTTGTATTTAAAATAGATGAACAGAGTGGTTATTAACATGAGAAAAACCCAGCCGTATCCTGATCATCCAGACAGATTTGATCACTGGTTTCAGGAGTTGTGTGAAGAGTGTGTGTGTGGACACTGTTATTGGGAGGTTGAGTGGAGTAATGGGGTGGAAATATCAGTGTCATAGAAGAGCATCAGCAGGAAGGGATGGGGAAATGAGTGTAGCTTTGGACATAATGATCAGTCCTGGCGTTTGACTTACAATGGCATTGGTTCATTCTGGCACAATAACAAACAGGCTTATCTCCCTATAGTCTCCAGCTCCTCTAGAATAGGAGTGTCTGTGGATCAAGTGTGTAGGATTATTTTTCTACACACTTTTTTTTTTTTTTTCCTTCAGTGAAGTACATTACGCTAACCAACTTATTTCACGAGTTCGCCTGCCCATTCAGTCCAGCTAGATAATGGTAAACGAACTTGGCTTGTCCTCGAAGCAGGCTCGAACCCGAAGCCCGGCTCGAGCTCTGAGTAAGAACATCCCTATGGTTGTACGCTGTAAAAAAAAGAGAGAGAGAAAGGAAAAGGGGAGGAGGAGAAGGGGAGGTGGTGGGATGCCTGAAGAATTGTCGTTGGGACGGAGCAACAACTGCTGCTTATATAGCACATCATAAACATGACTGGATTGTTGGTTTAGGCATTTTCTGTGACTTTATTAAAGAAAAGTTTATGCTGCTCATATGAGTATGGACTGTACTGTATGTGGTCATTTGAGATCCATGCTGTAGATTTATGTGATGATTCCAATAATAAATGTGGCTTTAAAGCATTTTTTGGAAAATCACTAGCAAACTAATCATGGCTGACTGTGAACATGTGACTTTAAAGTGAAGCTTTGCCTTTCTATGACTGTGGGTTTTGCATGCATTGATTGAAATCAAGTAGGCTAAACTAATGAACCTCTTGTGTTTCACCTTTGTTCATATCTAATGTATATTTCCACTAAAAGTCATTTTTTTAAAAATAATGATTTGTGAATTGAATGAGCACTATGCATTATCCCTCACAGTAACGTGACAATAGTAAATGGTCATATGATAAAGAATAACATTTCTTTTCCAACAACCCAGAAAATAGTTACAAATAAAAGACTTAGACAAAATTCCTCATTTAACCATTTATTTCTATTAAATACAACACAGACAAATCCAGTTAGTGTTTCTGCCGTGACTAGCTGCAAATATAAACATATAATCTATAATTATATCTAATTTAGATCATAACAAACTCTTTAAACAACACATTATCCTGTACATTTTACGTACATTTGCTATTCAGGTGAAACTGAGTGTCATGTTGAAGGTATCAGAGTCGGAATGTGCTCACACCAGCTTTCTAATGTTGACTTTAATACGGTCTCCCTGCAGTACATACACAATGTATAATGCATCTCACTGCTTTAGTTTTTGCAAAATAACCTGTTAGAATAAGTGCCTGAACACTGCAAAATTACACTGAACGTCTTATTTTAAACTCTTTTCAGTGGTTGCAGGACGCTTGCAAACAATGACAGTATATATAAAATATATTAAAACCAGTAAACAAACATCAAAAATGGTGTCCTGCATTCTCTGTGTATCTTTCAGGGTAGCGTTTCTTGCTGTGTGTGAGTCTGTATATGAGAGAGCACATGCAAGTCAGGGTGGTGTTTCTTGGTGTGTATGCGGAGGTACTGTTTCCCGGCAAATCTTTTTCCACAGCGTGTGCATTCGTACGGTCTTTCTCCTGTGTGAACGGTCTGGTGAGCCGTGAGGTGTCCAGACTGTGTGAAACGCTTCCCGCACTGCTCACAGCGGTATGGCCGTTCTCCAGTGTGAATGCGCATGTGTGTGTCTAAACTCTGCGATGTCGTGAAACTCTTCCCGCAGATCGAGCAGATGAAGTGTCGTTTGCCGGCTCCACCTGTCCGTAAGGCGCCCAAGCGGCCGTAGAGACCCAGCCCTGAGACGTTGCCCAGAGCAACGAGCCTCTGTGCAGCAAACAAGGGAGAGTTATGGGATACGAGAGAGTCTGACCCACCAACCCTCTGTGGAGAGGTCTGCAAGTGTGTGAGCGAGTTACGGACAGAGTGTGTGGCCCAATCGGATACCGGATCCATATCAGCCTTCATGCACAAGTCCTCCTGAAACACTCGAGGGACTTGGGAAATGCGGGTGTCCGATGAGGTTTGCGCGAGGGAGAAAGAAGCGTTATCGGAAGCAGCCAAGTCAACGCTGGAGTGCTGGGACTCGTCAGCACCGGAGTGCGTGTCTGCAAACGTGAGCGTATGAGAGTGTGTGTCATGGTCAGGGGAGTGTGAGAGCGTGTGAGATTCCTGTCCCGAGAGTTCGGCAACATCTTGTTTCGGAGAGTCATGAGTTACTGCAGAAACACTTTCACCTTCGTCCTCATCGTCATCATCATCTGCTGAGATAACACACAGTATGAACTCATTTTGAACGGTTCATGAGATGAATATATTGCATACTAGCAAAACAATATTTTGGATAATTTTTTAGTAAAAAAGTTTAATGTTATAAAACTTTAATACACACTAAAAAGTAATAAAACTTGCATTACCATATAAAAATGTTTTACAAAACAATATTTGACATTACTGTAAAAGTTCTAAAAAAAATGCAAGGATGAATTATTGAAAAGATTAAGTAATAATTTGTATAGAAAATGTGTATTATAATTAAAAAATAAGCATCCTTGCAGTATGCAAGGTAATATGCATGCATACAGTTCAGAAGTCAGAATCTGCAAAATGTTAATTAAAAAGGAGGGATCATACAAAATGCATGTTAGTTTTTATTTAGTATTGACCTGAATAGGATATTTCACATAAAAGTTGTTTACATATATCCTACAAGAGAAAATAATAGTTGAATTTATATAAATGACCCTGTTCAAAACTTTACATACAAATGATTCTTAATACCGTATTGTTACTTAAATGATCCACAGCTGATCCGCATCAGTCCCATGTTTGTCCTGAACAGTTAAAATGCCTGCTGTTCTTCAGAAAAATCCTTCTTTGGTTTTTCAGCGTTTTCCGTGTATTTGAACTCTTTCCAACAATGGCTGTATGATTTTGAGATCCACCTATTCACACTGAGGACAAATGAGGGACTCATATGCAACTATTACAGAAGGTTCAAACGCTCACTGATGCTTCAGAAGGAAAAAAACATGCATTAAGAGCTGGGGGTGAAAACTTTTGAACAGAATGAAGATGTGTACATTTTTCTTATTTTGCCTAAATATCATATTTTTTTCATTTAGTACTGCCCTTCAGAAGGTACAGAAGATACTTACATGTTTCCCAGAAGACAAAATTAAAATTTACCCTAATCTTCAAATTTGAAAAGTTTTCACCCCCCAGCTCTTAGAGCATTGTGTTCAGTTGTCCTCAGTGTGAAAAGATGAATCTCAAAATCATACAGGCATTGTTGGAAAGGGTTCAAATACACAAAAATGCTGAAAAACCCAAGACTTTGTGGGACCTGCAGGATTATTATGAGGAACAGTGGGCAGTTTAACTGCTCAGGACAAACAAGAGACTCATGAACAACTATCACTAAACAAAAATAACTTGTGGATCATTCAGGTAACAACACAGTATTAAGAATCAAGTGTATGTAAACTTTTGAACGGGATAATTTTTATAAATCCAACTATTATTTTCTCTTGTGGACTATTTGTAAATGTCTTTTATGTGAAATATCTTATTCAGGTCAGTACTGAATAAAAAATTACCTCTTATTTTGGTTAAACTTTTTATATTTTGCAGATTCTGCAAAATCTAAACTTTTGACCTCAACTGTATGTCACCTTTGGCTTGGTCAGTTGGGCCTTAAAGACAGTTAATATTGAAAAAATATTATAAATCTGATAGTACTGAAACTATCAGACAAAAAAAAACAAAAACTTAACCGAGCTAAATAATGGCGTTTTTGTTTTTGTAGAGTTGCTTTATAACGTAAATCAAAGTCATTCAATGATTTATGAACTTGGCAACACTGACACTGTTGTTAAACTGAACTGAACTGAATAATGACTATTGTTTTCTGTGGAGCTGCTTTATAGCTGTTTCATAATTAATGAAGTGCATCTTTAACACTATTATTGAACTGAATTCAAGCTGTTTTGTGCAGTGTTGAGCCTTATAACCAATCAAACGCATTTGGCCGAGATACAACTATTTGAAAATGAGAATCTGAGGGTGCAAAAAATCAAAATATTATTAATTAAAAAAAAAGTTTTGATATATTTACTGTAGGAAATTTACAAAATTTCTTTATGAAACATGATCTTAATACCATAATGATTTTTGGCATAAAAGAAAAATCGATAATTTTGACACATACAATGTATTTTTGGCTATTGCTACTAATATACCTGTGCTACTTAAGACTGGTTTTGTGGTCCAAGGTCACATATAAATTTAATACTAATAAGGTGATTTTGAAAAAAATGTAAAAAATGCCCCTAGAAATCAATTCCAGGGGGCAAATATTGCCCCGTAATGGAAAAGTTAATTTCTGACCCTAGCTGGGGGGTTGAAAGATAATCAAACTAAATGTACTGATGCTATCATATAAGAACACAAAAAATCTGAACTGAACAAAGAACAATAACACTACTGTCTTCTGCAGAGCTGCTTTACAGAGGAAACTGAGGTTGCTTCATAATTGATGAAGTCTGCAGCATCGACACTTTTATTGAACTGAATTGAATTGAATTAAAACTCAACTGACTTGAGCTCAATAATGACACCATTGTCACCATTGTCAGATGCATCTGACAGATGTATAGATGGATCTGACGTCATTTCATAATTCATGAACTGCCACACTGACTCTTTTTGAAATTAACTGAATCAGCATTGACCTGAATAATGTTTCATAATTTAATTACCTTAACACTTATGTTTAAAGGGATAACTTCTGTCATTAATTACTCACCCTCATGTCATTCCAAACCTGTAAGACCTTCGTTCATTTTATGAACACAAATTAACATATTTTTGATGAAATCTGTGAGCTTTCTGACCCTGCATAGACAGCAATGCAACTACCACGTTCAAGGCCTAGAAAAGCAGTAAGGACATTAATAAAATAGTCCATGTGAATGTGAATTTTATGAAGTTATGAGAATATTTTATATCTTTTTTATATTTTATATCTTCTGCGCAAGAAGAAGAAAAGACTTTATTCAGTGATTTCTTTTTTCCCAGGACAGTGTAATTCAAGAGCAATTAATGAAAGAATTGTCATTTTTGGGTGAACTATCCCTTTAAGTGTAAAGAATCTCATTTATTTCCTGAGTGAGCTGTGCCATTTGTTCACATTTTATTGAAGTTTTGAGTTTGCCATAAAATCTGGTCAAGCATTTTTTTAAAATATTTCCTTGAATTACAACACAAGCATATTATTTTTGTAATTAGTGATAGTGAGTTTCAATGGTAATGCTAACACAGGAATGACCCGAGGCGCCTCACCTCCCAGCGGCTGCTGCTCAAGACCTTCCTCTTTGATCTGCATTTGGATCAAATCTCCCTCCTCACGAAACTCACGTATCTGGAATCCGAACACCAACGAATAATAATCGTTTTTACACATTAATTTTTTTTTTACTTCACCATAATCACAAAAAAACAAAACAAAACAACTGGTCATCTAACCTCTATTGTACACCGGCTGGTGGACTCTCCGTCTCCAGGCGTTTTTCTGCCCACTAGCGATTCGCGAGTACTAATGTTACCATCACACCGACCATCTCGCTGTACCGTTTTCTCGTCGCTGTACCCACGCGCCGCAACGATGGACTCTATGAGCTGCAGTTTCCGTCGGAGCTCCTCGTTTTCTTTCTGGTGGCGTGAGATCTCGATGTGCAAAACAGCGTAGCCGTCGTCCACAAGCTCGCAGATTTCTGCCACTGCCGCACGAGTCAGCGTCTCCATGATGGTCGCTAGCTGGGTGTGAAACGCCCGGTAATTCGCCATCCTTCGCGCTCCTCTGCGTTTGGGCCGCCTGTAGGTCCCGCGGAAAACCGTGTACGTTGCAATGCGAGTTCAGATTAGGACGATTATTCCCTTCGTTGTCCGAAACTGAAGACTGTCCTGTGTTGTTTTGATTTTCGGTCTGAAACGGCGTAAACGCTTTGACAGTGTTGCTAGTGGAGGCTGATGTCGTTTCCGGGGGGGGCTTCGCTCAGATGTTTTGTCAAAATAAAAGTCACATGTGGACTATTTTTGTAATGTTCAAACTAAAAGATTATAAAATAAAAAATATAATTATTAACAATTAAATATCTGATAACTGAATTCACAGGTAACTAGGACAAATTTACCACACGAAAATATCGTAACAGACTAATCACAAATACATACAAATTTTACCTCATGAAAACGTTTTCATTTTTCCCACGTTTTCACAAACAAATATGGGTTATACGTGGCTTTTTGCTTACTCTGGAACAGCCTTTATAGATTTTAAAACAATTACAGCACTTCTGATATACAGCAACACTTCACTAATGCTCTTTGTGAGATTTGTTTATATATTAGATAATAAATCTACAAAATTCAATGCAAATACATTCAAATGTTCTGGACGCCCTGTAACTCAAATTTAGAAGAATTTATTTCACACATGAATTTCAGGTTCATTACTTGTGGTTTATTTGACTCCCACTGCAGACAATAGCTTCAGATCGTTTGTTTTTGTAAGTGATGGGTTCAAAAATCATGATCCTGTACATTTTATCATTTTATCATCATTCTGCATGATATCAGACATTTCTGATGATGCGTTTAACATATACTTCAATAACTAATTAACATATTTCAATAACTAATTCTTTCGTTTACAGGTGCATTATCATCTGTATCAGAAAGAACTATTAAAAGTATAGAATATAACAAATTTATTAATCATGACATAAGGACAGGCTTGAGTACATAAGACAGACGTTAAGTGAGTAAGGCTGCATTTATCTGCGGCTGGTGCTACCAGATTTCCTCTTCCCAGCAAGGAGATGTTTGGGTTTGAGATCAAACACATGTCGATCAGATTCACCCTTCCTTCCCTCTCTGTTCATCTCCTTCTGTGAGCTCTTCATCATGGTCTTCACCTTCTTTAACATCTAGGAGAAATAAGACAGATAGTCCAATGAACACAATTCTCTATGAAAATCTTTGCAACACTTTACATTAAGGATCCCTTTGTTCATTAATGACGAATAACTTATTTACAAATGCATGAACTTTCACTGCATCATGAAATAAATCAGGAATTTGGTTTTGAGTAAAATAAGTATGAATAAAAATGTATTAAAGTTAAAAATGGTTTGCTATTTGGCAAGTATTGTATTCAAGTCACCATGCAGTTGTAAGTAACTTTCATAATTTCATTTCATATTTATTTGAAAATTAGTATTTATATTAATATACGTTACATTTGTACTATCTATAATACTTGTTTCAGAATTTGATTTGTTAAAGATTATGATGCATCAGGTGACTACCTTGGCATCTCTGACTCCTGATTGGTCCCTTGGTGTCCTCGAGGCGCTCCGACTGCGAGTGCGTGATGTTGGCGGAGCAGAGAGTTCCCTCTTCCTCTTTCGGACCAGAGAGCGAGATCTTCGAGCATAGTGGCTCTAAGAGGGACATTAGATGAACACAAGCATGTTCAGAAATGCATACAAAATCAAGTGTGTTACCAATAGAGTTACAGACTAATGGAAAAGTTTAAATATACAGGTTCTTACATCATCTTTATCGGTCATGTCCAAACCCAGATCAGCCATCTCCTTCTCCAGAGTTGCTCTCTCCACCTGCATTTACATATACCAATCAAATCAATCCATCTTTAACCAGCTAACTAAAAAAGTTGACAAAAAAAAAAAAAAAAAAATCTAACAGGATGCTGAACATCAAAAATTCCATTTTAGATACTCTTGATCACTTTATTTTAAGGTATCATTTGTTACAGAGTAATTATACATTTACGTACAGTTAGTTGCGTGTAATTATGCATACTTAACTGTATTTGCTACAGTAAGTACATTCAATGTGTAACAAGGACACTGTAAAATAAATTGTTACCAAACTTGAATAAAAATATGGGGTAAAGCTTAAATCATCTAAAAAGTGATTAATCTTAACTACATATACTACCACTCAAAAATTTGAACAGTTAAATGTATCTCTTCTGCTCACCAAGCCTGCATTTATTTCATCCAAAATACAGGAAAGACAGTACAATTTTGAAATATTTTTACCATTTTAGGGCTCAACGCTAAGGGATTTTTTCTACTGGCCCGGTCGGGCCAGTGATTCAAATGTTTACTTGCCCGGTCAAAATTTTCACTGGCCCTACCACAAAAAAATTAAATAGTTGCTGTTATCATTATTTTTGACTCATGTTATATTTTATTTTAATAAATAAGCTTATATGACAAAATTTTACATACCAAATAAAATTGTACAATTCTCGATTTCAATTTCGATACCACACCTAAACTTATTAGCCTAACTAAAGTCCAAACAAAATTTGTTTGTTCAAAAAAAAAAAAAAAAAAATTAAATTATTAAAAAAAATAGTAATCATTATTAATATATATATATATATATATATATATATATATATACATATATATATATATATATATATATATATATATATATATATATATATATATATATATATATATATATATATATTATATTTTTTTTTTTTTTTTAAATGAAAAGAAGATTTAGGGAAAAACAGTAGACAGAATGAAAGAACACAAACTCAGTCTTTGGCGCTTATGGAATAAGAGCGATATTACGTTTCTATGGTTACCGGTGTAAACAGAGTAGCTCCGCGCTTATGAACGCTACTTAAAAGACATACATGGGCGAATGAAAAGAAAACGGCATGTAAACAGTCAGTTCCCCTCACAGATTCAGTCTCATAAACCACAGTTTCAATACTTAGGATAATATTTCGTACATTGTGCACCGTGATCTTGCTCTGCCCGCTACAGTATTTTTTCTCTTTGCGTTCGTCTTTAAATTAATCAAAAGTGATAGACATTTATAACATTACAAAAGATTTCAGATAAATGTTGTTCTTCTGAACTTTCTATTCATCAAAGAAACCTGAAAGAAATTCTGCTCAGCTGTTTTTTAGCATAATAATAATAATAATAATAATAATAAATAATAATAATAATAATAATAATAATAATGTTTTTTTAGCAGCAAACCAGAATATGAGAATGATTTCTGAAGGATCGCGTGACTGGAGTAATGATGCTAAAAATTCAGCTTTGAAATCACACGAAGAAATTACATTTTAAAATATATTTAAATAGAAAATAGTTATTTTAAATGATAAAAATATTTAAAAATTGTACTGTTTTTGCTGTACTTTGGATCAAATAAATGCAGGCTTAGTGGGCAGAAGAGGCTTCTTAAAAAAAAAAAATATATATATATATATATATATATATATATATATCTTACTGTTCAAAAACTTTTGACGTAGTGTACTTCACCTAAAATTTGTAAATATCTGATAGAATACTGCTTGCTATCATTTAAACATACAAAAATAAGGCTGCTGGACAGAAAGACTGACCTTTTTGGCCGTGCGGGGCATTCTGGGTCCCTGCGTGTCTTTTTCTTTGGATGCAAGAATCTTCATCTTCCGTTTCTCGCGAATCTGACTGGCGAGTTGCCGGATCTCCCTCATCTCTTCATCCTCACTCTCCTCCTCCGAGTCGTACTCTCCGGCCTTCTCACGCAGCTCCTCTTCCTGCTCCAAATCCTCCAGCCTCTGAGAACAACAGAAAGGGAAGGATGTAACCAAATATTCAATATTGGGGCCACCAAAGATTCATTTTGTCATTAAAAATCCATATGAGCAACCACTCATCTGAGTTTCAGCAGGCATTTGTTTCATACCTTCATGATCTCTGGGTCAATGTAGTCAGCAATATTGTGACCCTCCCAAATCTCAGGAATCTTATCCTGCTTTTCTTCTGGATTCATCAAGTCCCAGTATTCTGAACACACAAGACAACATTTTTTTTTTTTACACAGGCCTGAAGTGTATATTTGTGTGCATGTGTATGTGTGTTTATATCTTACTCTGTAGATCCAGTGTGTAATCATCTCCCAGCTCAACCTCCAGGTCTCTCTCCAGTTTGCGTTTGGGAGCATCAGTCTCCATCGCCTTCCTACGGAGCAGAGCCCCCTCAGGAATGAAAGGTGGCCTTTCCTGCACAAACCAAATCAAAATCTTTTACAAAACGCACTATGTTTGCATGAAGCATTTATAAAGAAATATGCTTATGACCAAGCTGACACTGGTCTAAGAAGTACAAAGAGCATGTACCTTTTGATCCCTCTTGGTGGGCATTGCCAGATGAAGTCTGTTCAGAACATCATGGACCTTCTTGGTTTTCATCTTTGTGTCCACACGATGAGCCAACAGCCGATCGCATGCCTGTAAACAAAATTATAAATCATCTAAACCATCAATCTACCAACAGGCTGAAGATTCAAACTGAAGTTTCAATGCAGCTTCAAAGGGCTATACACAATCCCAGGCGAGGAATAAGGGTCTTATCTAGCGCAATGATCCGTCATTTTCGAAGAAAAAAAAAAAGTTTTATATACTACTTTAACCACAAATGCTCATCTTGCTCAATCTCATCTCAACTCAATCTCATGCATTATGTAATCATGCATACATGACATAGGCGAAAGTACCAACCCTGTCTTTACAAAGCAAACATGCAAAGAAAGTCAAACGCGCTTTACAAAAATGTAAAACAACAATGTTGGATGATACTAAGTTGGAGAAAATGAGATGGAGTTTTCACCCTACCCTACTTTTTTGAACTGAAGTACACCAATGAAGAACTAACCACGCATGACCTTTCCAACATAATTATGTAATGCATGAAGACGTGCATGCACATTACAGAGCTAGTGCAAGAAGAGCATTTGTGATTAAAAAGTATATAAATGTTTTTTTTTTGTTTTGTTTTTAAGAAAATGACAGATCGTTTCGCTAGATAAGACCCTTATTTCTCAGCTAGGATCGTGTAGAGCCCTTTAAAGCTGCAATGAAATTGCATTTTGGACCTTCAACTTGTTGGACACTATTAAAAGCCCACTATATGGAGAAAAATCCTGTTTTCTTAAAAAAAAAAATAAATAAATAAAAATTTTCTTGGCAACTGAAGTAAAAAAGACGTGCATCTTGGATGACATGGGGGCGAGTAAATTAAATTTATATTATATTTTGTATATTTTCATTCTGGAGGTGAACTTCTCATTTAAACGAATAGGCAGATTTCAGTGAACGTGTGAATGATTGGTTGTGATCTTACCTCAGCCTTCACCTGCATCACTCCCTCTTCCGTCAGAGAGCTGGTCTCAATCACTGTGACCCCCTCAGAAATGAGATCCGTAAAGATTTTCTACATACACACAGAGCTCAATTTCAGTGTCACTCCAGAAACCGCCTATTAGTTGCATCTGCATCGTTCTCTCAAGAGTTCTCCTATCATCCTCTAAACTGTTTGAGATTAAATCTAACATATATCTTAGTCAATTGCAGAAACGGTAACATTATGAAGCTCGGAAGATCTTTTGAAACTAAACTGGACATTACAAAACTTCTGTTAAATTAAAACGGAAAACTGTCTACAAATCTGCGTGTGGTTATTTTGCCCATGGAATACAAAAGGTGAATCTTCACACCAAAAGTTTATAAAATAACAAAAAGCACCACAAAAGTAAAAAGTGTTTGAAAAATGTTTCTTATTCTCACCAGTGCTGTATTTATTATAGCAAGAACAGTAGAAAATAGTTTTAATATATATTATTACAATTTAAAATAATGTTCCTGTGATGAAAGACTGAATTTTCAGCAGCCAGCCTTCAGTGTCACATGATTGTTCAGAAATCATTCTAATATGCTGATTTGGTGCTCAAGAAACATTTATCAACATCAATGTTGAAAACAGTTGTGCTGTCACATGGTCTTTAGATACCTCTGAATATAATGCATAAATCATAAAAAACCCTACTTTATAAGGTCGCTTTTTCAACATTTTGGAATGATTTAGAATCTCAGTTACCTGATTCTCCTCTGAGAGTTCACTGATCTTCCTCACGTCACACTTATTGGCCATCACGATCAGAGGCTGCAGCACACAAATATCATTAGTGCCATAATTCAGCACAACAAAAATACTGTATACGGTGTTTAACTGCAGGTAAATTTACGTCTTTATAAGTATGCGTACCTTGTTGGCAAAAAGTGGCCGTATATTGTTGAAGAGCTCTAGCTGTTGTGAGAGTGTGTGTCCGCACTGCTCTGAAACATCCATGACATAGAGCACAGCAGCACGCAAGTGAGCCAGAGCTGTGATGGCCTGCATTTCTATGGTATTTCTTTCTTCAAGAGGGTGATCCAGAATACCAGGTGTATCAACCACCTACAAACACACAACCATAATCATCAGTTAAAACATCAGAAACATTTTTAATATATTATTTAATATTTTCTAACACTCACACCTGCCAGCGCAGGTATTTGTAATCCATATGACCCACAAACAAAGATTTGGTGGTAAAAGCATACGGCTGGACCTCAACATCAGCACGGGTCACCTGTATATACACACACACACACACACACACACTCCATTAAAACATACTATTAAAGACAGCAGACACTTGATCTTTACTCTTACATGCACATGTACAAACAAACCTTGTTGATAAAGCTGGACTTGCCAACATTAGGGTAACCACAGAGCAGGAGGGTTCTGGTGTTTGGATCAATAGTGGGTAAACGGGACAGATGCTGCCGCACTGCAATAAAATAAATGTGCATTTTAAAAAAACATACTTATTTTTGTTTTATATTTATGCTTTGATAAGTGAAGCCAAATATTCATAAATGAATACATAAACACATATCGCTGTTCAAAAGTTTGGGATCAGTAATATTTTTAAAATCTTTTAAAGAATCTTTTCTGCTCATCAATGCTGCATTTATTTGATTAAAAATACAGAAAAAAACAGTAATATTGTGACATGTTATTGCAAATTAAAATAGTGGTTTTCTATTTAAATATACTTTAAAATGTAATTTACTCCTGTGATGCAAAGCTGAATTTTCAGCATCATTACTCCAGTCTTCAGTGACACATGATCTTTTCTTTCAGTTTACTTTTATTCAGCAATGATGTGTTAAATTGATTAAAAAAAAGTGATAGCAAAGACTTAGATTTCTATTTTATTCATCAAAAAATCTTGAGAAAAAGAATCACAGGTTCCAAAAAAAAATTAAAGCAGCATAACATACATTGATAATAATAATAATAATAATAAATCCACATATGAGAATAATTTCTGAAGGATTATGAGACACTAAATACTGGAATAATAATGCTAAAAGTTAAGCTTTTCATCAAAGGAATAAATTACATTCTAAAGTATATTAAAATAGAAAACATTTTAAATCGCAATAATATTACTTTTTCTTCCGTGTTTTCTTTTTTTCCTTCAAAAAAGGAACTCTGATGAGCATAAGAGACTTTTAAAAAAAAAAAAAAAAAAACATTACAAATCTTACTGATCCCAAACTTTTGAACAGGAATGTACATATTAAGCATCACAGTTGTTTTCAACATTGATAATCTGAAATGTTTCTTGAGCAGCAAATCAGCATATAAAAATGATTTCTAAAGTATTATGTGACACTACACTACAGAGTTTTTTTTTCAAGCATTTGTAGATGTAAGTGTTTGTACCTTGTTCTAAATATTCCAGACTCTGTTTCTGTCGCTTTAAGATGGTGCACATGCGACCCAGAGCGGCCCGTTTCAGCTGCTTGCAGCGATACAGAGAGTCTCCATATTTCATCAGCCTCACATAATCTTTAGCAACACTACAAATGCACACACACAGTTTTACTCTGTTAATGAATTGCACATATCCACAGATATGACAAAATGCTAAATATTTAATTAAATCAACCACAAATAAATGCTAAAAAGTCATATGCATGATGCTGATAAATTCAACAGACTCACTTGTCAATGAGGTTCTTAGCGATGTTGATTTGACCCAAAGCCAGTTTATAATGATCTTTATCATACAGCACATTCATCAGATCAGCGTAGAAGGGGTGAATATCCTGAAACACACACATAGGAAGTCATTTATCTAGTAAACAAGGGATGAGTAAAAAGGATTAACATGTATATAACCTTTGTTATAAAGTTTGTTTTAAAGTTTGAGACACTTACATCCAGTTTGGGAAAGTCAGTGAGGATCTGTGACAGTCGATCATGGTAGTTCTGCTGGGTGAATTTGACTTTGCGCATATAGAAATGTCTTATTCGGTGGATCTGGTAGTGCTTGTGTACAACAGTGGGAGTTTTTCGTTGGGTTTTGGATAAAGTCAGATCTATGAAATCCTGCAGGGAGAAAATCAAACAAATAAATAGTTTTAATAAATATTTTTTAATAATAAAAAACCTTAAAACTCCCATACTGAGACACACCAGGGTTCCCACATAAATTGACAAATGACTACCCATGACTTTTCTATAATTTTCCAGCATTAATAATTACTTTAAGGACTTTATATAACAAATGATATAATATATATTACAATTTTATATAATTTTATAAAAGCTGCACTCGCATATCAATATTAGACAGTGAAATTTAACTAGAAAAAGTATATTTTCTGGATTTCCACTATATCGGCATATTTCCATGAAGTGGAAAGTAAATATTACGAAATTTACATACATTTTCCATCTATACAATATAAAATGAATCAACCAAAGATCTCAAAGGCATTACTGTTTCATCGCTCTACAGATGATTTAACCTCA
The DNA here is from genome assembly GCA_036247105.1 of Cirrhinus mrigala. NCBI lineage: Eukaryota > Metazoa > Chordata > Actinopteri > Cypriniformes > Cyprinidae > Cirrhinus > Cirrhinus mrigala. The sequence continues at coordinate 30,261,886 of CM070008.1, forward strand.
TTAACGTTACCACTCATTCTTCATTTTAACACATGACGCCAGTAAAAAGCAAGTTAAACGTTGACAGTAAGTGAATAAAATTACAAAACATTAAAAGTTAAATGGCTCGACACCGCGCACACGTGTGTACAATACAAGCAGGATTCTGTCAATGACTGTTATTAACGTCAACAGCGACAATACTGTCTATAACATTTAACCCCGCATTTGTGAATAAAAAAAACGCCGTCATTTTCTTACCTTAGCGGTGGGAACCACCATAATCTTTTTAAAGTTGTAGAGAGCCATGATAGCGGCACACGCGACTCCTCTACAGAGCACGCGGAAGGGCCGAAACACGTAGCGGACGCAAGTCACGAAAAGCAACACACGTGGTACCGCGCTGACGAGTTCACAGCGTCACCTAGCGGTGGGAGGAGCCAATGAGATCACTGAAACAGCAGAACAAAGTCGCACAGTTGTTAGGAAAAACATTTTGCAAAAAACAAATTCGTTAGGAATGATATGATAAAACTTATTGTTCAGAACTAAGTGAAAATGTAAAAATGCGAAAGCTGCATGAACTGCGACTCCAGACAAACATGGAATTAGTGTTTCATATGAATTCAGAGATATTTTCCCAGAAACTAGACATGACAATAAACAAATACTAGGGTCAACTACAATAACTGCACGTTTAGTTCTACAGGATAACTGCGGGGTTTTCAGCATTTTTGTGTGTTTGAACCCTTTCCAACAACTGTATGATTTTGAGATTCGTCTTTTCACACCGAGGACAACTGAGGGACTCATATGCAACTATTACAGAAGGTTCAAACACTCACTGATGCTCCAGAAGGAAAAAACGATGCATTAAGAGACAGGGGTGTAAACTTTTGAACAGAATGAGGATGTGTACATTTTTCTTATTTTGCCTAAATATCTTTTTTTTTTTTTTTTCATTAGCACTGCCTCTCAGAAGCTACAGGAGATACTTACATGTTTCCCAGAAGACAAGATAATTAAAATTTACTCTGAACACATTTTAAAAGTTTTCACTCCTTAAAGCATTGTGTTCTTTGTTGTCCTCAGTGTGAAAAGATGGATCTCAAAATCATACAGTCATTGTTGGAAAGAGTTCAAATACACAAAAACAGCAGGCAGTTTAACTGTTCAGGACAAACAAGGTACTCATGAACAACTATCACTTTTAAAAAAAAAAAAGTGGATCATTCAGGAAACAACACAGTTTTAAGAATCAAGTGTATGTAAACTTTTGAACAGGGTCATTTTTATAAATTCAACTATTATTTTCTCTTGTGGACTATGTGAAAACATCTTTTAGGTGAAATATCTTATTCAGGTCAGTACTAAAAAAAAAAAAAATAAGCATTTTGTGTGATCCTTCTTATTTTGGTAAAATAATTAACATTTTGTAGATTCTGCAAGGTTTATGTAAACTTTTGACTTCAACTGTATATTTTGCAACCTTTGGTTTGTCAACCTGCCTGAAACAGCCCAAAGCAGTGTTATATTCAACTAAAATGACATCAAATGACTGTACTTCTGTTAAATTCAGTGTAAACCTGTTAAAACAATATTCCAAAACACAAAATCACAGCACACAATCAAAATCATTTTATTTACACATTTTATTGACACAAATCATTTATTTGTACAAGTAAACCAAAACAGTTAATAAAGAATTTCACCAGGTTTGCTTTCAATTAGCCAAACCTTCAAGTAACTTTAAATAAATAATTGTATTAACGTGTCTTCTGTTCGCAAACAGAGCACAGTAACATAGGTAGGGTCGGAAAAAAGAGGGAGAGGCAATTAAAACACTGTTTTCTCAGCAGTAGTTCAGTACTCGTGTGTTTATTCTGCTCTGTTTCTACTGAAGTCCTGCAGTGATCAGGAATGAAGCTGATTTCTGCTCAGAGCTGGTGTTGACAGTCGTCACTTGCATTACCGTCAACACCACAAACACTGGCTCAATTTCAGCACAAACAGAACACCATCTACAAGGTTGTGAGAGCATGTTTTCAGGAGTATACATGATGTGAGAACATGAGATGACGTGTCTCCTTTATATGTGTTGTATTTGTGCGTGTTATTTACTAAGATGACTGCTTACGAGCAAGACCAACAGAAGGAAACATTTCAAATACTGATATGATGCACAAAAGTCATGAAAATGACAAAAAACTTAACAGATGTGTGCACTGCACCAACTGTTGCAAAAACACTGTCATCGTAGGATTAACGAGCTAAACATTGAATACAGCACACAAGATAAAACAGCTGAAAAATAAATGGAACAAGGTGGAGTCAAAAACAGTAGGTGGGGTTTAAAGTCTGGGAGGGGCCACAGTTGATACTGTGGGAGGAGTTTTCACTTTAGGCATGGTAAACAGTTGGTAGAAAAGTTGTTTTAAAGGAGTGGTTTGAAGTTTGGGAGGGGCTAATGTCTTTCAGGAGGAGTCAGTGCAGTGGGAGGAGCATACACTGTGTGTGGGAGGGGCCACAGCTTGTGTGGAGTCAATACTGTGGGAGGAGTTTACACTCTAGGAGTGGTCAATATAGTTGGTAGAGAAGATGTTTTAGGGGAGGAGTTTGAAGTTTGGGAATAGCTATTGTGATTCAGGAGGAGTCAGTACTGTGGGAGGAGTTTAGAGTATGGGTGTGTCCAAAACAGTTGGAAGGGAAGGGTTTAAAGTTTTGGAGGGGCCAATGTGATAAAGTTGTGTGCACAGTCCAATCAGTGGATGACATCAAAGTACCATACAAGCAATGTGTGGCAGGAGGAGCTTACATTGTGGGTGTGACTTAAATTGTTGGCAGTGAGGCTGTTTTAGGGGAGAAGCTTGAAGCTTGGGAGGGGCTCAACACTGTGGGAGGAATTTGCACTCTAGGAGTGGTCAATATAATTGTTAGGTTGTTTTAGTGGAGGGGTTTTAAAGTGTGGTAGGGCTATGATGATTCAGGAGGAGTCAGTATTGTGGGAGGAGTTTACAGTCAGGGTGTGGCTAAAAGGTTGGAATGGAGGTCATTTAAGGGAGGGACTAATGTGTTTCAGGAGACGTCAGTGAAGTGGTAGGAGCATACATTGTGGGTGTGACTTAAATTGTTGGCAGGGTGGCTGTTTTAAGGGAGGAGTTTGAAGTTTGGGAGGGGCCACAGCTTGTGTGAAATCAATACTGTGGGAGGATTTTACAGTCTGTTTGTGGCCAAAAGAGTTGGTAGAGAGGTTGTTTTAGGGAAGGGGTTTTAAAGTTTGGGAGGGGCTATTGTGATTTAGGAGAAATCAGTACTGTGCGAGGGGTTTACAGTGTGGGTGTGGCCAAAATAGTTGGTAGCAAGGTTGTTTAAGGGAGGGGCTTAAATTTTGGGAGGGACTAATGTCATTCAGGCGGAGTCTGTGGCAGTAGGAGCATACATTGTGGGTGAGACTTAAATTGTTAGCAGGGAGGTTGTTTTAGAAGAGGAGTTTGAAGTTTGGAAGGGGCCACAGCTTGTGTGGATTAAATATTGTGGGAGGAGTTTACACTGTAGGAGTGTTTAATATAGTTGGTAGAGAGGTTGTTTTAATGAAGTATTTTGATGTTTGGGAGGGGCTAATACAATTCAGTAGGCGTCTGGCAGGAGGAAGTTACATTGTGGGTGTGCCTTAAGTTGTTGGCAAAGAGGTTGTTTTAGAGGAGGAGTTTGAAGTTTGGGAGGAGCTACAGCTTGTGTGGATTCAATACTGTGGGAGGAGTTTACACTCTAGGAGCATTGATATAGTTGGTAGAGACGTTGGTATAGTCAATATAGTTGGTAGAGACGTTGTTTTAAAGAAGGGGTTTTAAAGTTTGGGAGTGGCTATTGTGATTTGGGAGGAGTCAGAATGGTGGGAGGAGTTTACAGTCTGAGAGTGGCCAAAAAAGTTGGAAGGGAGGGGTTTAAAGTTTGGGAGGGGCCAATGTGCATGTGGTGTGTGCACAATCCGATCAGTGAATGACCTCAAAGTACCATGAGAGCCATTTGAAAGCATGCGTAGCCATCTGCTCTCTATAGCTCTCGTGGATCTTCGATATCATACAGTACACCGATCAATCTGTGCAGTGCCGATTCAAGTTGAACACATCTGAGGTCAGTACTCTGAGAGGAGTTTACAGTCTGGGTGTGGAAAAAATGGTTGAACTGGAGGTTGTTTAAGGGAGGGGCTAATGTGATTCAGGTGGAGTCAGTGCGATGGGAAGAGTTTGCATAGTAAAGTTTGCAGTCTCTTTCCCTTCACTGAAAAAAAATGAACGGATGAATCAATGAGGTAAACAAGTATCTGTCTGCTGTACAGGAGAAGCAAAAGAGTATGTGCACAACTAACACTATAGGTAACTAGATGAGATGACTAAGTTATATGTGTTTGAGTATGTTTGTATTTTCTATGTGATGATGAACAGAGGTATTCGTCCTGCTGAGGTATTGTGTCAAAAAAGTTTTATTACTAATCAGTGCTTCACAAAAATCTTGTGATAATGTGTCTTTGAAGTGTTTGTTTGTGTGTGTGTTTAAAAAAAAAGGCACCAGCAATGGCTATAAGCGGTGTGGTATGTTTTCATTTACATAATCGGCCCTCATAATTGTATGATGTTTGCATGCATGTGTATGAGCGAGTGTGAGTGTGACTGTGTATGTGTGTGTGTGCATGGCTCCAATCCTCACACCGCAACTTTTTCAAGTGACCGTATGGGCGGAGTTATTGCTTTCAGGCCATTGCCAGGGCAACTGTTGCCACGGCTAAGGGCGTGTCCAGTTTGCATGGCAGGGTGGGGGTGTTCAGGCGGGCGTGGCAGGAAGACAGGACAGGAGCGTGTGCGGGCGTGGCCTTTGTGACCTCCTGCGTGACAGATAAGGTGGCTCACCGTGTCCAGCGGGGAAAGCGTGTGCGAATGCGTGTGAGTGTGCGTCTGTTCCTCAAGCCGTTTCAGCGAATACCAGGTGAGGAAGATGAACAGGAAGCCCAGGAACTTCAAGCTCGCTGCAAGCCCAAAGTAAACAAAGCGGAGGGAAGTGACATCGTACTCCCAACAGGACCCATGGAAACCACAATCCTGCTGCCACAGCATACAGGTGGTGTCAATCACAGCTCCAAAATAGATAGGAGTAGGGATGTAGGCTGGAGAGACAGAAAGAAAGAGAAAATGTATATAAAAGTTGTTTGAATATTCATCAATTCAGCAACCAATTGATTAAAATGCTGTGGTAGTTGAGGCGTCGTGGTACTCTCATGAACACGCATCAAAGACTGACACAGAAGGGAAGAAATTGTTGAATAAAATTGTTATTTTTGTTTTCTTTGCACAAAAAAGTATTCTTGTAGCTTCATAACACTATAGTTGAACCACTGATGTCACATGGACCATTTTAACGACGTCCTTACTACCTTTCTGGGCCTTGAATGTGTCAGTTGTGTTGTTGTCTATGCAGGGTCAGAAAGCTCTCAGACTTCATCAAAAATATCTTAAAGGAGAAGTCCACTTCCAAAACAAAGATTCACATATAGTGTACTCACCCCCTTGTCATCCAAGATGTTCATGTCTTTCTTTCATCAGTTGTAAAGGAATTACGTTTTTTGAGGAAAACATTTCAGCATTTTTCTCCATATAATGGACTGGTATGGTGCCCAGATTTTGAACTTCCAAAAGTCCGTTTAAATGCGGCTTCAAACGATCCCAAATGTGGTTGTAAACGATCCCAGCTGAGGAAGAAGGGTCTTATCTAGCGAAACGATCGGTTATTTTCTTTAAAAAAAAAAAAAAAAATTTAAATACTTTTTAATCTCAAACGCTCGTCTTGCCTTTCTCTCCCTGAACTCTGTGTATTCTGGCTCAAGACAGTTAGGGTATGTCGAAAAACTCCAATCATATTTTCTCCATCAACTTCAAAAATCATTTCAAAACCATCCTACATCGCTGCAGAAGTTCCAACCCAGTCTTTGCAAAGTGAACATGCAAAGAAGATCAAACACCCTTAACAAAAAAGATAAAACAGCGATGTATTTTGAAGTTGAGGGAGAATATGAGATGGGAGTTTTTCGACATACCCTAACTGTCATGAACCGGAAAAATACAGTGCAGGCAGAGTAAGACAAGACGAGCGTTTGGCATTAAAAGTAAATAAATTGTATTATTTTTATTAAAATAACCGATCATTACGCTAGATAAGACCCTTCTTTCTTGGCTTGGTTCGTTTACAACCACAATTTGGATCATTTAGAGCCGCATTTAAACTGATTTTTGGAAGTTCAAAATTGGGGCACCATATCAGTCCATTATATGGAGAAAAATGCTGAAATGTTTTCCTCAAAAAACATAATTTCTTTACGACTGAAGAAAGAAAGACAAGAACATCTTGGGTGACAAGGTGGTGAGTAAATTTTTTTAAATTGTTGTTCTGGAAGTGGAGTTCTCCTTTAATTTGTGTTCCGAAAATCAAAGAATAGTCAAAAAATAAAATAAGAACTCCACCCAATCCTACCAAGAGTCCTGAGAAGAACAAACTGCATTCCCAGAGCAAACGGCCTGTCCTCTTCCTCCACTGACCTGCTCAGGAAATAATCGTGATGAGCAAAACGAAGAGATAAAGGAGATGGCAGCTGAATACGTGGAAAGATGCAGACCTGAGCGTAACGATGATTACGGACGGCTGAGCGCAGGCGGTGATGAGAGTGACGATGAAGAGAAAGATGAGGAAGGTGATGAGCGTTCCACATGTGCGTTCACACTTTCCTGCCAGTGCGAAACCGTTCTCGTTCAGGTACGTCTTCACAATCACCAACTGCAGGTCGTGGTTTCCTCCCGACGGCGTTATCACCTGTCTGCTTTGAACGCATGCGCAGTCCGAATAGTTTCTAATCTGAGAAGGAGAAAAAAAAAAAACACACATTATGATACAAATGAAATATGTACTGACAGAGACCATTTTTCCAGTGGTTAAATTTTTAGGCTACCATGAAAAATGATGGTATCTTAAGCCAGCGGTTCTTGAAGCGGGGTCTAGGTTCCACAATTTATAGTAAGGGGGAATGGAAATAATTTTAAGACCCTATGATTATCACAATGTGTGATTTCCACTATGTGGAAACCGCCGATGGAATCGTAGAATCCAGTCATAAAAACGGAATTTGCCGCATAATGCGGAATGTCACTGAATTTGCCAAATTTTGGAAGAGTAAATCAAAAGTAGATGAGTACACTTAAATCATAACACAATATGGGCTAGTGTTTGTAAATATTAGGCTGCAAAAATACTATTTAAATATGAATCCATGCATGTTCTGTGTGAAAGACGCAGACGTGCAGTTTTGTTTACTACACACATACTGAATGTGTGTGACGCTTGCAGAGTACATGAACACATAAACAATCTCTAGAACTTTTACTGTGTCTTGTGAGAAAAACTATTGTCACATTTTATACAAACAGAAACTTGCATGTCTTCACAGCAACCTGTCAAAAAAAAAGTTTGTGACGGAAATATATTATTTAATGTAATGATAGCAGACTACTACTACTACTAATAATAAAATTATTATTAAAAACTTGTTTTTTAAGGAATATTTTCCAGAATAACAAATTTGAAAATTATTTATTTAAAAAAAAAATAATAATAAAATATATATTTTACAAAATAAAATCAATTAATTAGAGAGGCTTTTGATTATTAAAATTTAATGAAAACATTAAAATGGAATCCAGAAAGTTAACGGAAAACAAAGAATTCTGTGAAAATAAATCTGAATTTGAGAAAAAAAGTAAACATTTCAAAGGGCCTTTGAAGGGCCCTAAACTTTTAATAAATTGCTGTTAAATTGTGTAAGTTTCATGATTTAGATTAATTAGACATGCCTTTTGATTAATATTTTTTTATTTAACCATTAGTTAAATGGTTAAATAGTTTTATTTAACCTTTAGAGTCTATAAAAATTAAAACCAAAAAAATGGAATCCAGAAAAATTAAAAAGGAAAAAACTGAATTTGAAAAAAATAAAATGGAATTTGCAAAAAAAACAAAAACAAAAAAAACAAAAAAAAAATGATTTCATATGGATTTCATGTGGAAAATGCAGACTGAATTACAGAATTCAGTCATAAAAATGGAATTTACTGTATAATGTGTAATTTTATGGAATTTGACAAATCTTGGATGAATAAAGTGGCACTTGTTTGCCTTAAAATAAAATTAATTGTTAAATTTGAATTTGATTATTTTTTAAAAGAAAATGCATTAATTTGATTACCACCACTTTTTTGACAATAATTTTAAATAAAATTAAATAATACATCCATTTCATAGGGCCCTATGATTTTAAAATTTATTTAGACATGATTTTTGATTATTACAATTTAGTTAAACCTTTAAAATTGAATGTAATAAAATGAAAATGGAAATCACTAAATTTGAGAATAATAAAATGGAATTTGAAAAATAAAATAAAAAAAAAAATAAAGTTCATATGGCACTAAAAATGTCATTTTTGTTAAACTCTTAATAAATTGTTGTTAAATTCTACTAAGTTGTATGATTTGAATTAGATAAGCTTTTTGATTACTACACTTTATTTAACCATTAAAACAAAGTCCAGAAAGAAGAAAACGGAAAAATCTGTATTCAAAATTGCATCTAAGAGTACAAATTATAGCAAGCATATGCTTAATCACTGTTAAACAGCTTTTATTTTTTAAAGTAAGAGAACATGAAATCAGTCGGACATTACAGCAAAATAAACCCCAACATGGTTTTGTCAAGCCCTGGAACTACTGTTCATCTACATTTGAACTGACCACAGACTTGTCTTAAAAACCTTTAATTAGAAATTACTCACTCCTGAGGTTTGGTTGGCGATGTTGCTGCAGCCAGCCAGACAAGGGTTAAAGTAGGTGATGCCATCAGAGCCACAGACAGGTGCATACTCATGAATCCTGCAGCCACAGTTGACGTTACAGCTTCCAGTCAGATTTCGGTGAGAAAGAGTCAGCGTCGGCCTGCAAAAAAAACGGATCGAACATCATTCAGTGCAGCTCATGTTTGCAGGTGATATTTATATGCGTCTCTACAGAGTTTTACTCCATTACCCGGTGGTGTAAGGGATATTGATTCCACCAAGGTTGATGCTCTCGCAGCCGACAATGAAGAGAGTGGAAAAGCATAGCAAAGACACGCCGCTGCAGATCATGGCCAGCTTTGCTGCTTCTCTTGCACCCAGCTTCAGTTTCTTAATGATGTACCCACCTAAAACTATACCGACACCCGCACTGGGTACGATGATCAGACCTGCACACATAAATGTACAATTAATAAACACTCACAGTGAGTACTGTGATCAGATCGACACATGTTTGTGTCAGAGCAAGTCTGTGTTGTACCTGTGTATATACTGGCATTAGATGCTGGAACACCAAATTGAGATTCAATGAATTTAGGAATGAAAGTGATGAAGGCCGTGACGATGGCACATTCCGCCGTATACGACAAACTCACAAATAAAAATGTCACGTTACTCAAAATACGCACTGCTGCTTTTGGCAAATCTGGAGAGAGACAGAAACAGACAGAGCGAAACATTAGAATTTAAACGTGTCATCCAAAATACACTCGCACTAAAAATGTGCGTCCGTATTGTTAACTAAAAATACAAAAAAATATATCTGTGAACTGAAATAAAGCTGAAATAACATAAAATATACATCTTTGATAAAAAATAAATAAAATACCTTAATATAATTGAAAATATCTGAAGTACTGAAATTAATAAAACTAATGAAAAAGACAAAAGCACATAACAAATTTGCTTAAACATATACATATACAAACATATACATATAAAAAAATATAATGTATAATATAAAATAAAAAAATAGTATATAAATAATACAAAAATAACAGTGCTAATAACAAATAAATTAACAGTTCAAGATAAAATAAAAAAATTAAACTTAAATTAAATTAATTTAAGATTTAAAAAGGAAAAATGAATTTTAATTAAAAAAAAAAAGAAAGAAAATACATCAGGACAGTTCAGGAATATTGTTTTAAAAGAAAGTATGAATGCAATAAAATGAAATAAAATTTAAAACTGCCATGTCAAACTAACTACTAAAAATTATATCCATTAACTGAAATAAAGCTAAAATAAAAGAAAATATACAAATTTGATAAAAAATAAAATAAAATACCTAAATATAATTGACATAAAATATGTAATCTGAGGTACTGAACATTAATAAAACTGAAATTTAAAAAAAAGATATTTATATATAGAACAAAAAAATTAAAAAGACAAAAGCACATAACAAAATTGCTCAAACTAAAATATATTTAATGAAAAAAAAAAAATACTAGTATATAAATAATACTAAAATAACAGTGCTAATAACAAAGAAATTAATAGTCAAGATAAAATAAACTAATGAAACTTAAATTAAAAAAAAAACACCAGGACAGTTCAGGGGCACCAAGTTAAAGGAATATTGTTTTAAAAGAAAGTATGAAAATAATAAAATAAATAAAATAAAATGTAACCAAATTTAAAACTACCATGTCAAACTAACTACTAAAGACTATATCCGTGAACTGAAATAAGATAAAATATACAAATTTGATAAATTAATTAAAATAACTAAATATAATTGAAATAAAAGATGTAATCTGAGGTACTGAAATTAATAAAACTAAAATAAAAAAGTAAAAAAAAGCAGATTTTAGATCTGATATTAGGGTTCACCTTTGATATTTTTGCCAAAACCCATGGAGGACGAGACAGCCTGGCTCTTTTCCTTCATCATCTCGTCATCGCTGGAGACATCACCTGCGCCCTTTTTTCCACGCCTTTTACTTTTCTTGTGCCGCGGCGGAAGTTTTTTAGGGAAGGAAAACATGGGGAAGATCACCAACAACATTGCCACAGCACACAGGAGAAACCCACTCCACCTGAGAAACAGATACAGACAAAGAGAAGCTTACAATGCTGTTAGGTTTACTGCATGTTAAGCGGCAAATGAGAGACAAGGTTTTCCTCACCAGTTTCCTACAAAACGTGGGTCGCTCTGGTCAATATTGACAACAGTACCGGGGTCGACATAGAATCCGATCAGAATTCCACCCAGCAGATACCCAGCGGCTGGTCCGAGAGCTCCCATTACATACATGATAGCTAAACGCAAAATGAGAACAATGGAATTTCTTTAGCCGTCATATGCTACTGCAGTGGTTCCCAAACTTTTTCTGCCGGGCCCCCCTTTTGCAGAATAAGAAAAAATTCAAGCCCCACCCCCGCATTTATACATAAACGCAACTTCAGAAGGATTTATTTTAGACATAATAATTAAAATTCAGTGTGTGACAACTTACTGAAAAAAACTAAACAAGGAACTAGTCACTTTTAGAGTAGAAACATTAAAAGTAAAGCATGCAGTTTTACTATGTACTATTTTTTTGTACTATATAACAGCATCCATTGTTTTTTAAACAGATTTTCCTCATGTTTTCTTCTCTTTGTTGTAGTTGCGATCTTTGAAGTAGATTCATCATCTACTTTACGTTTACCTGGCACTTGTTATCTTTTCAAAAACGTGTCCTTTGCTTAGAGCAGAACTACTATGCGTCATTCATTCAAAATTTTACTCGGCTAAGGGCAATTCTCATTTCAGATATCAATTGCACCATCTAATGGTCTGTTATTTTATGACAAAAACCGCTACAACTGATAACAGACAGCTGCAGCGGGTACTGCGAGTCGTCTTGAGGTAATAAAATATGATGAAATTCATATTTTGTGTTAAATTATGTACATGTGTGGCAAGTAGCCATATAATAAGCAAGATAATTTAACAGTGGGGTCTTGTATCACCCTGAAAATGTTTTTTTTTTTTTTTTTTTTTTTTTACATAAAAATGTAGGGATGTAACGAAATGAAAATTCTTGGCTGAAACTAAAAACTGCTTTGTAATAATTATTTATTATTTTATTAATTAATATAGTCATTTTGTAAGACTTTTTTAATTTAACTCAATAATATTAATGATGAATAAAAAAAAAAATAAAAAAAAAAAAAAAAATCACAAGCCAATAAAATAACCACGTTTATTGAAAATAACAATAAAATTGAACAGAAAATACATGAATATTAAATCTTAATATATTATTTTATTCAGTTCTACGAAAAAGAATCAGATATAACTTTTTTTGACTAATTATCAAAATAATGTATAGTCCTGCAAAGCTATTATTATCAGAGCATGCGAGCAGAGCATACCGTCACGAGAGGGTAGCGTCATTTTACCAGCGTTGTCCAGTACACCAGTACTATAGCATGTTACAGCACAGTATGCTATACAAGGAACACGTATACAGAGATTTTCTGTCGCCGCGTTATTTGAGTGGTCTTTGTATTTCCATTGAGTATAAGTGGTACAGGAGTGGAGCATTCATATGGGCCGTGAGCAACTCAACGGAACGCACATTCATAGGGGTAATATTGAGCAGAGCGTCACACATTGAGTGGTGTGCGCTGAATACTGCTGGACTGCGTGGCAGATATTTTCGGCCGTTTATCTCTTTCGAATTTCTATAAAAATATAACTTATCATAACTCCGCCCCCCCCCCCAGTTTGGGAACTGCTGTGCTACTGTATGTGGTTACAGAATTCGCATGGCAGAATTTAGGTCACAGAATTTTTTTTTTTTAGAAAGTGGGAAAAAAACTTGTTAACCATCAGGCTAAAAGGCACTGTTGTGGACAACACCCCAACTCAATTGTGGCTTCCTGTCACACACATTCACCTCATACTCAAGACACTCGCATATACACTCATGATTGACTGGTATAAACAGCTGAGAATGTGAGATTTGTTACCTCTGTTGAAAAAAACAGCGTATGTTTGACAGCTTGTTTGAATTGGTTTAAGCTAGTCCTGAGCTGGTTATGAAAATGTGGCCCCAACATAGACTGACCTAGCCACCCAATAACACACAAAACCACGCTTCGACTCACCCAGGTACAGGGATGCGTTTTCCTTCTTCACATTGTCATCCAAGTAAGTTGGTCCAAGGGTGTATATGGGCGTGGATCCCATTCCCACGAGGATCTGAGCGCAGATGAACAGCGCCACGTACAGGGCATGTTCACTCTCCTCCCGGTCCCGCTGGCACCTGGACAGCGCCGGCCTCTCCTGCCCGCTGACATTCCCGCTGGCACAGAGCCCCTCTCCTCCTACTGTGCTGTTCAGCTCCTCCAGCTGATATGGCGGAGAGATGAAGTGAGGTAGGGAGAAGAGGGCGGCGCCCACAGTGATGAACACGCCCCCTACAGCCAACCAGCGTGGCCTTTGACCCCGCCCACCGAAGTAGCTGATGAAGACCACAACGAGGAGACTACCGATGTCAAAACAGCTGACCAGCAGACCCGACTCCGAGCTTCGCAGACTGTACCGCTTTTCTGGAAAACACAGGGTTTATTTAGTATTTAATTCATAAACATAAACACATACAAATGTATTATGTATATATGAAATAAGATACTCAAAAACAAATAATTATGCAAACCTATGTATAAAAAACATCAGGCTTTAATGGCTCTTTTATGGCTTGTTTGGCAGGCTTTAATATGCAATTCATTGCAGTTCAGTGATGATTGAGAGGCAATTTCTCAAAACCCTGTTGTCATATTTGACATTCATAAAAAAAAAATTCAAAAACACATTAAAAATGATAAATGGATAATCAAGAAATCCCAAGCTGCTTCAGTCCAGAGCATGTTTATCTTGAATTATTACTAACACATTTACTTTATAAAAATCTTTAAAGATTTCACAGCAAGCAAGAGTGGGTTAAGGTGTTAGGGATGGGTCAACAGTGTAACAGTGATTATTTACAGATGTAATTACATGCAGGTGTTTGTTAAAATATAAGTACAATGTAAAAACTGCACTGTTCAAATGATTAATTTAAATGGGAGTACATAGTATTTAAGACCCCTAATATAAGGTGGAACCAACCCTAGAAATTTGCACATCAAATATGCTGCAGTATGCTAACATATTCAAAAACAGATATTATACTTGTTAACTTTAAAAATTTAACTAAAATGTTGTAACACGCATTGCCAAACAAGTATTCTGTTTTCAGTCAATTTATACCCTCAAAGAGGCAACATAACCTGGGGGATTCAACACTTTAAATCCAAAATATAAATCATGTTGTTTAAAAAAAAAAAAAAAAAAAATCATGAGTTTGTATTATTTGTGTCCTAATAAGATGAAAAATAGTACTAAAATAATTTTCTGATGTCTCTTTTAGATGTTGCCCTTTTTAGGGTTAAAATGAGATTTGAGAATGGGATGAGAGGAGAGATGGCAGAGCAGATGGGTTTGAGAAGAGATTGAAAAATTGGAAATCGTGATGAAAAACAAGACTGGGATGGGTTAAGACTGAGACTGAAAAGAGAGAACAGTGGAATGAGAAGAGACGACATGAGGCTCTTCATAAAGAGATGTCATTGAGAGAAGGTACGAGATGATACTGAAAAAAAATACAATTGGTATGACATGGAGATTGAGAGGAGGAAACATAAAAAGAAGGGAAGAGATGAGACTAAAATGATATTAAGAGCAGATGATCTCCAGGGTTGGAAAGTACACATAACCTAGTTATGCATTTAAAATACAAAATATGATTAACTGTATTTCACTAGTTACATTTTTAATGGGAGCTAACAAATTACAGTTACATCTGAAACGTTTTTTAGATTATGGAAAATGTGGAAATAATTGGAAAGAATATGGAAAATTTTAATAATTTGAACATAATGTGACCCTGGACCACAAAACCAGTCTTTAGTAGCACAGGTATATTTGTAGCAATAGCCAAAAATAAACTGTATGTGTCAAAATTAACGATTTTTCTTCTATGCCAAAAATCATTAGGATATTAAGATATATTAAGATATTCCATAAAGATATTGTAAATTTCCTAATGTAAATATATCAAAATTTTATTTTGATTAGTAATATGCATTGCTAAGAACTTTATTTGGACAACTTTAAAGGCGATTTTCTCAATATTTTGATTTTTTTTTTTTTTGGCACCCTCAGATTCCAGATTTTCAAATAGTTGCATCTTGGCCAAATATTGTCCTATCAAACTATGCATAATTGGAAAATTTATTTATTCATCTTTCAGATGATGTATAAAACCCAATTTCAAAAATTGACCATTATGACTGGTTTTGTGGTCCAGGATCACAAATTAGAAAAATAACTTTTACGAAAGGTGAAAACATTTACTGATGCTCAAGAAGAAAATGCATTAAGAGCGGGAGGGTGGTAACTTTTGAACAGGAAGATATATCCATTTTTCTTATTTTGTCTGAATATGTGTTTTTTGTTTGTTTTTTCCCATTTAGTGCTGCCCTTCAAAAGCTAAAACTTGTTTCCCAAAAAAACAAAATAAGCACCCTGTTCATCCAATTCAAAAGTTTACACATCCCAGCATTGTGTTGCCTTCTTGAGCAGCAGTAAATTCTTTTTCTTTTTATTTTATTATCTTTGAAAATTGTCTGCATTTTTTTCCTTCAAAAAATACTGTGGAAAATTAATGTTAAAAATATTATACAGAGGAAAACCAAGTTCTATGTTTGGTTAATGTCATTTTTTCTCTAGAGGAACTTTTGCATTTCAAAACTTATTACTAGTCTATAGTATTTAGATTAAGTTACCAAACGTTTGTTATTAACGAAATACGTTATAAATTACCTTTTTAAGCATGTATTTGTAATTTGTAGTGAAATACATTTTAAAAGTAACCTTCCCAACCTTGAGGATATCTAGACGAGACACTGAGAAATTGGGAAAAGATGAGATAGCAAAATTAAGAAACTCAGATGGATGGGTGGACTGGGTGAGATAAGACAAGACCAGACCAGATATGAGACTTTAAGTAATGAGTTGAGACTGAAATGTACGAAGAGAAGAGTTGTCAAATTTGTTACCTATGGTGGTGATGACACTGCTGAGATAGCCGGACACCATCAGAGACTGAATAAAGGTGAGGTAACACATGCAGAACAGGAAGCAGCGTGAGTCCGACAGGATCCCGTCCACATAGCGCCTCACCGGCACCCATGGCAGCCGGAACGTCAAGAGCGCAGCAGCAGCGCCGCGACCCTCCGGCTCACGACACTCTGTCCTGACAGGGGAGCCGCACCGGGGCGAGCTGTGCGGGGCAGAGAGCAGAGTCTGATCCGCGTCCTGCTCCGGAGCCTGGCTGCCGCTGAGCACGGGGAGGCTCTTAGATTTCAAACCCTGAGTAGACTCCTCACACAAGTACGGGAACGGTTTCACGGGTGCGAGGCCCCCTCCCCCCGCCTCGCCACCAGCGCCGGATGCCATCCTGACGGGCAGCGTCAGCTCAGCGCGTCTAGTACACAGACGCACGCTGACACACGAACATAACAGACTCTCAGATAAACCGGCTGAGGCTTATCACTGATCACTTTCTTTCGGTACGAAAACGCTAAACCCCCCAGATAACGGCCCACGCCGGCTATCCGACCCGTTTATAAGCGCTGGGGAGACGCAGACATTCTGCGCTGGATCATTTCAACAAAACAAAACCCCTTACCTGATACTTATAAACAGATATGCTTCAATACAACTATATATAAACACCCTCTTTGTTTGTTCACAGCACCATTTTCATTTCACTTCGACACATATTCACCAAAACAACACACAAAATCGACGGTCAACCTGCAGCCGGGGGCTCACGCGCCTCTGCGCGGATACTGCAGCGGCGCAGCGCGCGCGCTCGGCCGCATCACACACGCGCATTCTGCCCCGTTATCTGCGCCAGATTAATAACCCCGATTAATTCCATCGGCGCCGTTAAACGGTAATCTATTGCCTCCCTCTGCACGCGGCTCCGACACACCATCAGATCTTCGCCGTGTGATCAAAATATCCTTGTCCTTGGACGGAGGGGGGGTAGCACGGACTGTCCGTTATTCACGGTATCGCTGTAAGCTGTATCGCCTCCAAGCGCATTCGGTCTGTACCGCAGCGGGTGCAAGTAAATAAACGTTAACTTCCGGTTCACGTCAACAAAAAGAAAAAAAAAAAAAAAAATGGGGCTGCACCACCCCACTCTGTATTTTAACTCCTTCATGCAGAGCGCAAATGCTGTTTTCCACAAAATCCAAAGTATATTTTTAGCCTTCTTTAAAAGATGAATTTAATTACAATTAGTTTAAAATTAAAACTTATAATACACAATCATATCAAACGCTTTTAGGTTGGCTGGCTGCAACAATACCCTCTACTGAGAAATAAAGAAATAAGACAACATTTTAAAAAACAACAAGCCGTCAAAGGATGATTATTTATTTAAATACATTTTTTAAAAGATATTTTTACATTTTTGATTAACAGTGGTTTAGCAGAACAAAATCAATTAAATGCTTCAGCCATTAAACATCTCAAACTAAATATACACGGGTGTACAACATTTAAAATGATTAAATGTTACACATTAAAGGTGTACTTGATATTTTTCTCTCAGCTATCCATCATTTTCTAACAGTAACATTGGGCACCATGGTTGCCAAGTTTCCACAACAAAACCCGCCCAATTGCTACTCAAAATTAGTCCTAACTAGCCCAAACGCATTTTTGGGGGTCCCCAGCAAAAATCACAGTTCATGTTTTTTGCGAGTTCCCCTCGTAAAATTCGCATTCCAGGGGCTAAATATCACGTTATTGGGGTAGTTTAACAGTAGCCCAATTCTGCAGTAAAAGTGCAGACTTGGCAATACGATGGGTTTGTAAATTTGTACATTTTATGGGTCTGGCTTCTGGTCTCATCTGCATCCAGCTATTTTTAGCTGTACAAAACAGCTCGTTTTGCTGCTTGATATTGCAAATTGTTGTGTCTTACCATATTAATGTATATCTTAATTATAAGCACGTTTTAATTATAAGCACACAATTATAACAATTTTACTGTTTACTGCATGTTGTTATTCTTTGTGTTATTTCCCTATAGTGGCTAATGAACCAGAAGTCTCACCCATAGGATTACTTCTGCATGTTATGTTCTTTTGAAAAATGTGTTTAGAATCATTTCTACTAATATAAATGACAATTCCAGTCATTAGCCTCATAAAAGCTGCTTTATTTTACATTTATTTCCATGATTTTGTACACAGTCTCTCACGGAATAAATTATTTTTTGTTGACTGAAGCGCAATAAAATATCGCCTGAAAATACCTTTTACATGTTTTCCATTTTATGAGTTGTTTTGTGTTGCATGATTTATTTGTAAAGCATTTTGGGAAAATGTGCTAAACAAATGTAAATGTAAATAGCCTCCTATCAGAGCAGGTTTTCACAGAAGTCCCAGTGGCCCCTTAAGTCCATCTTACTTCACTGGGAACTTATTAGTCACTGTGGGTGCTGGGTAAAAGATTGTCACAATTTGCTCTTCCACTTCTTTTCATTTGAGCCTTCGGCTGCAAGGAAACAAAAATTGAATGTTAACACAGGCAGACAACAGAGCACATGTGCACATGCACAAATAAACACCTGCATGCATGCTCATACTCACACATACCCAGGCAGATCTTTCCTTCCTTGTGGAGTTTCTTTAAATGGTGCAGCAAGTTAAACTCTGCTGCTCTGTGCAGGTGTTCAGGGGTCTCCTGGCATACAGACAATATAAAAAAAACACATGAAAATCATGTAATGTACAGAGTTTAGAAAATAATAACTTTACATTTCTATGAAACAAGTAAAACTTTTTTCAGTTTTATTTCTTAAAAGGTTCAATGCCTTATAGTTTCGATTCCTACTTTATATCATCGTGCAGATTTAACAATAAGAAATTTATTTTTTTTAATACTAGAAAAGTAAATGCCTTTGGATTCAATCTAATTAAACAGTTGAGATCATTTAGAAATGAACAACCTTGTACACCACTTTAACCAGTTCGCCAGAGGTGAACGCAGTTCCGCTGTTCTCCTGCAGAACATTTAGGATCTGCTGTTCTCTCGCGTTGCGGTGAGTTATATACTCAAGGATCTTAGAACATGCATCTTGGACTACTGGACCATGACCTGACATTCAAATACATACAAAATATTTCTTAATGTCACTGAAAATTTGATGTAGAAAGCACTCTGGAAAAAAAAAAAAACATCACACATGTACTTACCTGGATATATGATGTCAGCCTTCATGGTGAGAAGCTTCTGCAATGACTTTATGTAATCATGGAGGTCCTCAAACACGGCTGTTCCCTCTCCCAGAATGCAGTCACCGGAAAACACTGCTTGCTCCTCCTCAAGCAATAATGCCATGTGATCATCTGTGTGTCCAGGAGTAAACAGCACCCTACGTGCACATACAATATAAAAACAAACTTGCTCAAAACAAAGAACTAACTAGTGCTTTTGCATTTATAAACATACACACTAACTTTTCTAAAAAAAAAAAAAAATAAATAAATAAAAATAAAAACGTATATACTTTTTAACCACAAATGCTCATTTTTTGAAGCTGCACTAAAACTGCAATTTAGACCTTCAACCACCATTGAAGTCCACTAAATGGAGAAAAATCCTGGAATGTTTTCCTCAAAAACCTTAATTTCTTTTCAATTTAAGAAAGAAAGACATGAATATCTTGGATAATATGGGGTTGAGTAAATTATCAGGAAATTTTTATTCTGGAAGTGTACAAATCCTTTAAGGCTCAGGATGTTTGTGAATAAAAATATAATTTTATTCTACATTACTATTCAAAAGTTTGGGATCAGTGTTATTTTTTAAAATAAACTAATACTTTTATTCTGCTAGGCTGGATTAAATTGTCACAAAAGATTTCCATTTCAAATAAATGCTGTTTTTTTTTTTTGTTTTTTTTTTTTTAAATCTTTCTGTTCATAAAAAAATCCTGAAAAATGTGTTATGGTTTCTACAAAAATATTTAAAAGCACAACAGTTTTCAACACTGATAACAGTAAGAAATGATCTTGAGCTCCAAATCAGGATATTTTAAAATATATTATTTTCAATGTTAATATTTCACAATTTTACAAAATAAATTCAGCCTTGGTAAGAATTTAAGAAACTTTCAAAAACATAAAAAAATATCTTACCAACCCCAAATATTTGAACGGTGGTGTATAAATATCTAAGCATGATCAAAGACTCTCATCTACAGAATATGGCGTGTGTGTGTGTGCGCATTTACCGTAATGTTGCCCCTTCTGTCTTTATCACCTCACCATCACTGAGATACGAATATTTCTTCTTCTGGTCTCCAATCACTTCTTCCTGTGGAGGACACCGAGGGAGTTTACTGACCCTCAGCTCTGAGTCTGCAACACATGCAGCAAAATTAGTGAGGACTTCTCATAGACACAATGTTTTTCATACTGAGAAAACTCCATTTACATTTACATTATTAAAGGATTAGTTCACTTCCAGAATGAAAAATTCCTGATAAAATTGAAAATGAAAATTTCCTGATAATTGACTTGTCATCCAAGATGTTCATGTCTTTCTTTCTTCAGTCTCAAAGAAATTTTTTTTTTGAGGACTTTTTTTGTGGACTTCAATGGGGATACAACGGGTTGAAGGTCCAAATTGCAGTTTCAATGCAGCTTTAAAGGGCTCTACATGATCCCAGCTGAGGAATAAGGGTCTTGTTTATCAAAATGATCAGTCACTTTCTTAAAAAAAAACAAAAAAAAAAAACGCACATTTTCATATACATATATATATATATATATATATATATTGCAATAGCTCTGCGATGTGTGTGTGTGCATTACATAATCATGTTGGAAAAGTCTCACACGGTTAGTTCTTTGGCTGTGTATTTTGGTTTAAAAACTTAGGGTAGGATGAAAAACTATACCTCATTTTCTCCTCCAACTTCAAAACCATCTAACATTGTTGTTTTACCTTTTTTTGTAAAGGGTGTTTGATTTTCTTCGCATGTTCGCCTTGCGAACCTTTCCAACATGATTACATAATGCGTGAAATCAAGGATGCAGAGCTAGTGCAAGACAAGCATTTGTGGTTTAAAAGTACATAATTTTTATTTTATTGACAAATTGTTTAGCTAAACAAGACCCTTATTCCTCGGCTAGGATTGTGTAGACCCTTTGAAGCTGCATTGAAACTGCAGTTTGGACCTTCAACCTGTTAATCCCCATTGAAGTCCACTATAAAGAAAAATCCTGGAATGTTTAATTCAAACAACTGAACTTCTTTGTGACTGAAGAAAGAAAGACATGAACATCTTGGATGACATGGGGGTGAGTAAATTAACAGTACATTTTTGTTCTGAAAAAACTAATCCTTTAAGTAAAGCGTGATTTGAGAGCTTTTCAAATAGTGAGGAGCCCTTAAAATGCTAATTTCACATATTTAGGACACAAACGTCAAAACCTGAACACAACACGCATATTATTCACCTGTGTGAAAGTTTGTGAGTATATCCTGCACTCCTCCAGTGTGGTCGTGATGCCAGTGTGTTACTATAATGTGCTGTATGGACGTGTCGTGCTGCTTCAGAGCCTCGCGCAGACTGACAATATACTCGGGTATCGCGGGCTCGCCTGCATCAATTAACACTCGCCTGACACAGACACAGAAACATTCACACACTTGTTACGTTCAATAACTTGGTTGTGCGTGGCAAATAACTCGAACAAGCATATTTATCTCATGCACTGGTTCAAATGTCAGTGTGTTTGAGTGTTTTACCTTCTGCCTGTCCCGACCAGGTATGTGTTGGTGCCCTGCAATGTCATGGGCCCCGGGTTACAGCCCAAAATACGCACCACTCTCGACGACAGCTGCTCGATACGAGGAATCACCGCGGACATTTTCACCAGGACCACACAAACACAGCACAAACTTTAAATGACCCCTGTAAACAGTTCTGCAACAGAGAAGAATGACAGCATTCCAGGAAGAAGCTTCCTGTTCAAAAGTCACAATTTACAAAATAAAAGTCCCTAACACTCAACGTCTGAATGTTTTTTTTCTTCTATATTTTAATAATATTTATATTATATTATATTATATTATAAGTCTGTGTTGTGTTAATTAAGATGTACAGAGAGAGAGAGAGAGTGCGCGCAAAATAATCGATTTTATTAATTACGCTAATTTCTTCACATCAACATTATTAAGCATATTTTTATTTTATTATATTGTGCAATCCATTTTTTATTTTTAGTTTTTTTTTTTTTTTTTTTTTTACTTTTTGTTGTTTTCTCTATAATTATTTTTTGACTACGAAAAATTTATATAACTAAAAAGATGAGATATTCCATTAAATACATTTTTTTTTATCAGAAGGTAAGGAAGTAAAAAGAGAGAACAAAGCTGCATAAAATGCATGTGATGCAATATATAGAAAATCCAATATAAAAACATCAGAAACTTAAATTATGAAAAAACAAATATCTAATTACATGATATCATCATGCAGTAACTTACAGACATTTTAAAATATCCAATGTTTTCTTCAATGCCAAAGAAATTTTATGGGCAAGACTTCCAATTCATTAGCCGCTACAGGGAAATAATGCATAAGAATAACAACATGCAGTAAACGGTAAAACTGTTTGCACTACAAGCCAGTGTGAATAGAATTAAGATAATACATTAAAATAGTATGGTAAGACACCATTCTGAGATATCAAGCAGCAAAACGAGCTGTTTTGTACAGCTAAAAATAGCTGGACGCCTATGAGACCGGAAGCCAAACCCATAAAATTTACAAGTGGCCGTGCCCACTCTTACGTGAAAAAAGGCGGATAGATTTGTTTCTGTTATAAACAGACAAAAACAGTTTTCTACAAAAGGCCTTTTTGCAAAAAGACAGTTAGCCTGTATGTGGTTTAAGTGTAATCTCTAGAATTACTGGATCTTCTAAAAAAGCATTTGTTAACACTATAAATAACATCTTCAGTAACTGATGTTTCAAAAAAAACAGCTTAGCTGCACTAGCTTGAAACAACATAAGCTTTTATCAATGTCAAATTAAATAATTGGTCACATGATTGTGTTAAACTGTGTGTAAATACATGCTTGAGAGTGAATGTGCATATGTGTGTTTAAACACTCAGGACAGTGTGGACTTTGTGCTTTACTTCACAGACACATGAAACTTTATTATGGAGCTGCAGAGGATCAAAACAGCTTCAGTTGAATAAGATTCAGTTGCAATACACACCAATAGTCTGTTAATGTTAAATTTAAATATGCACAGACTAAACTTAGTCATACAGATGAGCTTGTTAGTAATGATCAATTTTATCACTGAGGGTTTTAACAACGATTACTCGTATAGTCAAAACAGACATATTAGAGAGATAAACCGGTCCATCACAAAGTCTCTTTTACAGCAATGTTTGCACAGTGGAGAAACAGCCTGCTATTGGTTTTCTTGTTGATGTATGAGGTGCTATTGGGGTCAGGCCACATCTGTATTAAGAGATGAATTGCATATCCACATAGAGCATCAGGATATCCAGAACCTCATTTCCTTTTTATGCTTCTTATTAAAATGAGTCAACGTTAATTGCTCTTGTGGATGTTTAATAATCTGAGTTCCTTCTTACACTCATAAAACTTCTCAATAACAGCATGGAGATCAGACACTGTATTTGTAATTTGCCAGAATCACACAATAACAATTTAGTCTTTATTTGTTGACATTTTTCTATGCACAAGTTTGCTGTAAGATCATAAAGCACAACTGCACAAGTCCTGCATGCATTTCTACTTGCTATCCACACTGTTTCTGTGCACAGATTACATTTTAAAACCAAATGAAAGTGGTAGTTACTTCCCAAAAGTTTTAGTCTCATAATAAAGGTTCAGGTCAAGTCAACATCATGATTTAGTGAACATTTCCTTGGCTTTGAAAAGCAGCAATTGTCTCCTTGTGTTCTTGGTGTAATTTCACATGCAAGATGTTTCTGCTTTGAGTCTCTGATGATCAGATAAACTCTAGTTGTCACAACCCATAGAACACAGTTCAATCTTAAATAACGAAGCACATACAGATTAATTTAATAAATTCAGGTCCAAATAACTATTTAGAACATATCTGGCCAGTTTTCTGTGCGATATGCAATAGAAACAAATTTGAAACAGTGACATGAAAAATGAAATGAATGTGCTTTCGTAATCACACAGAACTAAAACAATACCCAATTGCTAATTACTATTGAATATAGTCCAATCATTTACAGACAAAATAGTTTCTATAGGACATATATATTCTTCTCAGAAATGGGATCAGAGTTTATATACAACTGAGAGGGAGAAAGAGAAGGTAGGAAGAAAGGAAGTATCACTGTGGCAGGACTTTGAGAATAGCGTTCACCTCTTCGGCTACAGTCGTCAGTGCAAACTCAAACTGATCCTGTAAGACACAGACACAGTGTTAGCATGAAAAGAGATTGTGTGTTTCGGTGTATTTGTGGGTATGTGTGAGTATATACCTTGGTCTGAACCATGCCGGGTCTCTGGTCTCTCAGGTGTTCGAGCGTAGCAGCAATATCAATCTCTTTTGCACCTGTAAAACAAAGAATTTTGTATCATATTTCTATCAATACAGTTGAGGTCAAAAGTTTACATACACCTTGCAGAATCTGCAAAACGTTAATTATTTTACCAAATTAAAAGGGATCATGCAAAAACATAAAATAATAGTTGAATAGATGACATGGGGAACAGTGTGAAAAGATGGATCCTCTTATTATAGTAAAATAATTAACATTTTTGCAGATTCTCCAAGGTGTATGTAAACTTTTGACCTCAACTGTATTTATACTGACTGTCTGCAATGTGTAGTATTACTGAACACCCACTGATATGTGATAATCAGCTTTCTGTGGGTTTACCTTTGGCCATTTTATTCAACACCATGTCAATCAAAATGTACGTCCCAGTCCGTCCAGCACCGTCACTGATGGAAAAAAAAGCAAGATCAAAAAACTTCAATTTAAAAAGAAAAAGAGACAAATTACAGACCCTCAGGTAATCTAAGTTGTAGATGAAATTGTTCCTTCATGGGAACAGATTTGTAGAAATTTAGCATTACATCATTTGCTCAACAATGGATCCTTAATACATTGCAAAAAAAGGCTTATCTTAGTATTTGTCTTGTTTCTAGTCAAAATGTCTAAAAATTCTTAAATTGAGATGCATTTACTAGATAAGCAAAATAACATTAGCTATTTAGTCTTGTTTTAAGCAAAATGAACTTAATTTAGTTTGTTCCCCCTGGAAACAAGTAAAATTATCTGCCAGTGGGGTAAGTAAAATATTCTTAAAACAAGAGTATTTTACCTACCCCACCGGCAGATAATTTAACTTATTTTAAACAAAATGAACCTAATTTAGTTATTTACCTCTGGAAACAAGACTGAATATCTAATGTTGTTTTGCTTATCTAGTAAATGCATCTTAATTTAAGAATTTTTAGATATTTTGACTAGAAACAAGACAAAAATGCTAAGTAAGACAAGCCTTTTTTTGCAGTGTAGTGAATGGGTGCCGTCAGAATGAGAGTTCGAACAAGCTGATAAAAACATCACAATAATCCACAAGCAATCCACATGACTCCAGTCCATCAATTAACGTCTTATCAAGTGAAAAGCTGTGTGTCTGTGAGAATAAATCCATCATTACAGCATTTTAAATTTAAATATCGCTTCTGGTCAAAATACCAGTCAATAATCCAGTGAAAAAGTCCATTCGCTGTAGTCCTGCGGTAACATCAAAATCAACCTACATATAACTGTCTTGGACTGTTTTTTACTGGTGCATATTTCATTCCTGATTCAGACATTACTTTTTAACCAGAGAAAGCAATATTATGAATTATGGATGACTTAATGATGGATTTACAAAATATTATTAATATTAATAATTATTACAAAAATGCAGCTTTGTGCTTCACAAGATGTTAAGTGATGAACTGGAGTTGTGTGGATTACTTGTGGATTATTGTGATGTTTTTATCAGCTGTTTGGACTCTCATTCTGACGGCACTCATTCCCTGTAGAGCGAGTGATGTAATGCTACATTTCTACAAATCTATTCTAATTAAAAAACAAACTCATCTAAATCATGGATGGCTTGAGGGTGAGTACAATTTCAGCAAATTTTCATTTTTTTACACCTTTAGTCAAAATGTAACGACTTGTTCTGTCTCTTGCATGACTGACGTCATCATAACACCATGGGCAGGGAAAACAGCCAAACATGTTTTTTTCCAACCATCTGTCTTTTGGTAGTTGCGGCCACCGCATGAAACTACTGTCGCAAACACAGCAATGGCAAGTAGCTGCGATTTCAGCTGTTATTCTCTTAAAATCTGTTTTCTATCCCAAAAGTGCCCTGGTTGTGAACATGCTAATTTGAATTTAGGCATTTTGAAGAAGAAACATATGAGAGTTTGTGTTAAGTTTTAAATTTAAATTGAAATGTTCTTTTTAATATTGTGCACGGTTAATCAAGTATGAAAATTATGTCTTGCTTTTGCCTATTTAGTAAAGATTTGTGTTAAATACATGATTTATTTACTGTATTTTACTTATTGCATAAAATATTTTATATGTGGCCCTGGACCACAAAACCAGTCTTAAATAGCATGGATATGTTTGTAGCAATAGCCAAAAATACATTGTATGGATCAAAATGATTGACTTTTCTTTTATGCCACAAATAATTAAGTAAAGATCATGTTCCATGAAGATATTTTGTAAATTTCCTACCGTATATATATCAAAACTTAATTTTTGATTAGTAATATGCATTGTTAAAAACTTAATTTGGACAATTTTAAAGGCGTTTCTTTTAGCACCCTCAGATTCCAGATTTTCAGCTTTCAGATGATGTATAAATCTCAGTTTCAAAAAATTGACCTCTATGACTGGTTTTGTGGTCCAGGGTCACAAATATAGTTGACAACAGAGGCTGTTTTGTGTTTTTTTTTTAACTGAAAGTATATTTCAGCATAAATGTCAACATATATATATATATATATATATATATATATGTATAAATATCACATTATGCAAGTGTGTGTTTGTACTTGCCTGCAGTGAACAATGACAGGGCAGGATCTTCCACGGTAGCATTTGTTTACTTTCCTATTGGAAAGAAGACATACATACAATCATAAACACAGACACACACACATACACACACACACACACACACATATAAAACCTGTAAATAAATTTCAGATGCAGCTAAGCTCTAGAGAAAAGGATGGAGTGCTGAATATCTTTTATTAAATACAAAACACATTAATAAAAAATGAAAAACACTGCTGTTTAGAATTTTGCGGTCAGTAAGAAGGTTTAATGTTTTTAAAATAAGTCTCTTATGTTCACCAAGGCACTTATTTGATCAAAAATACAGTAGTAACAGTAACATTGTAATATACTGTTATATTTAAAATGAGTATTTTCTGTTTTAATATATTTTAAAGTGTAATTTATTCTTCTGTTGGCAAAGGTGAACGATCAGCATTATTACTCCAGTCTTCAGCATCACGTGTACCTTCAGAAATCATTCTTATATGCTGATTTTGTGCTCAAGAAACATTTCTTATTATTATTATTGATGTTTAAAACAGTTGTGATGCTTAATTTTTTAAGGGGAACCTTTACATTTTGAATTTTTTCAAGATTCTTTGATGAACCGAACAGAAGATTTATTTGAAACAGACAGTTTTCAATTTAATGCATCCTTGCTGAATAAAAGAATTAATTAAGAAAAAAAATCTTACTGACCTCAAACCTTTGAACGGTAGTGTATTAAAAAGAAGGTTTTGACATCAAAATGATTATAAAAACACTAACATTTGAGGATTTGGGGATTAAAGAAGATTAATTACGTAGGACAAATCTCACATGTTGGTTGTTTTTTTGTCATGCTAAGGGCTTTCCATTGTCTTCTATTGATTTTATACTAAGCTAACAATATTTATCATCCCCAACCCCTAAACCTAACCCTATTTCTTTATTTAAGATTATTTATTATTCTAATTAATTCATTCATTTATTTATAAAATAATTCTATACTAAGCTGTTTGGTCAGCACAATATAGACAAAACCTGACCCACACAAACACATGGTCATATTAGCTTCAGAAATGTTACTGGTTTACACTCAAACTCTGCTATTGGTTTTATTCAGATGAGCATTAACAGGGGCAGGGCTGGAAACAAAACACAGCAATTCTGATTGGAGAAAAACTGAATATATAAGAAAAACACAGAGAGAGCAGAGAATTGTAGGAAAGAGGGGAAGAAAAGGAGGAAATCATAGGCCAGATGTTAGCAGACAGATAGGCTGAACAAAGAATTAGGGTGAAGAGAGATAGAGGGAGGGGCTGGAATCCCAGGGTGCACTTGGATGCAGAGTCGCAGTTGTCAATGATCACTTTTGTGACTATGCAACTGGAGCCAGTGAACTAGCTGCACGACCACAAAAATGACACTGGCAACCGCTCAGGAGCTGACACACACGCTCGCACAACAAACAAACAACATGTACACGCCCTCACGCTCATAAACACAGATGTACCTGCGGAAGTCGAGCAGGGTTTGGCTTGTTTCAGGCGTTTGGTCGTTCAGCCAGGTGTGATAGTGAAACTGCGTGACTGTACGAGTCTCATTAGTCTGCATGTTCTTCAGGTAAAAGCTGCGAACGAGGAAATCCTCACACCACACATGCTCAGAAACCAGATTAACCTACACAAAAACATATATATGCGAGAAAAAATATTTAATATACAGTATAGTTAATGTGATTGTTTAATATATCAAAAAAATTGATACAATAGCTAATAAACAGCATGACACAGCAGTGAAAATATCCTTACATACAGAGGGCAGAAAAAAAAATATAGAAAGCCAAACCCAAAATGTTGTCAGTTTTGTGTCTGCCCGATTGTTCTGAATTTGCATGAGACATTTTCTCAAAATATCTTCCTTTGTGCTCCACAGGAGAAAGAAATTCATACAGTTCTGACAAAACTTAAGTTTGAGTAAATGATGACAGAATTTTCTTTTTTTTGTTGAACAATCATTTTATAATACGAAATAGCTTGACAAGAATTGTGAACAGCTAAATTTAGTGATCTTACCAGTGGTTTTGCTTTTAAGACAACAACCCTAAACCCTATAATTTTGCTGTTTCTTTCTATTATTGTTGCAATAATGTTATTTACATGTTTACTAATTGATTATTATTCTTTATTTATATATTCATCCATTTGAGTCACTTTTTTTTTTATGTGTCATCTCCCATATTTATATAAAAGCCCGTTTCCACCACTGAATAAAAAATAAAAAAAGGTAATTGAGACTTTTCATCTCGCAATTCTGACTTTTTCTCTTAGAATTGTGAGATACAGACTTGCAATTGCGAGTTATAGAGTCCAAATAGTGGGATATAAACTCACAATCATAAGAAAGTCAGAATTGTGATATAAATCATCAGACTTTTTTTCATAAATGCGAGTTTGTATCTCACAATTCTGACTTTCTTCTCGTAATTCTGAGTTTATATCTTACAATTGTGACTTTTTCTCAGAACTGTAAGATATAAACTCGCAATTCTGAGAAATGGCATCAGAATTGCAATAAACTTGCGATAAACTTGCAATTCTGACTTTTTTCTTAGAATTGCGTGATAACTTACAAATGTGAGTTATAAAGTCAGAATAACAAGATATAAACTCACAATATAAAGAAATAAAGAAATACAGAAAAAAACTCGCAATTCTGACTTTTTTCTTGCAAATGTAAGTTTGTATCTTGCAACTCAGACTTTTTTTCTCAGAATTGTGAAATATAGATTAGTAATTGTGAGTTATAAAGTCCAATTCCAAAGGGGGGAAAAAAACCCTGATATGTTCTCAAAATTGCGAATTTATATCTCACAATTCTGAGAAAAAAAGTCAGAAATGTACATTTGTATCATGCAATTCTGACTTTTTTTCATGCAATTCTGACTTTATAACTCGCAATTCTGACTTTTTTTCTCAGAATTGTAAAATAGTCAGAATTGTGAGTTATAAAGTCAGAATTGCAGGATATAAACTCGCAATTGCCAAAAATAAAGTCAGAATTGCAAGATTTAAAAAAAAAAAAAATCGCAATTAACTTTTATTTTTTTATTCAGTGGTGAAAACAGGCTTCCATGTATTTATGATCATTAGCAGGGAAAAGCAATAGCAGTGAATACATAAACACATGAACAGAGATGGAAAAAAAGGAGACATTTTTAGCAAGTTAGGCCACAATCCACAATCCATCACTGTTTATAGCACCAGTATACTGGGATTGTGGAATAAACATTTATAAATATCCACAAATATTGCATTTGGAAGGGCCTGTGCTAACTGAGATCAATAAAAATGTTTTTGGCTCCTGGTTGGATCAAATTCAATCTCTTTTCAAGTGATTTTGTATTCACTGCCATTACTTTGCCCAGCTTATAGTCATAAATATGGCGTATTAGCCGCAAAAGTCATGTGACTGATACAGATGAATGATAAAATAATATATTGGTTTTTATTCAATATGGAGTTCAAAAGTAGTTAAAACTGAACTGAATTGCTATCCCGTGTCAAATGCAGGCAGATGTAGTGAAACCCTATCAGCAGAGTTGAACAAATGTGACCAAATATGACAAAATCTAATTATTTTGTCAACAACAAAATCCCACAGTCATCCTCACTCTGCAAAAAGGATATTGGCGTGTACATTACCTCATAAATGTGGTAGAGGTTGGAGCCTTCATCGGGCCAGTAGTGGTAACACTGCTTCACACCGTTCTCAGTGAGAGGAGTCAACATGACAATCACCACACACCCGCTCTCCCAGACCATCTGCAAGAGAACACACGCAACATTATACACACTGCATGACCATCTGCACGAGAACACAGACACATACCGCACACACTCTTCCTGACCATCTGCAAGACACACACAGACTCTCCCAGACCTTGTGTTAGAGATCACACACGAACACACTCTCCGACGCGATCTACAAGACTGCACAAACCATCTAAGTAAGCTTAAAAACACATAATAATGCAGTTTACCTGCCAGAAGTCAGCCACGGTGGAGGGCAGCGGGCCCTGAGTGGCAATGTATGCAGGATTACGAGGGTCATGATCCATCTAAGAGTAAGAAAACAACACAGTCAATCACTACATATACGCTGGCTGTGTATGTGATTTAAATAATTCATATGAGAATGAGCATTCAAAATACAAAGAATGAACTGTGACCACTAATGGTGGTGTTTATTTGCATGCACTGTCTGCATCATTATAGTACCCGATTCACTTAAGCAAATCAGCTAATGCTGCAAACATGGCTGTAAAATCCATACTGCATACAATTTGTACAGTGCAATTTTCAATATTGTATTGCTCTGAGTGATAGGTTGATGGTTGATAACATTAACTGTGACAGCAAATAGCACTCAGTAACCAGTGGTTAAGTGTCTTCCTCAAGGGCATAGTGGTGATTAAGCAGGTCTCAGTTTTTTTGCAGTAACTGGTCCACAGACAGTTAATCAATGCCTTCTATCCAAAGTAATTTACTCTAAGTGTTTTCTACCGATGCAGTCACCCTGCAGCAAGCTGAAGTTAAAGTTTCCTATACCTAATGGTTGCATTATATGTGTAGTGTGCTGTTTGAGCTATAGTATTGTATGTAGTTTGCACTCACGATTGGGCTGGCATTGATGTAGTCCGAGTTGCCTTGATTGTTCTCCGTCTTCAGAGTTATTCTGCAATGATCATCTAAACCAAAAACGCACTTTATTTTCAATTCCGAAAAGCTCATTTACATCACAATTTAATAATGCACTAATGGTTACGGTACATGAATATACAAAGGGTCCAAATATGCTTGTGTGAATATGTTTGACTCACAGGCTATGACTGTGCTTGTGCGGTTTTTCTTGATGTTGCCGTCTCTCTGGCCGATGGTGGTGGCATTGGGCTCAGCCTGGTACGCACAGAGAGCCTCCCATTCCGACTCCAAACGATTCTTATTTTTCAGGTGGTCCTCCATATATGCCTACATGAGTACACAGAGAAACATACAGGATGTTTTGTGGGTCTTGTGTAAAGTAAATAGTTTGGGGTCAGGATGTTTTTTTGTTTTGTTTTGCTTTGTTTTTTTAAACAAATTAAATAAGTTATTTCAGCTAAGTTTAATGGCTGCTGCAAATTCAGCTTTGCCACTGCAGGAATCAATTTAATTGGAAAATATATACAAATAGAAAACTGTTATAATGTAGTAATACTGTAGTAAATTCACTATTGTAATTATATTATTAGGAGTCAAATTATAAATGTCAAAATTGCAAGAAAAATGTCAGAATTGTATGATTGCAATTCTGAATTTTTTCTTGCAGTTCTGACTTTATAACTTGCAATTACGAGTTTATATCGTGCAATTCAGAGAAAAAAGTCAGAATTGTGAGAAGAAAGTCAGAATTGCATGTATATATAATGCAGTTCTGACTTTATAACTCACAACTGCATGTTTATATCACACAATTCTGAGGAAAAAAATGAGAAAATTGAGAAAAAAAAGTTATACTGCGCAATTCTGACTATAACTTGCATTTCCACGTCTATATCATACAATTCTGAGAAAAAAGTCAGAAATGTGAGAAAAAAGTCAGAATTGCGAGTATATATCACACAATTCTGACTTTATAACTTGCAATTGCAAGTTTATATCACACAATTCTGAGAAAAAAGTCAGAATTGCAAGTCCGCATCATAGAATTCTGCAAAATGTTAAACTCTCAATTGCAAGAAAAAAAGTCAGAATTGTGAGATAAAAAGTCGCAATACCTTTTTTTTTTATTCAATGGCTGGAACATGCTTACATACTCTAAGAACTATTACAAATATAGAAATTGAAATAACAATCATACATTTGTAACGTATTTAAAATAAATTACAAAACTAAAATGTTATGATATTTAAATAAAAGGTTAATGAAATGTAAACAAGATTTTAAACTACATTTTAAACTACTAATTAATTTTTTTTTTACTTAATTTTAGGTTTTAATGTTTGCTTCTCTTTTAATCCTTTGGTATTTAACAAGACAATACATGATACATTCAGTAAACAAAAAGGTTTTAATGTTTGTGAGTAAAGATAAAAGCTTTGCCATGACACCAGTTATCAGTGAATGAAGCCATTTGTGTTGCATTTCCAATCTTTTACAGTGTTCTCATGTATTGGTTAATGCACGTACCAGTATCATGTGACCAGTAGAGATGTCCATGTTGGAGTGGGCAGGCTCTTCGCTCCAGGAGGAGGTGCTAGTGCGTGCAGAGGGGCTTGGCATCGGGCCGTCACTCAGCTGAGATGACACACTATTTATACGAGAAGAATGAATAGGATCCGGCTTCTCTACAGGAGGTTTTACTGCCATTCGCTGCCTACACAGTTCCTAGAGAGAGATGGAAAATCTCGTATATCAATCAAAGAAATAATCTCAAACTAACAGTACTGCTCAAACACATACATTCTTTGGTACCTGGTAGGTAGCAGTGGCGTCAGTAGTGGGGTCAGAGCCAAGGTTGGTGAGCTTCTCTTTGAGTTTGTGATGAGAGCGATGACGCAGACAGTAGACCACGCTGGACGCCAACAACACTCCAGTTATACAGATGATGGAAATCACAGTCAGAATCAGAAACTTCAAAGACTCGGAGCGACTGTACTTAGTGGGAATCTGATTCAGTTTGCTCCTCTAGAAAGAAAAAGACAATACATTTCTTTCATGAAAGAGTCAAAGTCAAAATGTGTCATCGGTTTTGTTCTTTATTCCTCAGACACTGGCAGAACCCTGTGGAGAACCTCCAGGCATCCTTTTGAAGGTGGCTTATATCGTACTGTGAACTTGGAGGAGCTTTATTTTATGTTTCAAGTGCCTCAAAACCTTATGATGTTACTGCATAAACCATTTGAGAGTCTTCAGCTTTCTTACAGGACCTACAGGCTCCATTTTGCAAGTCTCTCAAGGAACTCCAATAGTGTGGTGATCTGAGAAACCCCAAATGGTGCCTCAATTTTTTTTTTACATTGATTTGCTTAAAGGGGACGTCAGATGCCATTTTTCACAAGTCGGTTTGACTTTTTGTGGTCCTCATGAAATGTCTGCAACATACTTTGGTTAAAATTCCTCACTGGTTGTGTAAAACAACACCTTTTTACCTTGTGACTCATTTCGGTGCATGTCTCTTTAAATGATAATGAGCTACTGCTCACCTCGCCCCTCTCTTCCATTTTTTGTGAATTCGGTGGGGCGTTACCATCAAAAACAAAACTAATCAATCCACTGCGTCCTCACTGGCTCTGAATGGCTTACATCTGACTACAAAACATCTGCATTACTTACAAGACACTGTTGTCGCTACAGCTGCTCAAGTGCGGAGAAAATGGCAGACAGCATTCAACTGGCTAAGGGAGGGAATATGCTAATATGGGACAGTCTGTCAGCGGTTGTGGGCGGGGCCTAAGCAGTATGACATCACACTGCTCAGAAAATCTATACGGCTTGATAATGGTGACTGGTTAGGTTTTTTTGGGATTAAAAATAAAAGGAGTGAATGGACTTTTTATCATTGTAGGGTGGTTGTGTCCACACACTGCTAAGACACATTAATATGCAAATATCACATAAACTGAAAACTGCATCTGATGTTCCCTTTAATGCTAACTTTATACAGTGTATATCTGAAACATTTAAATTACAGAATTGTATTTTATTCTTTTTGAATATTAACTTAACAATAGGAACACCAAATCTTTACAGAAAGATGACAATGAAATAAAAAAAGTGGAAAGAGTCTTACATCAGTGACTCCAGCTTCTACAATCTTGACTTTCGCTTCTTTCTCCAGTTCATCCTTCCGATGGACTGGTACAATAGAAGAATCAGAATCAATGGAGATTCTGAACAGAGACTCATGAAAGAGCTCATCTTGTACCTCATGTACACAGTTAACTCTTACTAAACTAACCTGCAACATTAGCCACATCCTCTGTGGTGATGTTCTGAGCATTTGGACGAACCTGAAATGTCACAGCTGGACTGACAACACTATACAAATACACAGACACACAGCAAATTATTTTGAGGAATCATGTCAGTGTCCAAAAATATACCCTATATTAGTGTTTTAACCATAAAACATACAAATACAATAAATTGCATTTTTAAAACTAAGCAGTCACTCATTAAATTATTCTCAGATCATAAACCTGTCAGAACTTAAAAGTCATGATGATGTACATTCAAGTAAATTGAATTATTGAGAAAGAAAACAGATGTAAGGTGAGGATTTAATTCTGTTTATTGGTTGTTGATGGATGGAGGCAGATCTGAATGTGAGCTACGGTCTGTTGTTTCACCAGAAGATCAAAATATATTTCAATTAAAATACATGAAGTTAATAATTTTTAAAAGATGAAACATATACAGTTAATAAAACTACTACTATGATTAAAATATACCTTCCAATATACCTAAACTATATATTTTACTCAACTTAATTACTAAATTTTCCATTATATTCTAAACCTATAGTGCAAGTTATTGTAATCTGAGAAATAATAAATGATGACTTACGAGAGCTCTGAGAAATCAGTCATTTGAATCTTCGCTTTACGAGCCACCAACTCCATCAGATACAAACCCTTATCAGTGGGAAGATTCCTGATCCAGAGAGAGAGAAAATGTTTTTAATAGAGATCTTACAAAGCTATTGATTTTAATGCAATACGATTATAATAATGAGTAAAATACAAAATTATAATTGGGTAAGTAAGATTTTTTAATGGAATTAAATACTTTACATTATGCAAGGATACATTCAATTAATAAAAAGTTACCGTAAATACTGTAAATTATTAATGTTACAAACAATATATCAAATAAATTCTGTTCTTTTGAACTTTATATTCAACAAACAATCATAAAAAAAATTTCAGGGTTTCCAAAAAATAGAAACTATTTTCAACATATTAATAAGAAATGTTACCTGAGCAGCAAATCAATATTAGAATGATTTATTAAGGTTAATGTGACACTTAAACTGTAATAATATTTTTTAATTACTGTTTTTAGTTAATTTTTTATCAGATAAATGTAGCCTTGGTGTGGTATCTTTTCCCAATCCTCATTAATATCTATACTTTATATTTTAACAGAGTTACTCATGTACTGATATAAAGAGCAGGTCATATGGGTTTTTTTTTTAAAAATATCTCTTTTGCAGTTTGTAACGTAGCTATCCTCCAATGTAAACAGTCTGCAAAGTTGTTAATCGAAAAAATGGATGATAAATAAAGATACTGTCTCTCAAAAGAAAGTGTCGACTCAACTGCTTTAACAAGTTGTCATATTTTCAAATCGTCTTTCAAATCAGCTGACCAATCAGAGCAAAGTAGGCTTATGGACGGGCGGGGTTTACAGACCATAAGGCTTCAAACGAATCGTTTTGAAATCATTGACAAATGACTAATATTAAATGCATATTCTGAGAAAATGACAATGTTTTCTGACCTTTGATGCATTTAAACCTGTAGTGGGGGGACTTCAACACAATATTAAGACACTTTAAAAAACCATATCACCTGCTCTTTAATGCTTTAGCAATATATAGAGAAACTGGCTAATAAAAGACACTTAATTTAACTTGGAGACTAAGGGCATAAATGTCACATGTAAATATCTTACTCTGTGTCAGTAATAATGTATCCATAGATGTCATTTTTTGCATTGTTCTGGACATCCAGCTGAAGATCCTGTACTTTCATGTTCTTGCGGTGTGGTGCAGGGTTTTCCTTCAGGCCAGAGGAGGGCGCAATAGCTGCTGCCTGGACCCAGCCTTCTACCTCCTCCACTCTCTCTATGGCCTTTTTCTGCATCCCCACCTCCCGGTGTGTCGTTCGGCTACGAACCGTCTCCACAGACACACCCCGCCCCTTATCAACAGGCTCTGGTTCTGAGCTGGAGGTTTTATCCAAGTACTCGAGAAGCTTTCCTAAAAAGCCAGCATCCTGCTAAAACGGGAAATAAACACAGGTGGAATTGGATTTTTCCAAACATTTAACACATTTAATTAATAATAAAATGAATAATAAAATGTAAATAAAAATCAATTGTGATTATTCTAATACACAGCCAATCTTTATATATTTATTTATTTTATTATTACTTTTAAGTCATTTGTTGCATCTTTCTAGGTTCATCCTACTTTCATTAAGAGTGGGAAGAAAACGTCTGCATATACATATATTTCATGCAGACCTAATAAATCCAAAACTACCTTGTTGTCCATAGTTCTCTTCTCCTCCACTACTGTCTGTCCTTCTGAAAGAGAAACATCATGATTGTTATAAATGCTTTTCTATGTATGAATGACTGGCTTTGTTTCAGAAGATGTTACCTGTCAAAGGTGGGATGGTTTGGACTGTCTTTTGAGTGACAGATGAACTTTCCTCATCCTCTTCCCTCTGATTCTGAGCACGGTCTTCAGGGGTTTGATCCATTGCATAACTCTCAGGACGCTGGTCCTCATATTGCATGTCTTCTGCCTCGTCCTCAGGACTCTGCTGTGTCTCCAGGTCTCTGGGCGTCTCTCCTTGACCTGCCTGCTGTTCCACCACCTGCAGAGCATCTGCGATAAGAACAGCAAGCTTATCCAGGTCTGCTGCCTTCAGACTCTTCACATCCACACTGTGCCTTCCCACATTACGCAGAACTTTCCAGATGAAAGATTCTGTGAAAAAGTGAATATTTTTTCACATTAAGATTTGAAGATTAATAGTAATAGTAATGATATCAAATTCAAATCATTCATAAATGATCTTTTCACATTAAACTGGGATAGGAGAATTTAATTTTTTTTTATTAAATTAATTAAAATTACATTCTGAAGCACTGAATTTTGACCTGTTCCTCACACGAAGCTATCGTTGGGCTTTAATTGTCTAGTATGGACTTGTCTAAGGTACTTTGTGCTGCTTTATTGTCCTTGGAAAAGGCAAGCTTTAATATTCTGCATCTCCTTTTGTTTTTCACGCAAGCAAGTCAAACAGGTTTCAGATAACACAAGTAAATGATGACAGATAAGGTGAACAGGTGCAAGAAGAAAGAGAAAAAGACATCATACCATCCACAGGTGTTAGAGAGTCACTGGCGGAAGACTTTGTTGAACCATCTTTTGAGTAGAATCGATCCGTTCTGGATCTGTCCCCCAGATCAGGCTGAGATGGTTTGTTCTTGGAAAGATACTTCTGAAGAGCGGCTGCCAGCAGGTCTGACCCCTGTTCCTGCTGAGGAGCTTGTCCCGCATCGCTCTGGTATCGGCTGAGGTCAGGGTAAGATTTTGATTTATAGGGCACCTCTGGAATAAACTCAGGAGGGGAGGAGTCAGTTTCAGGGCGTGGTTCTCCAGAGCGATAATATTGAAGCTCCGCCACCTACACAGGATGAACATACACATTTAAACCATTATCAGCAACTATAATAAGCTCAAAAAACAAACACAGGGCTCGACAATAAGAAGTGCCCGATGGCCCGGGGCCAACGTGAAAGACGCTCGGGACAGTTGACGAATCTGTCACTGACTGCTGCGTCGGCACGAAAGTTTATCATTTGCAAGTGCCTTGTTCAATTAAAATGTCAAGCGATCACATAGAGACGCGTCTCTGACGTAAACACCCGTTTTTACGAGTAACTTTAACAATGATTAATCTATATTTATACAGTGGTGTACAGATGCACCG
The DNA here is from genome assembly GCA_036247105.1 of Cirrhinus mrigala. Classification (NCBI taxonomy): domain Eukaryota; kingdom Metazoa; phylum Chordata; class Actinopteri; order Cypriniformes; family Cyprinidae; genus Cirrhinus; species Cirrhinus mrigala. The sequence continues at coordinate 30,300,795 of CM070008.1, forward strand.
ATCGACCAGACATATTTCAACCGATCTCTGTTCCGGGCTTGCACAGGAACTGCATGCAATAAATTTTCAAAATGTCATGTAAGTGGAAATATTACAAACTCTTTAAACATCCGTTAACAGAGGCCAGAGACGCTGAAGACGAACGCAAAGAGGAAAAAATATACTGTAGCAGGTAGAGCAAGATCACAGTTCACATTGCGGAAATTTTTTTAAATATTATCCTAAATATTGAAATGGGGTTTATATCAACGCATCTCTGAGGGAAACTGACTGTATTAAGAAATGTTTCCATGGCGTTTTCTTTTCATTTGCCTCAGTATAATGCATTTAAAGTTGCGTTCATAAGCACGGCGCTGCGTTGTTTACAGCGGTAACCAAGGAAACGCTGTATTATTTTTCCATAAGCGACACCTGCTGGCAAAGACTAAATTTGCCTTCATTCAGTCCGTCTGCTGTTTTTTCCTAAAGCATCGTTTCATTTGTAATAAATAATTTTTGAACAAACAATGTTTGAACTTTATATTTGTTAGGCTAGTAGGTTTTGCTGTGATATCGAAGTTGGAATCGAGAATTGTACAGTTGAATTGGTATGTAAAATTTTGATGTCTTAAAACCTTATTTATTAAAATAAAAAGATAACATAAGTCAAAAACAATGATAACAGCAACTATTTTCGTTTTTTTGTAGCAGGGCCAGTGAAAATTTTGATCGGGCATGTAAAAATTTGAATCACTGGGCCGACCGGGCCAGTAGAAAAAATCCTTAGCGCTGAGCCCTGAAACACCTTACAGAATCCGCAAACTGTTAATTATTTTACCAAGATAAGAGGGATTATAGAAAATGCATGTTAATTTTATTTAGTACTGACCTGAATAAGATCAAGATACAAGACGTTTACATACAGTCCATACATATATAGAAAATAATAGTTGATTATAATATAAAATATATAAATATAAAAATGACCCTGTTCAAAAGTTCGCATACACTTGATTCTTAATACTTAATACCCGCTGTTCTGCCCACAAATTCTTTTTTTTTTTTTTTTTTTTTTCATTTTTTGTGTATTTAAACCCCTTCCAACAATGACTGTATGATTTTGAGATCCATCTTTTCACACTGAGGACAACTGAGGGACTCATATGCAGCTATTACAGAAGGTTCAAACGCTCACTAATACTTCAAAAGGAAACACGATACATTAAGAGCCAGGGGTGTAAACTTTTTGAGTTTGAAGATCAGAGTACATTTAAATTATTTTGTCTTCTGGGAAACATGTAAGTGTCTTCTATAGCTTCTGAAGGGCAGTGCTAAATGAAAAAATATGATATTTAGGCAAAATAAGAATAAGAAAAAAATAAGAAAAATGTACACATCTTCATTCTGCTCAAAAGTTTTCACCCCCTGGCTCTTAATGCATAATTTTTTCCTTCTGGAGCATCAGTGAACCTTCTGTAATAGTTGCATATGAGTCCCTCAGTTGTCCTCAGTGTGAAAAGATGGATCTCAAAATCATACAGTCGTTGGAAAGGGTTCAAATACACAAAAACATCGTCAGAAGAATGGCATCTACGCTAATATTAGTCTGTTTCTCTCTTATCCCGAGGTCACATTAACCACCAGATCCAGTCCGTATCCAGATCAGATGGTCACTGCAGTCACCCGGATCCAGTCCGAACCCAGCCCAGATGGTGGATCAGCACCTAGTGACGACCTCTACAGCCCTGAATGTCATCGGAGTCCACATCAACTAGATGAGCCCCAGAGACGGATCCACAGTGAAGACCTCGTCACCTAGACGGCTGTCGGCACAAGACCACGGGACCTGGTGAGTCCTCTGTGTCTGGCCAGAGGAGAACTGGCCCCCCGACTGAGCCTGGTTTCTCCCAAGGTTTTTTTCTCCATTTGTCACCGATGGAGTTTTGGTTCCTTGCCGCTGTCGCCTCTGGCTTGCTTAGTTGGGGACACTTTCTCTCAACACAATATTGCATTTTATTTTATTGTTTTTGATTAACTACCTTTACCTAAAATGTGAGTGTTTACTGTTGCCTTTGGCATTGTTGATGTACTGTTTCCTATCTAATACTGTACAGCCGCCTTGTCACAATTCTGTATTGTTAAAGGCGGTATATAAATAAAGGTAAAAAAAAAAAAAAAAAAAAAAAAACAAAGAATCTGTGGGACCTGAAGGATTTTTCTGAAGAACAGTGGCCAGTTTAACTGTTCAGGACAAACAAGGGACTCATGAACAACTATTACTAAACAAAACAAAACAAAACAAAACAAAACAAAACAAAAAAAAAAAAAATGCAGCTGTGGATCATTTGATAACAACACAGTATTAAGAATCAAGCGCATGTAAACTTTTGAACAGGGTCATTTTTATAAATTCAACTATTTTCTCTTGTGGACTGTATGGGAACATCTTTTATGTGAAATATCTTACTCAGGTCAGTACTTACTTGAATACATGGAATCTGAGAGTGCAAAAAAAATAAAATATTGAGAAAATCACCTTTAAAGTTGTCCAAATTAAGTTCTTAATAATGCATATTACTCATCAAAATTAAAGTTTTGCTATATTTACAGTAGGAATTTTAAAAAATATCTTCATGAAACATGATCTTTACTTAACTTCCTAATGATGTTTGGCATAAAAGAAAAATCAATAATTTTGACCCATACAATGTATTTTTGCCTATTGCTACAAATATACCCCAGCGACTTAAAACTTTTTGTGGCCCAGGGTTACATATACTGGTCAATCACAAATTAGTAAATTAGTAAATTTTCCAATTCATATGAATAATTTTGCATATTGTTGGGCCTAAACACAAGATTTCTGTTTACATTTATTTGATAAAATTCTACTACTGTGTTTGGTCACCACTTGATGTCCAATGTAAATCTCGGACCTAATGCAAAACTAAAACCACAGCCCTGTACACATGTTACTCACCTTGTGTGATGTTTTTGGTAGCAGTCCCAAGTGCTGCAAGTATTTCAGGGTCTTCCTAACCCCAGCCTCGGATGATTTCATTCTCCTGTCTCCGACAGCAGTCCCATAACCCTGCGGCCTGTCAGAATATCAAGACTGTAGGAATCCTTTGGCAGGGGAATCACAGGTATTTTAACCTTGCATTCTCTGTAAAGCTCCTTTGTATTGTGAAATAGAATATACTGTGTTGCTAAACCTCTTACCCAGAGGACAGTTTTTATCGAAGACTGGCTCTTATATCAGTTATGTGTAATTTAAATAACTTTTCCTCAGATAAACCGATCTAACTGATCTAAAAATATTTAACGCAGTTAAAGGAACAACTGCTGCTTCTCTCTCTTTTTTTCTTGATGTGAAGTGCATTTATTTAGTCACAAAATGTCTTTACAACCACATCAAAAAGGGTCTGTACTGTAGCCTGTATTATTTCATATTAAAGCACGAATGAAACTACAAGCATTCGTGTTAGATCCGTGTCATGTTCAGTAGTGGTAGCTCTTAAAGTAATAGCAGCCAAATAAGCTAATAACCCAGCTGCTGTGATGTCTATTAATCAAAGAACTAAAGAAAAAAGAGGAAATCAATAACTTTTGCAGTTTTAAGGATTCATCTATATTAAATTTAGAATTTAGTGTTTGATAACTTTATTCAATTTCTGTATATTTACTACTTACTGAAGGTCACAGGTAAATAATGGGTGAATGTGAAGATTGTTTTAAGTTCACCTAAATTAGAAGTTGTTAGTTGTTTTAAGGTCTAATAAATGTTACAATTGACAGCTCTCAATTATACTGTAATGGTGAATGGGTATAGTCAATATTAGGAAAAAAAGAACAATTTCCTTCGAGACATCACTAGAAAATATTTAACTCAGTTAAATATATCAGTGATACTCACCTTCAGTCATAAAAAAGATGCCATTAAACAAATATTAAAAATATACTGTCTTTATGTTGATTCTACATTATTTTAAAGACTAAATGTGAAATTATTGCAATATAAAAGTATATTTAACTGTTAGGTGGGATTAATCACAATTAATTTCAGAGGGTTTTTTTTAATCGATTAACACCACTAATATATATACAGTTTCCTTCCTATAAGTGTGCTAACTAACTGGCAAATGTTAGTGTGTTTTACCTGGGCTCTGGTAATGGAAGGGAAACTTTGCGTAGTTTGGAGAACTCGTTTGATAAAACTTGTTGTGTGATGTCATCTTCCCAAGACAACCCTGCAGGAACGGAATGAAGGCAGGAGATTTTGATATGTGAAATGAGCTCCCCACACACTCATCTTACAAGAATTGTCACACACACAGAGCTTCCGATTTGATTCTTGAATGCTGAGGAGCCCCTTGAGTAGCCTTTATAACCATGGTGACAGTGATGTGTGCAGTTGCCATGGTGACATTAATGCACCTACCTCTGTGTGCCAGTCTCTGAAGCAGCGTGCGGAATCTCTGTACCGTTGCTGGCGTGACGTCATAAGTGTAGACGCCTGTTAGTGGAGCAGCCTCGCAGCGGCCCAACATGCCATCTACAGAGAGAATCAAATCAACAGCCACTTCAGAATGACAATTATGTGCACACGAATACTTCACGCTGTGCGTGTGTTTATTTTTAGATCCATTAAGAGTCTCAGCTTATTAGAAACAGTCACTAGGAGCAACGGAGACAGGGCCAGCTGGAGTCCCCGTCACCTGCCTGATAGTAAGGTCACACCGTATGTGTGTGTAAGCACAGAAAATTACATTCACATCTCTATTTTACATTCACACAGTGGGTAAACATCTCTCTGTGTTATTATTCGGTGTGTAATTGGAGCACAGTATGTGATCTTACATGTTGAGACATGTAGAGAGTCAATTTGTCAGTCATTACAGTGGAAATCATAACAGAAGTAATTTAAGTATAGAATTCTTTTTAGTACAACAGGAAAAAAATCTTTAATTCTAAGTGTAAAAAGTACATTATTATTTCTTGGTACAGGAATTTGTGATTAACTAATTTAAATAAATTAAATAATTAACCATAAAACTGATGTGTGATTATGTGTGTCTATTTTAGCCTTTTGAAAAATTAGTTTTTTTAACTAATTTCTAACTCTCATATATAATATTAAATAATTGTATTGTGATTATACACTACCAGTTTTTGAACAGTTTGATTTTTAATGTTTTTTTAAGGAATTCTCTTCTGCTCACAAGCCTACATTTATTTGATCCAAAATACAGCAAAAGCAGTAATATTGCGAAACTTTTTTTTTTTTTTTTTACTATTTAAATTAACTGCTTTCTATTTGAATATATTTCAAAATGTAATTTATTCCTGTCATCAAAGCTAAATTTTCAATTTTTAGTTATGTTGATTTGTTGTGAAACATTTTTATTATGTTTATTATCAGTATTTAAAATAGCTGAGTACATTTTTTCAGATTCTTCTGATCCTTGTCAGGTGATCATGTGACTGGAGTAATAATGCTAAAAATTCAGCTTGGAAATCACTGAAATAAATTACATTTTAAAATATATTCAAATAGAAAATGGTTATTTTAAATAGTAAAAATATTTCAACATTTACTGTTGTTGCTGTACTTTGGATCAAATAAATGCAGGCTTGGTAAGCAGAAGAGACTTCTTTACTGTTCAAAAACTTTTGACTGGTAGTGTATATGGCTTTTATGGTACAAAACTATTGGGTATTACTGGGTTTTATTATATTTGTTATATCGGTCATTTAAATCTGTTTCTTAAAATTTACTATCATGTTCTCATTGTCAAAATTAAACAATGAACATAAATCCAGAATATTTCTGTTTTTTTTTTTTTTTTTTTTTTTTTTTATAGAAGAACAATAGTGAGTTGAAGAAACCCAGTTGTATCTTCTGTCAGGCCAAATATTTTGTGCTGTTTCTGTTTCAGTAAAGCTGAATGAAATAAAAAATAACACACAGACATATCACATATGAGTAAGAAAGTAGGTTAAGTCTCATTTGCGCCTGACCCACATGTGAATGTGAATGATTTCATTCATATTACCCTCTCATTGACAGCGTGTGGGAACATATTATGCCAGCAAAAAAGACTGACTTTCAACCTCTGTGGAGGAGAATTCAGAGCGGTTGCTAAGCAACACAAAAATGATATTAAACACAGTATGTGTGTGGGTGTTTGTGTGTTTGATAGAGTGAGTGAGAGTCTCTATTTGATGTGACATAGCCAAAGAGTTAAAATGCTTTGTATTCATAATGACATAAGACACACAAACACACAGCAGCCGAATCCAGATGAAAATAAAAACTGAGTGCTTGATCAAACAGCATGATGCATGAGATCTACAGAGACTGCAGGTCCCGAATGCGTGTGTGTGACTCACCATTAAGACAGACTTCATAGTTTAGACACAGACCCTCCTCAAACAGGCAGCCTGAGAGAAAGAGAGAAACAACATTTTAAGAGGGTTTGATTAATCCTTCTAATTCTATAAGAATAGTGAAGTCCAGATCACAGGAAATTACACAAAGAAACAATATTACTGGAATCACTTTCAGGTGGATGAATGATAAAAAAAAAAAAAAAACCATCAGAACAGCCAATCAGAACACACAAAAAATGTAAGAACTTGAGCATTGTAAATAGGCCTTAAAGGGACAGTTCGCCCAAAAATGAAAATTCTGTCATTAATTACTCACCCTCATGTCACTCCAAACCTGTAAGACCTTTGTTTAGCTTTGGAATACAAATTAAGAAATTTTTGATGAAATCCGAGTAGGACTAAGGGTCCTACCACAGTCAAGGCACAAAAATGTAATAAGGATGTCGTTAAAATAGTTCATTTGACATCAGTGGTTCAACCTAAATTTAATGAAGCTATGAAAACAGCCTACTTTTTGTGCAAAAAGAAAAAAAAAATAACACAACGTTATTCAACAATTTTTTCTCTCCCGGGGACAGAAGATGAATAAAGTCGTTATTTTTGTTTTCTTTTAACAAAACGTATTCTTGTATCTTCATACAATTCAGGTTGAACCACTGATGTCACATGGATTATTCTATCGACATCCTTAATATGTTTCTGTGCCTTGACTACGATAGGACCCTTGCTGCCTATGGTCTTACGGGTATGGAATGACATGAGGGTGAGTAATTAATGACAGAATTTTCATTTTTGGGTGAACTATCCTTTTAAAAAAATGATTTAGTTTTTCTTTTTTATGCAGTGACACTCAGAAAATCTCAATAATGCCTCAAGAAGTGCTACAATTTGCCCCAGGATACCGAAGTCTGAAATCAAAAGAAAGAGATCTCAGTATGAACTCATTTGAAACATTCTCATCAAATTCGTCCACAAACTATGCTGTCCATGTCAGTTTTAGATCTTATCTACTAATGTACATCAGAGGAGAAACATTTAGGAAAACTTTATACTTCAAAGAATTACAAGTGGGAACTCCTGAGGGATAAAAAACAACATCTGAGCAATCCAATTTTCCTTTAGGCTGCATATTGCTGTTGTACAACATCTTTGTAGGTGAGGTTTTAGAATAGAGAGAGCAGAAAAATGTTTAACATCTTTTCACAGCATTTAGAGCATTTTTGCTTATATTAAATTGTTCAATATCCTCATCCTAACAGCTGGGCCTTCTTGTTTCTTAATCAAACCAGCTGAGACAGATGGCATAACTCTGCTCAGCCTCATTTCACCTGCATAAAGACCAACAAAAAACATCACACAAGTCTGTTGCTGTTTCTGAAATCTGTCATTATAATGATGATGATAATGATGATGATGAAACTTAATTGTAAGACAATAAGGGACTTAAATGTCATAAGGGACTTAAATGTCACAGCCATGTCTGTGAGGGGTTTAGTAGTATCTGACCTCATCTACTCGTGTGTGATTAACAAGCCATGAATCCCTTCTTCTGGTTTTATTTAAAGAAATAGTTCACCCGAAAATGAAAATTCCGTTAATAATTACTCACCCTCATGTTGTTCCAAACCCGTAAGAATTTTGTTAATCTTCAGAACACAAACTGAGATATTTTTGATGAAATCTGAGAGCTTTCAGACCCTGCATACACTCTTAAAAATAAAGGTGCTTCACGATGCCATAGAAGAACGTTTTTTGTCTAAATGGTTCCATAAAGAACTTTTAACATCTCAAGAACCTTTCTGTTTCACAAAAGGTTCTTTTTGGCAAAAGAAGGTTCTTAAGATTATAAAAAAGTTAAGATGGTTCTTTGAAGAACCTTTGGCTGAATATGGTTGTAGAAGGTAGGCATTCTGATGTAGAACCCAGATGTGCTGCACATTGTTTACTTGTTGAAGACTGACACAGAAGAGAAGAAATTGTGTAATAAAGTCGTTATTTTTGTTTTCTTTGCTCACAAAAAGTATTCTCGTAGCTTCATGAAATTAAGGTTGAACCACTGATGTCACATGGACTATTTTACCTATTTTAAAGTCCTTACTACCTTTCTGGGCCTTGAATATGGTAGCTGCATTGCTGTCTATGCAGGGTCAGAAAGCTCTCGGATTTCATCAAAAATATCTTAATTTGTGTTCTGAAGATAAACGAAGGTCGTATGGGTTTGGAATAACATGAGAGTCGTAATTAATGACAGAATTTGCATTTTTGGGTGAACTAAAACTTTAAGCCTGATTCTCCACATATAATCCACACATAAGTATAATATCCCAGCATTTTGAAGGTTAATGCACACACATCCTTTCCCTTTTCATAAGATGCATGATTGTATTTTGACGCATTCACACAAATAGAGCAGACAGGATGCACCCACACATGACACATATACACATAAACAACGTCATAACGCATGCTTGCCTTTTTATATTTCTATTAAAACCTCCCTGTTACTATGGAGAGCGGTTTACGTGCTCAGTTTTGGGGGAGGCAGTGTGAAGCTGCAGTCACAGTTCATCAGAATGATGGTGGACAGACTGTCTCCTCACTGACATCCTCTCAAATAAATCTACTGACACTCATCAACTCAAATTATGAGCCACAGAGGTGAGTTTCCTGTGTGACCATGATGTCAGCTTCTGCATGAGGCAACGTCTGAGGGCTGAATGCAGATGCTGGAGTTTAGCAGTGTCCATCAGGTTGCTTTATGACAGATGTGTTTCCATGAGTAACTATGGATGAATGGATAGACCATAAAATCTGTTAACAATGAAACTGCATTTTTTATGAGTGTGTGTAATGTGTGCTCTCTGTAACTTCCTGTAATTACTCACTAACTTCCTTTTTTGATTGAGAATTATTTTCAAAGTTACCTTCAAAGTGCTTGATCTTATTTTACAGTATAAACCTGTGGCCAAATGTAAATCACTTTGATACAGCTGCTGCCAACAGTTTGATTTAAATCAAATATTTACTTTAATACAAACTAGACCAATTAAGGAATAAAATCTGGAAAAAAAAAAAACAAGCCACTGAAGCTAATCTTTTTTTTTTTTTTTACAGTTTTTATTTTTGTTTAACACTTTAATGCAAAAGTTAAACAGAAGTTTGATTTTTGGCTCTTCAAAATAAAAAGCCTGAGGACCTCTGTCATAGACAAAATAAATAAATAAATAAATAAATAATAATAATAATAAAACTGATTAAAAATAAAACAATAAATATGGCATAAAGCATAGTTTAAAATGTCATCTGGAAAAAAAAACAAAAAACAAATAAGAAAATAAATATGTAATAAACTTGAATTTCACTGCTAAATTCATCTGGTAAAATGGCATCTTGTGTAACTATTTTGTGCGTTGATTACTTTAACATATTTTTAAATCATTCTGCATTAACTGGCTGTCTTTAAGCTGCCAAACCTCAAACATGGAGTAAATTAAGTAAGATTTTTAATTTTTAAAAAGTCTCTTCTGCTCACCAAGCCTGCATTTATTTGATCCAAAGTACAGCAAAAACAGTAAAATTCTGAAATATTTTAACTATTTAAAATAACTGCTTTCTATTTGAATATATTTTAAAATGTCATTTATTCCTGTGATCAAAGCTAAATTTTTAGCATCATTACTCCAGTCTTCATTGTCACATGATCCTTCAGAAATCATTCTCATATGCTGATTTGCTGTTCACGATTTTTATTATTATTATTAGTATCAATATTTAAAACAGTTGAGTACAATTTTTTATCAGGATTTGTTGATGAATAGAAAGATCCAAAGATTAGCATTTATCTGATATGGAAAACTTATGTACATAATATACTATACCATTCAAAAGTTTGGAGTCAGTATAATTTTTTGGGAAAGAAAGTATTGAAATGAATATTTTTATTTAGCTTTCTATTTCAGATAAATGCTGTTGTTCTGAACTTTCTATTCATCAAGAAACCTGAAAAAATTCTACTTGGCTGTTTTCAACATAATAATATTAATAATAATAATAATATATATATATATATATATATATATATATATTATTATTATTTTTTTTTTTTGAGCAGCAAATCAGAATATTAGAATAATTTTTGACGAATCATGTGACTGGAGTAATGATGCTAAAAATGCAGCTTTGAAATCACAGGAATAAATTACATTTTAAAATATATTCATATGGAAAACATTTTAGATAGTAAAAATATTTTACGAATATATATATATATATATATATATATATATATATATATATATATATACGTTTAATACATATATATTGTCAAAAGCTGCCAAGCAAGATTTTAATATGTGATTTTTATATATTTTATATATTATGTTTTACTGCCTGATCTTTTGACTGACTACTACTACAGTTTATAATGCACATAACCATTCATCCATTCATGCGGTCTAGAGCAATCAAGTCAATATGAAATTATCATGCTGCAACCTGTTGCCATGGTTACAGTTGCTAATGACTGACAGGATGACCTTTTTTTCTGGGCTGGGTTTGTGAATCACACACAGACCCCGTATAAACTCTATTATTGTGGCTCATGCTGTGAGCAGGGGCGAGCTGTAATCTGTGATGCTTCATTTCCTGTGCTGCTGCTGCGCTGAATGCAGACTGAGGCCCTCCTTAACACACAATCTGATGTTCAGACCAATAATATGATTAAAAAATATAAATAATATTGTGCGTTTGTCAAGATAACAGGCCGTGCGTCTGTTACCGTTTCTCAAGCTCCAGACCCAGTTATGTAATGACCGACGGACCAGTGTATACAGTCCTACAGCTTCACAACCTCACAGGACATAAAATCATATGTATATGGAAAATGAAGCTATTTTTAAAGACTGGAGCGACTGTTGGATCAGCCCGTGCGTATTTTTGCGGAAATTAAGCTTAATGGTATTCCCTTTCCTCTCGGTTTCCTTTATTGACTCAATAAGGAAGATCCAAGCTTCCGCGCATCCACCCCTCAGTTACAAACCATCGGAAACGGCTCGGAAGGAAGACATGACTGAGTTCTTATCGGCGTGCTTTATTAAAGAGACTAATATTGACATGACGCGCGCTTCATTTCGCCCTTTCCCTACAGATGCGCGCGTGCGCGCACACGCACGTATACACACACGCACACACTATAATACACTTACCGAATTTTCGGTCTGCCGCGGAGGCGAGACTGGCCCGAAGCGCGAGGATGGTGAGAAACAGGTGAAACGATTCCATCCTTCCCATCACGCGTCCATCTCATCTACTCGTTATTAATCCATTCCAGCGGTGTATTTCCTTCTTTCCGTGAGGTGTGAGGTGATGGGGGATGGATGGAGACGGTATGGAAATAGAGGGAGAAATGGGAGAGAGAGAGAGTGAAAAAAGAAAGGAGGAGACGTCAAACGTACGCAAAACCTGTCAGAGCTCACCGCAGTCCGCTCGCCGCCAGAATCAGCACTGAACAGCAACCCGCCTCTGACGTCACGGATACACGAGCACACAAACACACTAGTGATGGGGTGTAAGTGGAAAAATGGCAAAATAATGTAACCGTTTTTAAATTAATTTCTGTCTAATTGGGGGTGCCTAAAATACAGTATATATATATTTTATATATAAAATAACCGCAAGATGAAATCAAGATACATTTTTTTATTGTAACTATGGACTACGTTGACAACGTTTTCAAGCTTACACTGGTGATGAGAGAAAACGGATTTCACAGTAAATGATCTAATTTTTAGCAGTAAGAAAAAATGCGTTTTAAAGCTTGTTGTTTTGTAGAATATCACAGTCATATATAATATGAGAACAGTAGAGCCTGTAGGGAGTACGTGTTATTTAATAAAAATATAATTACATTTCAGAATGACATAATTATTTTCTCAAACATAGTCCGTGGCGTAAAATTACTGTAGTTCCTCTGGTCCGAACATCAAATCCTTTGTTTTTCATCAAATGTATTCTAGCTGGTTGAATAAAAATATTTGGAGTTTATATTTAAAAATTACCTCAAGTTAGCGTCAGGTAGCTAGTTAGCTAGCCAGTTACATCAGCTTATTATAATTCATAAATATTGATTATATTCTTTTAAATTTTAAGCTAAAACTGCCCCTACTCTGATTTTGCTGTAAATGTTTAAAGCAAATAGCTAAAAATCTAATAACATGAAAACTGTGGACATTTTTCATACTTTGTTTATAATGTGTCATAGTCACTAAAACGATGATAACTTGTCTGAACACATTTAACATTTGTTTCACAGAAAAAAAGACAGTCCTTAAGGGGGGCGTTTTATATGTGTGTGTATATGTGTGTAATATTTCTTAAATATATACATGTATGTGTGTGAATTTATCCACCTTATTTTTCCTTATTTTTCAACGCAGAAGCCTTTTTCTGTGGGACTTCTGGTTCATTAGCCTGTTGAGAAATATCGAGAGTAATAACAAAGTGCAGTAAACGGTAAAACTACTTGCACTACAAAACACTATATATGTTCATAATTAAGATAATACAAAAAATAAAATATGGTAAGAGTAAGACACACCAGTTTGCAATATGAAGCGGCAAAACGAACTGTTTTATGCAGCTAAAAAGAGCTGGAAGCGGATCAGACCAAAAGCCTTACATATAAAAATTACAAAAGCCCCTGCCAGCTTTTACAAGAAAATAGGGTGGATATATAAATATAAATATAAATATACACAGTACACACACATAGAGTATGTAAACAAACTTTTATTTTGAAAGCGATTAATCGCGAATAATTGATTTGACACCATTATGCTTATATGTACGTTAAATGTAACTTTTTGGAAGTTTAAAATTATATATATATATGTATATATATATATATATATATAGGACAAGTGCTTATTTAATTTTCATAATTTTGTACACATTTTATCTATCTATCTGTCACAGCATTATTATATGCTGTAGAAGTATTTTTTATTCTTAGTTCATGTAGTTAATTAATGTTAACTAATGAACCTTATGATAAACTTTGGTAAAGTGTTACCAAAAACTGTATAGTTAAAAAAAAAAAAACAATTAAAAAAACTGACATTGAAAAAATAACTAAAACCACAAAACAACACAACAAAATTACTAACTTCAAGTAAAATTAATGAAAACAGAAAAAAAAAAAAAAAAACGAATTCATTTGATATTAACAATTTATTTCTGATAAACTATTTAAAGTGCCGTTTATTCCAAAACTGCATCATGATATCTTACTGCATTTGTGTTTAAAATGTGACATACTGTAAATTTCAACACAAATAATTATTCATTCCCCCCTCATTCAAACTGTTTACTGATACATAATAAATTGTTTATTGAAAATAAAACAGTGGACATAACCAAAACAGATTTACAATCCTATATCTGCTATATCTGATGCCAAAAATCCTCTAAGGTAAGTATATTGTTGGTCATAAGGCACAGGAAATGTATATACATCAATAAGGCAAGCTCAGCACAGAGAATTGCCCTGACTGCATATGTTTGCTTTTTGTGTGATAAGTCTAAATCATAATAATAAGCATAATAAAATCTGTCATAATATTCACAATAATTTATATAATAAAAACATTCTTGCTGACAGGAATAAAGTCAAAACAGTTTGAGGCTTGACCACCTGCATATCCATAAGCTCAGCTCAGTGACACCGCAGCAGACCAAACCACAACCTTCATTTAATATCAGACTACACACAAGACATCTGATACAACTCTGAGATGCAGGTGATTGAGGAAGCACAGCTGGGATGCAGTGGGTGAGATGTGACCAGGTGTTTTTGTAAAAGGAGTGAACATGTGACTGAGTGCTACAGAAAGGCCAAACAAGATTCAGAGATATGGCAGCATTAGATATCACACTGCAGCTGCCCATGCATGTTTAAGCACTGTCAGCCAGTGCTGATGGTGGATGCTGAACCACACCAGAGAACCTATAACACGTAGATATGAACACTTGGGTGTGTAAAACATTTAGGTGCATATTTGGTTTAATCACACACTCACACACACTTTATAATGAGCCGCGTACTTCTTTGGTAAATCTGACTCCTAAAAGGAGCATCTATAGACATTAACAGAGATTATAATATATAACACTTTCAAAGCAAGCATGAGTTCAGTGCTTTGTTTAACAAGAACTCTTATGGTTAATATGTATCAAACTTTTCCAAATACTATAATTTCTCTTTAATATTTATTTTTTATATACACTTACAGCCTGAGCTCAATTACATATCTATTTTATATAATCTCTCCACCATTAATGTGTGAAAGGCAGATGATGTTAGAGTTTGCCACTCTTGGTTTAGAAGTCTTAATGCGTAAACAACTAATCAATCCAACAGATGCCGCTGAACCGTATCCCTTTTTAACTTTAAAAATCTTTAAACACTCACTCTCTCATTCTCTCTCACTCTTGCTAAGTCAGTGCATAACATCAATAGCGTTTTTTTTCTTCTTTCACACTGTAAATCGGTTAAAAGTGATAAAATGTGAAGATCCAACATGTACAAATTTTGCCCACAGGCTAAAACAAATGGCTTAAATATGGCTGAAGTCTGGAGCCTTGCGAAAGGAATTGTAGTTTTTTTTTTTTTTATACAGTATGTGTAGGCAGAAAGAAGTTTGTTCCTTTGATTAAGGGGTTTGTCGCTTCAGCCCGTCCACTGAAAGCTCATGCCTGCCAAACACACATATTCACATTAAAACTGTGCCATTTTCATGAAAAACAGGCAAGAAATATCTGGGTCATATTTGACAAAATTCATATAAAGTTGAAGTCAAAGGTTTACATACACCTTGCAGAATCTGCAAAAATGTTAATTATTTTACCAAAATAAAAGGGATCATACAAAATGCATTGATTTACATGACATGAATAAGATATTTGACATTAAAGACATTTACATATATTCCACAAGAGAAAATAATAGTTGAATTTATAAAAATGACCCCGTTCAAAAGTTTACATACACTTTTGTTTAGTGATAGTTGTTCATGAGTCCCTTGTTTGTCCTTAACAGTTAAACTGCCTGCTGTTCTTCAGAAAAACACTTCAGGTCCCACAAATTCTTTGTTTTATCAGCATTTTTGTGTATTTGAACCCTTTCCAGCAATGACTGTATGATTCTGAGATCCATCTTTTCACACTGAGGCCAACTGAGGGGCTCGTATACAACTATTACAGAACGCTCACTGATGCTCCAGATGGAAAAACAATACATTAAGAGCCAGGGTGAAAACTTTTGGACAGAATGAAGCTGTGTACATTTCTCTTATTTTGCCTAAACATCATATTTTTTCATTTAGTACTGCCCTTCAGATACTACAGAAGGTACTTACATGTTTCCCAGAAGACGAAATAAGTTAAATTTACCCTGATCAAATTCAAAAAGTACCCCCCCCCCCCCCCCCCCATCTCTTAATACATCAGGACAAACAAGGGACTCGAGAACAACCATCACTAAACCAAAAAAAAAAAACAGCTGTGGATCATTCAGGGTAACAACACATTGTTAACAATAATGTAAACTTTTGAACGGGGTCATTTTTATAAATTGAACTATTATTTTCTCCTGTGGACTATATGTAAACATCTTTTATGCGAAATACCTTATTCAGGTCAGTACTAAATAAAACATTACATGCATTTTGTATGATCCCTCTTATTTTGGTAAAATAATTTACATTTTGCAGATTCTGCAAGGTGTATGTAAACTTTTGACTTCAACTGTATATACTTTATACAGCTTATAACTCTCCTTACTTAAAGGGGTAGTTCACCCAAAAATTAAAATTCTGTCATTAATTACTCACCCTTATGTCGTTCCAAACCCGTAAGACCTTCGTTCATCTTCGGAACACAAATTAAAATATTTTTGACAAAATCTGAGAGCTTTTTGACCCTGCCTAGACAGCAGTGTAACTACCACGTTCAAGGTCCAGAAAGGTAGTAAGAACATTGTTAACAGTCCATGTGACATCAGTGGTTCAACTGTAATTTTCCAAGAATACTTTTTGTGCGCAAAGAAAACAAAAATAATGACTTTATTCAACAATTCTTCTCCCCTGCGTTACAACGGTTGAGCCACTGATGTCACATGGACATTTTAACAATGTCCTTACTGCCTTTCTGGGCCTTGAACATGTCAGTTGCAATTTTGTCTATGTAGGGTCAGAAAGCTTTCGGATTTCATCAAAAGTATCTTAATTTGTGTTACAAAAATGAACAAAAGTCTTATGGGTTTGGAACGACATGAAGGTGACGACAGAATTTTCATTTTTGGGCGAACTATCCCTTTAAGGGCTTAACCTTTGCGAATATAAAAAAATGTTACCATTGCGTTGAGCTCTTTGATATTTCCTCAGAGGTCAAGTCAACTAACACCTGGGTAAAACACAAACACAATTTTTGTATATGAATAATTAGATCATGTATATGTATTAGATCACAATATTTTATAATATTCATTAAGAACAATGACATTAAGGATAGTCTTATGAACAGAATTTAGAAAGTTAATTATGCTATAAATGGTGTGAGGATTGTTATTTCTAATGTTATTTATGATGTGAGGGGTGCCACCTTTCCCAGTAGCCCTCTGTGTTTTGACAGAATTCCTCCTCCATTCTTTACAGCCACATCTAGTGTTCTTCTGTGCAACTCCACAAGTGACACGCTGAATTCAAACCTACACAAACACATGTGCATGCAACACACAAACACTTTTAAACACTCAACACAATAAGAATACTTGATTTTTTAAAATGCGAGAGCAGACTGGAAAAGGAAAAAAGTCAGGAAAGAAAGAAACTGACGTTTGATCATAGACAGGATTCACTGTTTTCTTCATCGTGTTTGTTTTTCTGCGTCCCGAGCGTCGTTTATCAGGCAGGAGATACAAACGGACATATGGATCAGAACCATTTTCAGTAGAAGAAATTAGATTCCTGCAAACACAGAAATATAAAAAATTAGGCATCTTTCAAAAGCACTGAAATACTTCAGATGAATCAAAAGTCATGTATTTTACCTGCAGCTGTGTACCACGACGATTAGTTTGTTTCTTTGGGGACTGTGTCTGATGGTTAACTGAATCTCACCCAATGGAGCGAAACCAGGTGAGGCGCCACTGTAAAACCAGATTTGTTTAAACTGTTGTAGAGTTGCCATCTCAGACAGAAAGGTCAAAATATGTTAAAAATGTTCAAACATACTTCTGTAATTGCTGTATTGTCCTCTGGAGCTCCTGGGTGGTGCTGGGATTGGAGATGTCAGATGCTATGCTGGGTGTTGGCTCTTTGTTGTTTAGGTGTAGATTAGAGCCAGAAATGGCCAGGTTAGACGTGCTCCGCCCCGATTTAGTCAAACGGGTAGGTGAGTCCTCTAATGGCCTGTTGTCTATCACGGGTTCCACCCGCGGGGAGGGTGTTGGGGTGGGATGGGTTCTAGGCGCTGGGGTCGGCTGCTGGGTTTTGGATGCTGGGGTGGGCTCTGAAACATTGGGCTGCTTAGGAGAGGGGTTGGGGGTCACGCTGGAGCTGGGGCGTCTGACCTGAACTGAGGACGGCTGATCGGATACAGCCAACTTTTCCACAGAGAGAATCTGAAATACAAATATATACAGATATGCACTGGTTACTGACTTTCTGTGTATCTTTAGCACACTTCAAACTGAGATGGACCCTCTATACAGGGCAAGGTCCAGTTGTTTCTTTGCAAGTCATGTTTAACATGCATACTGATGCCATTAAAGGAGAAGTCCACTTCCAGAGCAAAAATTTACAGATAATGTACTCACCCCCTTGTCATCCAAGATGTTCATGTCTTTCTTTCTTCAGTCGTAAAGAAATTATGTATTTTTGAGGAAAACATTTCAGCATTTTTCGCCATATAATGGACCTCTATGGTGCCCTGATTTTAAACTTTCAAAATGCAGTTTAAATGTGGCTTCAAATGATCCCAAATGTGGTTGCAAAATGATCCCAGCCAAGAAAGAAGGGTCTTATCTAGCGAAACGATCGGTTATTTTCACAAAAATAATACAATTTTTATACTTTTTAAATGTCAAACGCTCATCTTGTCTCACTTTACCTGAACTGTTTTTTTCCGGCTCATGACAGTTAGGATATGTCAAAAAACTCCCATCTCCTTCAACTTCAAAATACATTGTTGTTTTACCTTTTTTGTTTGATCTACTTTGCATGTTCACTTTGCAAAGACTGGGTCGGTACTTCTGAAGTGATGTAGGATGATTTTGAAATGATTTTTGAAGTTGATGGAGAAAATACGATTGGAGTTTTTTGACATACCCTAACTGTCTTCAGCCAGAATACACAGAGTCCAGGCAGAGACGAGAGACGAGCATCTTCCTGGGCTGGGATCATTTACAACTGCATTTGGGATCGTTTGAAGCCGCATTTAAACTGCATTTTGGAAGTTCAAAATCGGGGCACCAAAGCAGGAAAAATCCTGAAATGTTTTCCTCAAAAAACATAATTTCTTTACGACTGAAGAAAGAAAGACATGAACATCTTGGATGACAAGAGGGTGAGTACATTATATGTAGATGTTTGTTCTGGAAGTGGACTTCTCCTTTAAGGCACTATTTTTCACTGATGCTGCTTTGAGACAATATACAGTCAAACCAAAATTTATTCAGACACCTTCATAATTATGTAACATTATCACAGTTTATTCGCTATAGATTAGAAAATGGTAATAAAATATGACAAGAACTCAAGAGTTAAACTGTGTTAGAACAAATTCATCTTGATAATGTCTAGGGCTGCAACGATTAATCGAACGATGTTGTGAGGCGCGTTTAGTCAATGAAGCCGGATTCGATTTTGCGCGCGATTTGGCGTAGCTTGTCAGTGCTTTACGGCTCTGTGTATTACTTGCCGCTCCAGCTGAACGCACGTGATGGAGCTTTACTACTAATCAAAGTACCGGCTTCATTGACTAAACGCGCCTCACGACATCGTTCGATTAATCGTTGCAGCCCTAATAATGTCAGATCACTTTTTGAAAGGTACGTAACAAAACATGGTCAGGTCAAAGTATCAAATTTTTTATCAATTTTACTGGTAGTCCACGGTATGAGGAATTTTTGGGTATAATGTGTCACAGGATGCTTCATTTTGCTATCCTCACTTACAAAAATGAACTATAGTGTCTTGCACCCACTAGTAAAAAAAAAATAGCAAAAATTATATCTGGTGTCTGAATAATTTTTGGTTTGACTGTATGATGAAAAGTGTAAAAATGAATACGTTTAGTAGGCTGTAGTTTTTTAATTGGTATCAACAATGCTGTGGCCAATTCCAGTTTGGTTTTTATCTTATTTAGTGGACATATTCTTTTTTTTGTTACATTTATCTTCTAATTTAAGGTTTTATAGTTAGGAAATCTACAGAACATTGATAGAGCTAATTACATGTATAATTGGTTAAGACCATTGCTTTAAAGATTTCCAAAACCTGCTAGGTGAAACTTGAAATACTGTAATTTAGATATTTAGCTTGATGAAAGACAAAAACAAAAATATTCATTTTTTAATATTTATTCAGTCAAACTTTGGTTTGGGGTCCAATACTGTCTATTAACTACGTGGTTAGCCTCAAACTCTTAATTTGCTGCTTATTATCTGTTAATAAGGCAGCTATTAAAGGAGAAGTCCACTTCCAGAACAAAAATTTACAGATAATGTACTCACCCCCTTGTCATCCAAGATGTTCATGTCTTTCTTTCTTTAGTCGTAAAGAAGTTATATTTGAGGAAAACATTTCTGCATTTTTCTCCATATAATGGACTGATATGGTGCCCCGATTTTTGAACTTCCAAAATGCAGTTTAAATGTGGCTTCAAATGATCTCAAATGCAGTTGTAAATGATCCCAGCCGAGGAAGAAGGGTCTTACCTAGCAAAACGATTGGTTAATTTCATTAAAAAAAAAAAAAAAATACAATATAAATACTTTTTAATCTCAAACGCTCATCTAGCTCTGCTTGAACTCTGTGCATTCTGGTTAAAGACAATTAGGGTATGTCGAAAAACTCCAATCGTGTTTTCTCCCTCAACTTCAAAAATCATTTCAAAATTGTCCTACATTGCTGCAGAAGTACTGACCCAGTCTTTACAAAGTGAACATGCAAAGAAGATCAAACACCATTAACAAAAAAAGGTAAAACAGCGATACAGGACAATTTTGAAGTTGAGGAAGAACATGAGATGAGTTTTTCGACATACCCTAACTGTCATGAACTGGGAAAAAACTGAGTTCAGGCAGAGAAAACAAGACAAACGTTTGACAGTAAAAAAAATTCAAAAATTGAATAATTTTATGAAAATAACAGATTGTTTCGCTATATAAGACCCTTCTTCCTTAGCTGGGATCGTTTACAACCGCATTTGGGATCGTTTGATGCTGCATTTAAACTACATTTTGGAAGTTCAAACTCGGGGCAGCATAGAAGTCCACTATATGGAGAAAAATGCTAAAATGTTTTCCTCAGAAAACAATTTCTATACGACTGAAGAAAGAAACACATGAACATCTTGAATGACAAGGGGGTGAGTACATTATCTGTAAATTTTTGTTCTGGAAGTGGACTTCTTTAAGTTTAGGTGTAGGGTAGGATTAAGGGATCTAAAAAAAAATGCTCACACAGAATCAGGCATTAATATGTGCTTTACAGGTATTAATAAGTGGCCAATATGCTAGTAATATGCATGGTTATAAGCAACTAGATAATAGTGAGAATTGGTCTGTAAACTAAAATGTTACCATGCATTTTTATTTAATTTAAGGTAATGCTTCAACCACTGTTTTTAGTTTTCCTGTACTTTCCCTAAATTATTTAATTTCAGTTAATAAAAATGTGTTTGAGAGATGTTTGTGTTACCCTAAGTGCCATCTTCATCTTAAGCGTAGCACCGGGTCCTGAGTTCTTGAGTGGGAATCGCTGACTGAGAGTCATCTGATCCTCCTGCAGCAGCTTTGACAGAGGAAGAGAAATCGTCCCTAGGGAACACTCGTGCTTCTCATCCTTTACCTGCACACACACACAAAGCATAAGTCTGTGACTGATATGAGACATATCACTGTGTTGTAAACACTGCAACTTCCAGAATATTATATATATTTGAGTCGATTTTTATTAAGGGGGACATCAGATGCCCATTTTCCACAAGCTGGTATGATTCTTATTGTCTTCATGAAATGTCCACAACATACTATTTTTTTTTTTTTTAATTCCTCAATGGTCACGTAAAACAACATCCTTTTTACCTTGTCAAAAACAGCTCTGTTCACAGCGACCCATTTCAGTACATGTCTCTTTAATTGTGAATGAGCTACTGCTTGGTCCACCCCTCTTTTCTGTTTTTTTTTGTGTATTTAGTGAAACATTATCATCGAAAACAAAACTAATCCACTGTGTCTTCAGTGGCTCTGATGTCGAGAAAATCAAGACTCTTATGTTAACTTCTACATCCAACTACAAAACACCTTCATTGCTTACAAGACATTGTTGTCGCTACAGCTGCTTGAGTGTGGAGAAAATGGCGGACAGTATACAGCTGGCTGAGGGTGGGAATATGCTAATACGGGACAGTCCATCAGTGATCGGGGACGGAGCTTGAGCAATATGACATCATACGGCTCACAAAATCAAAACGGCTTGATAATTTAGACTGTTCAGGTTTTTTGGGGATTAACTGTAAAAATGCTACAGTAAAAACCTTTTACATGGTTAATGACAAGTTTCCCTGCAATATACGTTAAAAACCTGTATTGGACACTGGATGTAATTTCACAGTAGTCTACCGTAAAATTTACAGTGAATAACTGTAAATTGACATTCCCAGAATTTCATGTGTTACATTTTTTAAATTTGATGTTTTTTTTTTATTTTTTATTTTTTGCTGAAATAACGGTTTCTTCTTTGTTTTTTCTTCTGTTCTTATCAGTTTTGTACATTAGGGTTTTATGTTACATCTAATGTTGTTGAATGTTTATTGCATTATTTCAGTTTCTTGTGTGTTACCATGATGGTGTTTAGTGTTTGTGTGAATGACACTTTGCACCTTCTGTATATGTTAATATTTAAAAGCTGCTTGTGATGGGCTTTGGTTCATCATGTGACTTTCTCATCACCACCTGCTTTTAGTGGTTATCAGTGTATTACAAAGGTGCAAAACGGATTTCAGTACTTCAACAGGTTGGCACATAAACATTACATATCAGTTAATGAAATTATGGAATTTATATTGTAAATTCACGTTAAAACCGTAAAACTTAAAATGTTGCTACCATATTTTTATGGTAAAATTCTGGTGCCGTTTTTTACCGTAAATTTAACGTTTTTTTGTTTTTTTTACAGTGAGTGAATGGATTTTTATAATTGTAAGGTGATTGTGTCAACACACTGCTAAGACGTTTATACGCAAACACCATGTAAAAGTAAATTTTGTGTCCAATGTCACCTTGATGAAGAGAACAAACATGCAGCAAAATGCATAGCAGGGCAACAAATCCAGTCTAAATACATCACTTAGTAGGGGATAGCTAGTATGAGACCAAAGGTAGGTTTGCTATTATTGTTACACTTTCCTACAATATCAATAACAGTGTTTGCTTCCCCTTGCAGTGTTCAAATCTTTGACCTTTCAGGGACCAGCTCAAATTTTGAACCATGAAGCCACAATACCCTGTGTGCAAGTGAATGCATGTTTGTGCTTTACCTCCACTTCAAGTTCTTGACACTTTGGATTGTGGATCAGGAATGTGAAGGCCTCCTCCCAAAGCGGCTCGTTGGTTTTATATCTTGTCTGTAACAAGAAGAGAATGTAAAACATTAACCATTACATTTTTAACAATGAAAACACAAAGGCTCTGAATTCGAATTATTTTACCACCTTAAAAAATTCACAGTTAAGTCTTAAGCAAACTTGCTATGCACATTTAAATATAAAGGCAGATTAGATAAAGGGCAATCACTTGTGCGTGTCAGAGTGTTTACCTTGCTCTCAAACGACTTGTGTCCCACAGTAAACTGGACGAATGGACTGGGCACACTGGTGACCTTTTTACCAGACTGAAGAGCATACAAATTGTTATTAACAACCCTTCCACATTAAACACATAATGCACAAATAAACACTGTCAACCTTAACCACACACTTACTAAAGCAAATATCAACAGGTTTTCAAACAAACAATAATAGTGTCATCTCAAACACGTATGAATCTACAGTGCATATTTGCACACTAATGACTCTAAATGATTCTTAGTAACCATATATCATATTTACTCTCATCTAGATTTGCAATGACTATGTACCAAACCTGGCATGCTGTCCATTACCACAGACAATTACATGGAAAGCTGAGCAGGCAGCACTGTGAATAAATGTTTAAACTATGTGATTATCACATTTTAAGCATAACCATAACATTTAAACATTTCATATGTTTGCATAAGATTGTTTTCCACCATTTTCTGTTTAAAGTTAAATTCAAACTCAGACCAAAGAGAGCCATAAATCATATTTACTTGAATAGAAAAAGTCCAAATTCTACAAAAATGATTGTCAAGATTATGTATGAATAACATATTTTGAATTAGCACTAACATGTAATTAAATGATACTGTAAAATTTAAAATCAAGTAAAAAGAATTTTCACTGAGCATTACTACTGTGCAAATTATTGACCTTGATAATAGACAGCATGCCATGGATTTAGTCCAGATTCATGTTTGAAATATTCTATTAGATATAAAAGTTGAAAATATTCAAAAATATTTTATTTATTTCCTTAAATTAAAAGAAAAAACAGTCATCATTTCCTCTTAAGAATGCCATGTACTACATTAATAACAGGATATAAATTCTAAAAACTTGTTGGATTCAAGCAAGGTCTTTTATGTTGCATTTATGCAAGGTTGTGTGTATAATCTTGATTCATAAATTGCTTGAATTAAATGCAATCAATTCAGAATTGGTAAAATGAGATTGGAAAGCTGGCTGAGATTTCCACAAGAGAAACAGTCTGTGTGTTATTCAGAGTCTGAATTCAGTGCGTTTCAGACAGTCAGATGCACACGCAGGTCTGCATGCGGTTAATTAAAGCACACAAACAGCACACACTGTACCTGTTGCGGAAGGATCTTAAATCGACATAAACTACCATCTGTCTATACTGTATGTGTGTGTAGATTGAGAAAACTGGTTGTGTTACCTTTAGCGCTTTATTGACTGTACCCTTCTTCAGACCTGCATTGTTGAATTCTAAAGGATTGCGCTTATTTCCCCAAGCAGAAAAGGACGAGACGTACACGCGCACACAAACACACAGACAAATACAAATACAGGCAGGATTATTAGGAGGATGGCATGCGGAGTTAAATTCATAATTGCACAAAAACAAAAACACACAGACATCCTGGAGTACTCACTCAATCATACACAACAAAATGAATGATTATGGAATTAATGCATGGTTAATTTGATGAAATTGAGAAAAGATAAGGCTTTGTTGTATTTTATCTGTAGAACTGTTCAAATGATAAAGCACCCCTAGCATATTTCTATTCAATCGCATTTGTTTAGTGATGCCTGGAGAGTGGGCACATGAGAGGACACAATTCAGATGTGATGAAGAAAGAGTGATAGAAAGAAACATGAAAGAGAAATATAGACAAGGCAATCCAAAGAGAATCAGTCCAACCCACACTTCACTGCAAATTAACCCGCAACAAATCTGATTGCAGAAACATGGCACAACATGGGCACTGCAGAACACTACAGGACACTTGAATTTACTTAGACGCTTTCAGTGACTGATGAAAATGATAGAATGAGGCATGGGCTGATACAGCAACAGTTATACAACAGATATGGTCTACAAATTTGATTGAGCTTCCAAATGTGTTGATATTTCATAAAATAACAGCGGAGCTTTTGACACTTTGTTTTGGCTCCCCCGGCAGAGACACGCAACATTTAATTCTGTTTTCGTGTAGAACTTATTGTGCACAACAAAAAAAAGACAAAGTAGCTGTCTAAAAGTAGTTTGCTTACTCTGTATGTATAAACTGTTGCATAAAAGCAATATCACACTCCCTATCATCTATGGCTGGATCACAGCCATGATGAACAGCACTCTTGTTTGTGTGACATTGCTTAATCATGTATTTCATACAGTGAAGTGCAGAGTAAGACCCATTTCATTCAACATGCTTCCAAAATTGACACTCTACTGCAGCACTTACATCTTTACGTAACATCCACCAACACAAACACTTTTGTTTAAGATTGCAATCCGTACGTTTTTTTCTAATGTTATTGAAAGAAGTTTCTTAAGCTTTCCAAGGAAGTTCAGTAAAAACAGAAATATTGTGAAAATTATCAAATAATTTTAATTCCAGCAATTTTGTGCATGCCTATGAAAGCCCGTTTCTGCCACTGAATAAATAATAAAAAAAGTAATTGCATTTTTTGTCTCAAAATTCTGAGAAAAAAATCAAAGCTGTGAGTTTGTATCATGCGATTCTTACTGTTTTTTCTCGCAATTATGAGTTTACATCTTTGCATGATTTACACTCGCAATTCTAACTTTTTTTCAGACTTTTTCCTCAGAGAGTTTCGTAAGAATTGTAAGTTTACAACGCCGGGTTTGCGAGCTTGTCACGCAATTCTGACTTTTTGCAAGTTTATGTTTCACAATTGTTAAAAAAAAAAAAAATCAGAACTGTGAGTTTGTATCATGCAATTCTGAGAAAAAAAAATTCAGAACTGTGAGTTTATATCATGCAATTCTAAGAAAAAAAATCAGAACGGTGAGTTTGTCTCACAATTCTGAGGAAAAAAGCCACTAAAACACTAAAGCCTCCATTATACTAATCGCACTTTTTTTCTGACTTTTTTCCTTTGTGTTGTCATTTGAATTGTGAGTTTAAATCTCATGATTTTAAGTTTATGTCATGCAATTCTGACTTTTTGTGAGTTTACATCTCACAACTCTGAGAAAAAAAATCAGAACTGAGTTTATATCTCTCAATTCTGAGAAAAAAATCAGAACTGCGAGTTTATATGCCACAATTCTGAGGGAAAAAAAATCTGAACTAAGTTTATATCTCACAATTCTGAGGAAAAAAGTCAACACTGTGAGTTTGCATCGTGCAATTCTTAGAAAAAAAGTCAGAACTGTGAGTTTACCTCAATTCTGAGGAAAAAAATCTGAACTGTAAGTTTATATTTCACAATTTGTAGGAAAAAAAGTCAACACTGTGAGTCTGCATCATGCAATTCTGAGAAAAAAAAGTCAGAACTGTGAATTTCTCACAATTCTAAGAAAAAAAAATCTGAACTGTAAGTTTATATCTCACAATTTTGAGATGAAAGTCAGAACTGTAAGTTTGTATCATGCAATTCTGAGGAAAAAAAAATCAAAACAGTTTGTATCTTGCGATTCTTACTGTTGTTTCTCGCAATTACGAGTTTACATTTTTGCATGATATACACTCACAATTCGAACTTTTTTTCAGACTTTTTCCTCAGAGTTTTGTGAGAATTGTTTACAACGCTGGGTTTGCGAGCTTGTCACGCAATTCTGACTTTTTGCAAGTTTATATTTCACAAATCTGAGAAAAAAATTCAGAACTGTGAGTTTATATCATGCAATTCTAAATTCTAAATCTGAACCTAAGTTTATTTCACAATTCGTAGGAAAAAAGTCAACACTGTGAGTTTGCATCATGCAATTCTGAGAAAAAAGTCAGAACTGAAAGTTTATATCACAATTCTGAGGAAGAAAAAGTCAAAAATGTGAGTTTATATCTCACAATTTTGAGATAAAAGTCAGAACTGTAAGTTTGTATCATGCAGTTCTGAGAAAAAAAAAGACAGAACTGTGAGATAAAACTGTGAGGCGGAAACAGGCTTCCATACATGCGTCCTGTTATCATATCATATTTCACTTTTTTTTTTTTTTTTTTTGCATTTTTCTAATGATTGTTCATTAAAAAAAAAATAAATAAAAATACCTCCAAGGTACTATCAGTGCTCAGCCAATCTTCTTTTTAGATATTATTATCATTACTGGCCAATAAAAAACTTGATCAGCAATACACTCATAACCACATAACCTCATTTAACTCTCCAAACAAGGCTGACAACTGCGTTCTGTTGCTGTGTGAACATAGTCAAAATGTTTTCACTGAACCACCTCTATATTCAAATGCCCTCTTTAAAGAAACAAAATGCACCTTTACAGTGAAAAAACAACAGCACGCACAAAAATGGCTGCATTAACACCTCTAATACAGACTATTTATATTATGCAAAATGCAGGCAGGGCCTCTGTAAACACTAGCATGTTGTCACAATGAACCACGACATAAACAAATACAAACAAAACAGGCCTCAGAGTTTAAACAGCTTTACAGGAAGATTTTACATGCAAAGGGGAAGCTGAGATGTAACTATGAAACATTTGTAAATGAAAGAACCAGCTGTTAATGCACCGAATGCAGGTAAAATGCAAGCACGCCATTCTAATGAAATGCCAGCAGAGTGACTCACAAACATCGTCCTGTAGAGGGCAGAAGTGTTCTCACAGAACACCAGCCCGGCAGAGCGGCGCTCTCCCAGACACCCACTGCCCACGTGCCCCTCAAAAACACTCTTCACCCAGAGCGACAGGAAACCAGAGTAGGACAACAGAAAGAAACAGAGGATGAAAGGAGAAAAGACAAGGCAAGTGTAGTAGAAGTGACACCTGATGAAACAGGGACAGTGAAGAATAGAAAAATAAGGAAGTAAGAAAGGAAAAAAGCTAGTGTGAGTGTGTATGTATGTATGTGTGTGTGTGTGTATTAAGGCTCACTGGCAGATTTTTGGCTGAGTCCAGATGCACCAACAGTAATGCTGATGACAGTCCATCATTGGCCTGCCCTTTATCTGCTTTAATGCTGCTTAAAACCTGTAAAGCAACACATAAAAGGTTAATCAATGCTGGCTCTGTGGTGTGTGTGATCTACATTGTGGGGATTTCCCTTTTAAAAGGGATGTCTTATTTTAGATCTAATAATTATCATAGAACATTATGTTGCATTATCTCTTAGTGTGTAGAAATGGGTGATTTCAGAGTTTAAAAGTACATACTCTAAGTTTGGGGTCAGTAAGTTTTTTTAGTTTGAAAGAAAGTAATCTTTTTATTCAGCAAGGAGCCATTAAATTGATCAACAGTGAAAGAATCCTGAAAAAATGTATCACAGTTTCCACAAAAATATTAAGCAGCAAAACTGCTCTTTTCAATATTAATAAATGTTTCTTGAGTGTCAATTCAGCATATTAGAATTACTTCTGAGAGAGCATGTGACACTAAAGACTTGAGTAGTAAAAATATACATTTTATTTCACAATATTTCTACTTTTACTGTATTTTTGATCAAATAAATGCAGTCTTGGTGAGTGCCCATGCTACCTATGACTGGTTTTGTGGTCCAGGGTCACATTTGTTATTTGATCAGTAAAGCCTAAGAGCCAGTTTTACTAACCTCCTGCACCAGCGCAAACCATCTTTTAGCATTAAAACTGTACTGTCAGACATAAAACGTGCAGTGATAAATTTGTGCTGAAAAGGCATGGACAAGGTTATTTTTGCGCCTGACCTTACTGAATATGCATTTGCATTAGGAGTTTCCCTTTAAGACGCAAAATTTACGGCAGGAGACAACGCATTTTACTAACTTTTGCACTCATCAAATTACTGCCATTTGTGCCATTATTTAATGCCCGAAAAAAGCATGTCTTAAACTATTTTGCACTTGAATTGACTGCAATTATTGTTGCTATGAGGAGACACCGCAGAAAACTGAAATCGCGTGGTAGAAGGGAGAGGATTTTTTCCACATGTATTAATTTATTTGGAATGCCAGAAGAATACATTATTCGAACATATCGTTTGCCAAGTCTTGTTATTTTTAATTTGCTTCAGGAAATAAAAGACAACTTGGAACCCTAAACTAGGAGTCACGCAATATCATGTCTATCTATCTATCTATAACTTCTAAAAAGCCTTCATTTTTTGGCCTCTGGTTCTTTTCTTTATTTCTTTATTCTTTATTTGTGACTACGCTAATTTGTGCTACTCTTGGTATATTGCGTTTGTCAATATGTAAATAAGATGTTGTGTCTGTGTTCTTTAATTTGCGCATTGTTAGTAAATCACCCGCAGAAATTTCTACTTCTGCTAATTTGCCCTGTTTAGTAAAACTGGCCCTAAATCGTTAACACAAGAAATATAATATCACTTTAATGTGTATAAGAGGTGTGTTGTTACCTCATCGAGTTTATCGGGTGTAGGGAGAAGAGAAAGCCATTCAATCTTCAGGTGAAGCTTTCCTGTAGCAACATCATCAAGTACAAACCACTACACACACCAGAAGAAACACACACACACAGGTGAAACAGGGAGAGGATTTATCATATGAAAACATATGTCTAATTCAAGACAATACTTTATAATAATAATACATTATTAAAGCTATAGTTCACTCAAACATGAACATTCTGCAGTTATTTACTCATCCTCTGATTCTTATGATGTTTTTGTCATCTATTTAAGTCCCATTCACTTCCATTTTTGGAAAAGAGGGGACAGGACATTCTTCTAAAATCTACTATTCATGCTCCGCCAAAGAAATTTAGTCCTAAAGGCTGATTAAATCATGCAAAGTTAAGCTTTTTTTTCTATACAAGCTCATTCAAATATGAAGCTAGACAGACTTAAGACCAAAAAAAGACAAAAAGGCTTTTTTTTGTACCTCATCTACTTTCTGTTCCTTCTCTAGCTCATCTATGTTGATGGTAATGCTAAAGAACACAGGAGGAAAAACATCAAATGATTAAAAACACATCCACACATCTTGACAATCTTTAAAGGGATAGCTCACCCAAAAATGAAAATTCTGTCATTAATTATTCACCCTCATGTCATTCCAAACCTGTAGACCTTCGTTCATCTTTGGAACTCAAATTAAGATATTTTTAATGAAATTCAAGAGGTTTCTGACCCTGCATAGACAGCAAAGCAACTGACATGTTCATGGCCCAGAAAGGTAGTAAAGACATTGATTAAATAGTCCATGTGACAGAGGTTCAACCTCAATTTTATAAAGCTACGAGAATACTTTCTGTGCACAAGGCGAACAAAAATAATGACTGATGCCACTATTTTATCGATGTCCTCACTACCTTTCTGGGCCCTGAATGTGGTATTTATTGCTGTCTATGCAGGGTCAGAAAGCTCTCAGATTTCATCAAAAATATCCTAATTTGTGTTCTGAAGATCAATGAAGCTCTTACGGGATTGGAACAACATGACGGTGAGTAATTATTTGGTGATGGTAATTAAATTTTTGGATGAGCTATCTCTTTAAGGTGGAGTATTATCACTTATTATCGTAATTATTTGATGATTGATTAGATCAATCACAGCTATTACCTTCCCAAATAATCATCCTTATCATGGTCTTCATCATAAAGCTCTACCTCCAGATTCTGTCCTGTGTTATCATGCACAAATGCCTAAAACACACATACACACCTTGGGTTGGTAAATAAAAACATGTCAGAGAAGTCCAGAGAAGTCAGATTCAATGACAAATTAGTCTCTTACCTCATAAACTTCATTCCATTTAGGATTAACTGTTTCCTTGATGATTTTGGATCTGAAGAGCTGATTGCCGAGCTTAATGACGCCATACGGGTCTGACTTCCCTTTTATCAGACCACCCAGAAACGTGTCCTTCCCTACCAGGTCCTGTGCCTCCAGAAAGTGAATCCGCAGAATACCCTACAACAAAAACACACTCTGATATAAATGTTGTGTTTATATACATGTATGCATGGGTATGTGAAGTGTACAAGTGTGTCACCTTTGGCATGGGGAAGCGGAGTTTGGAAATCTGTGCATCATTTACAAGCGGAACAGTGATTTTGTTTGGGAGCACGAGATAACTGTATATGATATCCTGAATAATGCTGTCACACAGACCACTGCGAAAGACAGAGAGAAAGAAAGATTAGTGAAGATGATGTCAGTCACAAATCAGGCAAGTGGATACAATTCAATCTGTCATCCATCAATAAATTCTTGCAGCTTCTGACTAGTTTTTTCACAAACAATATGGGATATTTTAAAGGGCAAGACTTTGCATTTTCAAGCATTTTCAGCAGCCTGAAGTATTTCTGTGTATAAAAAGCTTGATTTTGGGTTGAATGTCTATTCTTATTATTTATGTTCAGATATAAAACAAATATCGTTCACTGCTTTTTTGCATTCACCAAATACACATGCTCACAGCTTGAACCATGTGAAATTAAACATTTGGGATAAGGCAGCGGTTCACAGGATGACTTACATTTTTTAAACACATTATTAATAATAAACTTTATATTTATATTCTAACTGATACACTGTAATGTTTTAATTTAACTGAAATGCTAAAATCATACAATCAAAGTAATATTTTTAAAACATTCCCCCTAAACAACTATTGTTTTTTTTTTTTTTCTTCACAGTTGCTGATAAGGTCTGAAATCACAAAATTAATTGTGGTTAATTAGTTCATGAACACTCCCAGTTTCTGTAAACAAAAAGCTGGAAAACAAGTAGCTTTGGCTTAAGGACACCTGAAATATCAGGGAAAACATATATTGAATATCATGTTGAACAACACTGCTGTTCAAAAGTTTGGAATCAGTAAGATTTTTAATGCTTTTTTAGTCTCTTATACTCAAAGTTCCATTTATTTAATCAAAAATACAGTAAAAAAAAAAGAAACAATATGAAATATTATTGCAAAATAACAGTTTTCTGTTCAAACATACTTTAAAATTTAATTTATTTCTGTGATGCAAAGCTGAAATTTCATCAGCTATTACTCCAGTCTTTAGTGTCACACAATGCTTCAGAAATCATTCTAATATGCTAGTTTATTATCAATGCTTTTTTTTCAGGATTCTTTGATGAATAAAAAGTTGAAAAGAACAACATTTAGTCAAAACAGAAATTTTAGATAGTCTAAGTTCTATCTAAATTATTTTCTATTTACTATCATTTTTTATCAATTTAACACATCCTTGCTGAATAAAAGTATTAATTTCTTTCAAAGAAAGAAAGAAAAATTACCCCAAACTTTAAACAGTAGTGTGTATTGTTACAAAAGATTTCTATTTTAAATAAATGATGTTCTTTTTAACTTTTTATTAATCAAAGATTCCTGAAAAAAAAATATTAAGCAGCACAACTGTTTCCAAGATTGATAATAAATCAGCATATTATAATGATTTTTAATATGGATCATGTGACACTGAAGACTGAAGTAATGATGCTGAAAATTCAGCTTTGCATCAAAACAATAAATTCCATTTTAAACCATATTAAAATAGAACACCACTATTTTAAATTCCCATAATATGTCGGAATATTACTGTTTTTTCTGTATTTTTAATCAAGTAAATGCAGCCTTAATGAGCAGAAAAGAATTTAAACATTAAAAATCTTACTGATCCCAAACTTTTGAATGGCAGTGCACGTGGGGCTTTCGAATCAATAATGATGAGAACCACTAGGATGTGGAGAAGAATTAAAGCACTATAATGGTTCCTCCATCCTCCTCCAGCAGTTCTCCATTAGTACAATTTAGATTTAACTACTGCCACTTATAGTTGTTTACAGTCCCTTCACAAACACTGTGTTAATGAGTGCATCTATAGCATTATTTTTCAATTAACTTGCATTTCAGCTTGAACATGTAGCACACCGGCATTGATTAATGTATTCTTCAGAGATCACTGATGTCTAACCAGAAAAGAGCATGAAACGTGACTCTTCTGTGAAGGTGTGTGTATGTATGTATGTGTGTGTGTGAGAGAGAAAAAAATAAAATAACAAATGACAAGATCTCCCCACGCCCAAACCACAACACCAGCTCCACCTATGATATGACTATAAAAGGAGAAAAAGAGAGAGAAAGTAAGAGACCGAGAGAGTGACTCCACTGGGAAAACACATTAAACTCTACATTTGGACACACACGCACACACGCTGACGGTTGGAGATCACAGTGCGGACTTTCAGATAAAACACACTATTAAAGACCCCAACATTTCCCCACCATCAAAAGTGGGTGTAAACGCGGATCCTCTGATGTGGTCTGACAGGAAGAGCAGCATTTCTGAGACTGGAGTGAGCATGCATAATGTTTGTGTGAGAGACTGTTATCTGTGTCACCTCAAAATATAAAATAGGTTATGTGACAGCATGTGTGCATTTCAACTCTCTAGTTTTATGAAACTGACATGACGCGATTACATGATGTGTGATGGCTGACAACATGTATCACTCACTTTATTCCAGGGATGTCCAGCATATTTGTAAGACCTGTCCAGTTTATATCCAGCAGCTGAGAGAGAAACAAACACATGTAACAATATTTAATACATAAGGTTGTACATGTATGCAAATGCTTGTTTTTTTAGTAGAATACATCCTTCATCTTTCACAGCAGCAACAAAGCCACTGATCAAATACAGTGGAACAGTCATTGGTTATAAGTATAATCAGATATATCTGGGGTTGTCACATTTTTTTTTGTTTGTTTTTTCACACACCAGGGCTACATATATTTAATCAAAAATACAATACAATAGTAACATTGTAAAATAAATAATATTACAAATGTAAAATTACTGTATTCTATTTTAATATACTTTAAAATGTAATTTATTCTTGCGATCAAATCTGAATTTTCAGCATCATTACTCCAGTCTTCAGTGTCACAAGATCCATATTAAAAATCATAATATGCTGATTTATTATCAATCTTGGGAACAGTTGTGCTGCTTCATTTTTTTTTTTTTTTCCCCAGGAATCTTTGATTAATAAAATGTTAAAAAGAACATCATTTATTTAAAATAGAAATCTTTGGTATTCAGAAATCATTCTAATATGCTGATTTGCTGCTCAAGAATTATTATCTTATAAGGTTGAAAACAGTTGTGCTTTAATTAATAGAAGTTCTTTAGATCAATATTTTGGATCAAGATATTCAAGTAACATGAATAAACCACTGAAAATGAGCTAAATTAATGAGACAAGTTTAAAAGAAATAGATTTACATCTTATTTGAACAGATTCTGCAGAGCAGGTCAGAGCGGTGCTCTGATTCTGAGAAAAACTCTTAGTGGAGTAACAAGGGCGTGGGTTATTATTAAATAATTTGCACATTCTCATCATTCTTTATATTGTATGATTGTCTAATGCAAGAAATGCCAGGAATGTAGTAGAAAAAACGAATCAGAAACAAAGACAGTGAAAGAATGCGTCACGTTTTAACATGTGACACGTGTGTGTATATGTGATGTTAACGTACAGGTTTCTTGAGGAAGAACAAAGACAGTGCACCAATCAGAGGCATGTCTCCAAGCAATGGCTCCATGATGACCCTCAACACCCCATTAAGCTAGAAATACAAACAAATAAAAGGTAAGATTATAATATTTTGCAGAGTAAATCTGACATTTAATAGATGTATTAAAATAAATTTTAAAATGCATTACAATTGAACCACAGATGAACTATTTTAACAATGTCCTTACTACCTTTTTTGGGCCTTGAATGTTCAAATGCTGACTATGCAGGGTCAGAAAGCTCTCGGGTTTCATCAAAAATATCTTAATTTGCAAAGATGTAGGTCCTAGTGACAGAATTTTCATTTTTGGGTGAACTTTCCCTTTAACTACTAGCACCATCCACATATATTATATACACAGGTGACCTGAATTTGAATCCTGCTTGGGTTGTTTCCCGATACCACCACCTCTCTTAATGTTTCCTGTAACAGCTCCACTATCCTCTTCAGTTAAAGCCAAAAAGCTCATACTGTATAAATAATTAAAAAAACATCTGCTTGTAGATATGAGAAGGGACTAACATTATCTCTAATGCCTGACTATAAACCAACAAAGCAAAAAGCTCTGTTACACAGTTCAAGCTCATATCAGTGCTCATGTGTGGTCACTCTGATTGTTATCAGGGTAATGGGGCCTACTCAAATGTAAGCAACTTATGTAAGCAACACACAAACAGGCATCTGTTACACTCTTACCTGTATGCTCTTGATTCCTGCACGGCAGTAGTATTTCTTAATGTCCACATCGATTTCAGTGTTTCCGACAAAACTAGACAAATACAACAACATACAAACAGACTTTAAATATCTCAAGCCTGATAATTAGGACGTAAGGCAGTGGTAAACTTTATCTGTGTGTATTTTACCTGATTTGTAGGTCCATAATAATCTGTCGTTTATCTACATTCTCTGTATAAACTTTCACTCCATCCACCCTGAGAGGCTGCAGACAGACGAAAAGTTGTTTTATTTTGTTTGTAAGTGTATGTATGTGTGTGGGTTTACTACACTACCAGTCAAAAGTTTTTGAACAGTTTATTTGAACTTTTGAACAAGATATTTAATGTTTTTAAAGAGGTCACTTCTGCTCACCAAGCCTGGATTTATTTGATCCACAGTACAGCAAAAACAGTCAAATTTAGAAATATTATTATTAATATTAATTATTAAAATAATTGATATTTATTTGAACATATTTTAAAATGTAATTTATTCCTGTGATTTCAAAGCTGATTTTTTAGCATCATTACTGCAGTCACATGATCCTTCAGAAATCATTCTAATATTCTGATTTGCTGCTCAAAAAAAAAAACATTTATTATTATTATTATTATGTTGAAAACAGCTGAGAAGACTTTTTCAGGTTTCTTTGATGAATAGAAAGCATTTATCTGAAATAGAAACCTTTTGTAACATTATAAATGTCTTTATGATCACTTTTGATCAATTTAAGGCATCCTTGCTAAATAAATGTATTAATTTCTAAATTTCAAAAATAAAAATTATACTGACTCCATGCATTTGAATGGTATAATGTATAATGTAACAAAAGCTTTTTATTTCAGATAAATGCTGATCTTTGGATCTTTCTATACATCAAAGAATCCTGAAAAAAAATTACTCAACTGTTTTAAATATGAAAAATAATAATAATAACAATAACAAATGTTTTTTGAACAGCAAATCAACATATTAGAATGATTTTTGAAGAATCATGTGACACTGAAAATGTAGCTTTGATCACAGGAATAAATTACTTTTTAAAATACATTCAAATAGAAATCAGTTATTTTAAATAGCAAAAATATTTTACAATTTCACTGTTTTTGCAGTACTTTGGATCAAATAAATGCATGCTTGATGAGCAGAAGAGACTTCTTTAAAAAAAACTTTACTATTCAAAAACTTTTGACTGGTAGTGTAATTTTACATAATTCAATAAAATATTTTATATAATTAATAAATTAAATTTAAATAATTTGTAATTATTTATAGACATAAAAAATGAAATGTGCTATTTAAAATCTGTAGTTTTAATGGTCTTATTTGCATTTAATTTGAATGCAAATATTTTCTTTCTGGGTTGGTTTAGGGTTTGAGTTAGTTTGGTCTGTGGAATGCTCTTATTTAGAAAGCTAGATAAACATGTGCATGTACCTTGTCCCCCATGTCTATCTTGGAGAAGGTGAATGTACTAAGGTGCGCATTGGCTCCCTGCACCGCTGGTTCAATGGTCTCTCTGAAGATTTTATCTACAAACTGACAAATATATGGCCACATCTGATGTACAGTCTGTTGGAAAAAAAAGAGAAAGAGAGAGAGTTAATACTCTTGAGGAGACATTTCTGGGTTAGCACAGATTCAGATCTATTTTTATAAATCTACACCACCACACACACATACCTTGTTGAGCCACTCCACTCTCTCCACATCTGGAAAATGAACCTGAAACACAAAACAGACTGAATAATAAGAATGTTTTATTTTAATGGAAATTTTAAACACATTCATTAGTCACCAGCAGACAGTAACAGCTCTCAAAATAACTAAACAAAATCAATATTTGTACATTTTATCACAATGACTCATGTTCATTCTTCAAACATAGAGGATGTAGTGAAAAGATCCATTTGGTCATGAGTTGATGATGTAAATGGAGAAGCTAAATTTCCTCTTCTCTAACTCTTAAAATGAACTAGTATTAGTCTCATTACTCATCATATCCATTACTCATTACATGACCACATTATAATGATACAGTGTGGCTATTAACTAGAACATTTTGTTACCCTGCTAAAGACCAGCAAACTACAGGTGCTAACAGAACATACTTTCTCAGTTTGTCTCTCCATCTCACTGAGAGCAAACGACGCAATAAAACTAAAATTTTTCATTTTCAACAATAAATCTGTCACCACTACAAACTTCACACCCTTGTGAAGTAGGATTAGAAATCAGTCTTTTTTTTCCCCAATAACATGAATGTCCAATAAGTGGTATTTGAGCATCTAAATTCTTCAGATGCTGACATAGCACTAAACATACAACTAGTGAAGTCCAATTCACAAACAAATGACTCTTTTGATGAATCTAAAGAGTTACTCGCTCACTGAATCACAGGGACGTCTGGTAATGATCTTTGCAATGGAAATTTTTTGATGAAGACTGGCGAAGGATGGGATGTCTGAGTTAAAAGTACTTTTCTGATTTTTAGTGTAAATTACATGGCAATTCATAGTTTTTTCCTTCCAAAATCCATAACCATGTTACATTGTTTTACAATACAATTATATATTATGCAATGTAAAGCCATTTACAATTTTTCACTGTACACTGTAAAGATGATTTTTGTGAAGTTGTTGTTTTACTTAATTTCAAGTTTAATTAAGTGTGCAACTTGTTTCTTTGTAATCAACCATGAAATTTACTTGGAAACCGGAAATTGCTTCTACACTAAATCTTTTTTCTTTTGTTTATGATAAATTACCTTACCATATCACACAGTTAAGTTAGCTTAGTTAACTGTTAACCAGGTTTTTGCTGTAGTCTTGTTCTGTAAAAACTGCAAACATTTTTACAGTGTAGAAATGCGAACTGTTACTATTTACTCATTAAATCACGAAAATGTACAGCTACTAATGTGTTTCTTTCTTAATGCCATGCCAATTTCCATGGAAATTCAATGTGGAATTCAGGTTTAATTTACCATGAAATCAAAAATTACAATTGTATTTTTTTTTTTTTTTTACACAGTGTAGAAGTATTTATTATGATTTATCCTTGCACATCATTTTTTAAAAATTGATTTGCACTTGTAATCTTTAGTCAAAAACATTAACTTCCCCTCTCCCTCTCAGCGACATCTCTTCATGACGTAAGACTTGAAAAAAGAGGCTGGACTATGCTGACTGTGCAATGACCAGGCTTTTCGCACACTTCACCGAGAGTTTAACTGACAGGCGATCTGACCAATCATAACACCGAATTTTGCCATTTTGTTTGACAAACAAACCAGACAGGAGTGTTAGTTTAACATCAGTAGTCAAACTTGAAAATGGTGTACTTCCATGGTTAAGACAACATATTTCATGCTATAATTAGCAGGAAGAGACTGATTCACGTTTGAACCACTAGAACTGAGACGCTATAGTGATCTGCCACATTAAAGAACTCCAAAAAGAATATTTAATGTTTGAATTTCTTTTTTTAAACAAATGACAAAATTTGAAAGCTGAGACTGTACCAAAAGTAACCTGCTGTCTTCTCTGTCGGCACTTCGTCAGTGTATTCTTTGCTCTGCAATGTATTTTTCACTGTGTGAGTTCAAGCAGCGAGTGAACTGATCATCTCTTCCTCTTTGCTACTAGTTATAGCATGAAATAAACATGAATGAACAATACTTATGTGTTGTCTCAACTGCAGAAATATACAATACACCATAGTCCACTGACTTTAAACTAATTCTCCTGTTTGAATTGTATGTTGGACAAACTGGGGGATTCTGCATTATGATTCGTCAGTTTGGCTGTCAATCAAACTGGCTAAGGGTGAAATTAGTTTACATTTGAACCGTATTTTCCCCCAAAAAGGTGCATATAAGTACTTTAAAGGTACATATTAGTACCTGAACTGTATTTTAACAAACATATTATTGGTTTAATAAACATACTGGTCCCTTAAAGAGCGAGAAATATCTTTTTTGCAGTTTGTAATGTAGCTATCCTTCTATGTAAACAGTCTAGATAGTTGTTAATCAAAAAGTGCATGATAAATAAAGATATTGTCTCTCAAAAGTCGACTCAGAATCACTTTAACGAGTCATATTTTCGAATCTTCTGCCTGTTACCGATCTACGTCACTGGGTAACACATTAGCATAAACCCCGCCAGCCCGCGAAATACAAACAGTCTGAACTGCCCAAAAACACTTCTGCTTTAGTGTGTTTACATCATGTCGAGGAGAGGATGTGTTCTGCTCTGTGAAAACAAGTTGGTTTTGTTTTCATTGCTGAAAGATGACGATGTGAAGAATCAGTGGTTAAAATTCATTTTTTCCCACAATACCACAGCAATATAATTCAAACCTTTTGTTGCGTGCTCATCATTTTACCAAGGACTGCTTCTATAATCTTAGCTTTTTTCTTCTTTGGCTTCTAGTCTTCTTTATTTGGACCAACAAGCGTCTCCGAACCACAACCTGTGTACATTATCAAGTGAGCGCCCAAAATTTTTTTGTGCTAATATGTGATGTATACCTAGTGCAGCTTTAGGTTACCAGGTAAACTATGAAATAGCTCTGATAACTCGTAAGAATTTCCTAAGAATGTGTCGATTAATGTCGTTCTAATTACTTCGTTTAATAATATGTATGAATGTAACTTAGACATACTTTGGTTTATAAACCGTATTGTTGCATCAGTTAGTCATGTTAGCACTCGGCTAATATATCCACCTTTATTGTTTTGCTAAGTGTTTACAGTTTAGCAGCTAAACTTTAGCTGTGGGCACGATTCGCTTGCATAAGTGTTAAAATCTTTTAATGTCATTATTTTAAGAACAGATTGGAGCACTATATTGTTGTTTTATGTGAAGGCGCATGCTCAGGGTTGCCAGGCTTTCACAACAAAACTCACCCAATTGCTACTCAAAATTAGCCCAATCGTTAAAAATCGTGTTCGGGGGTGTAAAATGCACGCTTTTTGTCGGGGTTCCCCTGGTAAATTTGCATATTTGAATATTAATCCAAAATGTAGAGTTTTTTTTATTATTATTGAACTGAAAGCCGTCTTAAACAAATGCACAGTGTGCATTGCACACACATTACATTTCATGTAAATCATCTATGCAAACACACGTTTCCTATTTGAATTGGTTCATTTGAAAGTAGACATTTCACTCGCTATAGATATATTTTTCATGTCTCTAAAGCAACTATACACGGAGTATGGAAGTGACGCGCTCAAGTTCATAAAGACAGACGGCGGAAAGCGCGTCCCGTTTGCTTTAATTAGTTTACAAAAGCGCAACGTTTCCTTGTTTTTCTGAGTGCACACAAGAGTCTTTCCAGATTCGAAAGATGCCTATTACTCGTATCTGTATGACTAAAAATTATGGTATTTTAAAAGCAAGTGACCGCAGCTTCCACACTCGCACTGACACTTGAATAGCGCACATTTTTCTAGGTTAACATTAGATTGAGCGGCCATGTAAAGTTGCTACTATATACATCTTTAAGATGAAAAGCCATATCTGAGGTCGATGAATGACAGGTGAGCATTTGGATGTCCTGATGTACTGTATTACCACACAGA
Source organism: Cirrhinus mrigala (assembly GCA_036247105.1). Taxonomy (NCBI): domain Eukaryota; kingdom Metazoa; phylum Chordata; class Actinopteri; order Cypriniformes; family Cyprinidae; genus Cirrhinus; species Cirrhinus mrigala. The sequence continues at coordinate 30,342,036 of CM070008.1, forward strand.
CCAGCCGTTAACGATCTCTCCGCCACGAACTCACTCACTTAACCAGCCACACCAAAGCAAACAGAAGAGACAGGCAACTAGAATTAAATTAAAAAATTACAATATACAGTTTATAGTTTATTTATATGAAAGGTAGCCAATATTTGTGTATAAAGTTGGGTATCATAGCGTTACGATTCCTGGTCCCGCCCACTCCTGCAGGCATTTTTTCCTGTCCCGTCCCAATCACGTGATTATTAGTGATTTGTTTCCCATCCCGCGGGATTCCCAAAAAAATGTCAGCCTCTACCCGCGACATCAAAAACAACCACGGACTTGGCAACACAGATGCTCAAGTACTCCTCTCTGTACCAATCACAACAGGCTTGGCCAGCTGACTAATCAGAGCAGAGTAGGATTATGGATGGTAGGGGTTTACGCTCTCAAAACTGATTCGAACGAACCGTTTCGAAATCACTGACAAACGACTGTATGTATAAATGTTTTCTGAGATGCATTTAAACCTGTTGTAGGGGACTCCAACACAACATTAGGACACTTAAAAAAAAACATATGACCTTCTCTTTAATAGTACATATTTGTACTTTCGAAAGTCACGTGTTCGTGACAGCTTTTGTACCTTTTTTTCCAGAGTGTAAGAAGAAAGGACCTATATGGAAAGATGTTGCACAAAAGCATGTGAGCGAGAGATTTGCCAGGAAAACCAAATGGAAAATCCCTGACTTGTCTTTGGCTTCATTTCTTTCTCATATTTTCCTGAGGGAGAAAGCCAGCCTATGACTCAAAGCTGTGTTATTTCCTGATTATATGCGCAGAGAGCAGACAGCAGCTAAAGTTAGCCTGCTAATTCCCATGGCCTGTCAGAGAGCAGCCGACGTTGAGCTGAGCTGATCTGATCTGATCTGATATTACAAACACTGCATCTGTACACGTCTTATCTCTGCCACAAACACACACAAACACACATATCTCTGGCTTTCAAAGAGCGAAAGCAGTGTTGGGGTCAAAGTCTCAATCACAGACAAACGAAGACAATACATCTAATATCATTCTATATCTTTCTGCCTTTTTCTATAACATCACATGCTAGATTTGTACCTTCGATCACTAATTACAGTAAAATGAAAATGGAAATGAGGCAGAAACTTAAGTAGTAATTCCAGTTTCAAAAGTGCAGTTCTAACACGACACACACAGCTAGTCTAAGCACGTAAAGCTGATTCATGAAAACATGTTAACACACTGACCAAATGCAGTAATGTGTGTGTGTGTGATTTATCTGCATGGGCGTGAACGTGTGCATTTGTGTAAGAGCTGATCTTTTAAGCAATGTCATTTCCTAGCCAAGCAAACAACTTTTTCATATACAGTTGCCCAGTTGAGAAACAATCATTTTGAGAGTGACTGTAGCAACCAAGAAGAACTTCATATAGATTTGACCTCATCTGACCTCTAAATGAACCAACCAGAAGTATAGATTGTATTGTGAGCTCGATGAAGGACTGACAGCTTGAGCTCTTTAATGATTTTGTATAAGTATAACATGCACGTCTGAGATGATTCAGCAGGATTGGTGAATGGGTCAAAGGGCATTTGCTGTGTGTGTGTTTTTTTTTTTTTGTGTCACTGACAGCCAGCATGTCAGTGTGTCAGTCTCCAAGCAGGAAGCTGGTAGGATGGTATTATTTTTGTTGACTGGTGGAGCTGAAAGAACTCAAGACACAAGAGGTATAAATATACACAAAACCTGACATATGAAGAACTGCTCTTAAAGTAGAGATGCATTTTATTTTATACTATTTTGTACAAAAACATGAAATAGAAATAAAATTATGATTTGTAAATGCTAGTGAAAATCATAAAATTATAATGCAATAATTATTAGTGTTATTAATAGGGCTGGGTATTGACACAAATTTCATGTTTTGATTTGATTTCTATTCACAAGCTTGCGATTCGACTCAATTCAATATCTATTATTTTGGATATATATCAGGTACAGCACAAACAAATCTCTCAGCTAATGCTGTAAAAAAATACATGGGAGTCAGCTGGTACTACATTATAATATTAGGGGTTAAAATGAACTGATTTGAATGGGAACACTTAAATTACACATTAAAAATAAAAGGTTTTTATGATAATAAATATAATAAAATTACAGTTACATAATTATATTTCTACTCCAATTCGTTTTTTGAAATATAAACATTTAAATGGTGGCTGTCATAAAAACTTGAGGGATTTATTCAAAAGTTAATTAAATATTGAAGAACAGTAAAAAAAAAATAAATAAATAAAAATAATAATAATGTAAGCAAAATGCTAACTCTATAGAGTTAATTTTTTCTAGCTGACCAATGCGTTTATGAACAACAATTATGTTTTCTTCTGAAGTAAATGTGACATTACATGACATTGTTTACAATTAAATTGACGTCATTCCGCGGTTAAACGCTGATTGAGCGATTACATGAGACAGAACACAGATTTCGGTAAGTTGTCCTCTTTCTTTTAACATACCTTCAGATGTTCGTTCATGTTTATTTGGTGCTGTAACTGGTATTAAAGCAGAGGAGATGATCAGTTCACGTGCGCTTCGCAATGCCACTTCTCTTGAACTACTTTACAGCAATCTGTCACTCCACATTAAACAGCGCCAAAACGGCATTTATTGTTTGACTACTGTAATAAAATGGACAGAATTTGAAATCTTAGACATTGTTTTAATTCAAAAGTAACAAAGCACAAAGCTTATTACGATTTATTGGATGGGAGGCATGTGATTCTTGTGATTTAAAAATCGATATCATTTCGTAAAAATGAGAATCGATTAAAATCAATATTTTTTACCCAGCCATATTAAAAGATTAATTTTAAGTGCATGCTGCAGGTAATCTAAATATTTGTAAGCATGCATAATTAAATATCCAATATCAGATGATATATATATTTAAATGGACCGATATCAACACATTAGTAATACTGGCTGATGACAAATACTTTACTAATGCATAATTTATAATGAAACTAAAATATCATCAATGAATGATCAGCAGAATATCTAAGCTTGAAATCAGCTTCAAGCAATATGAGTGTGTGTAAATGATGGCGGAAGAAAAACAGCTCTATTTACTTCCTACATGATCAATAAGACTTTGTTTGGGCTGATGAATGGCGACGCAAACAAGCATTTCTGCTGAGACAGAACAGACAGACTGACACCCCACAGCAATTTACAGCCAGTGATGACAGGATGACGAGACAAATGAGGCTGGCGATGGACAGATCTGCTGATATAAGTGAGTTGTAGTTTATTCAGTAAAAGACAAATGACGAGACAGAGGAGAAAGAATCACTGTCCTATAGAACACAGTGTTTCCTGAAAGAAATAGAGGACAGCTGCGAGTGTAAATCAATGCAGTGTTAAAAACATCTACCCCTTATGAAAAAACTACTGGAGCTTAAGCAAGGCAAGAAAAAGAACCAGCCGTATTCTCAGCACCTAATACAGAAGAAGAAACAAGAGAAGAATTATCTAAACAAACACACTCTCTGATGGCCCTTGTGAATTTGATTAAACAGTAAAGCAAACATACTGTAATAAATCTATCAGTCACACACCCACCCACACACACATACACACAAAGGCATCTCTTGCATAAAAACACTCTTTTGCAACAGTCTGTTAGAGTCTGTTAAAGACTGCAGAAGGTATATATTTTGTAAATATTACGTATCTGAAGCTTACAAATATTATATTTTGAGTTTGCATTGGTGTAACAACCTATATTGGTTTTCAGAAGTAGCATTGTCAGTTTTCTTATGGTTACTATGACTTCTAATGATGTTTTTGCAACATAGTTTCTATATTGTAGAGCTGCAAAATGATTGGTCGTAATTAATCGATTCAAAATAAAAGTTTGTTTACATACTACATGTGTGTGTACTGTTTATATTTATTATGTATATATAAATACACACACACACAAACATATAAACACATACATATACACAGTATTAAAAAAAAATATTTTTTATAATTTAAATTATATACAACTGTTTACATATAAATACATACAATACATACAAATATTTAAAAATATATATACATATACAAGTGTGTATTTATATATACGTAATAAATATACACAGCACACACACACATGTAGTATGTAAAACTTTTATTTTGAATCGATTAATCACGACTAATCGGTTTGCAGCTCCACTATTTTTACTATATTTCAACATACTTTTTATTTAAATGAATCAAATAAATTATTCAAAAAGGACACTTTTACTTGTAAAATGTAGTATATTGTTTATTTGACCATTTTTGAGAAAAACACTTCAGAAGCTTGACTATTTATATATATTTGGCAATGCTACTTAGAAGAAGTGGATGACCACTTCAAGTTTATATGATTATTATAAGTTTATTCATTGTAAACTGATTCATTTACAAATAATTTTAATTATATTTAATATTTCAATATTATGGAAAATACATGTTATTATAGCAATTGTTATGCTTGTGTAATTTTTCTTCTTAATTTACTTATTTTAAAGGTGCGTTATCATACATATTAGCTTTATCTTGAACATTTTTGCCTTGCTCTCCCAGATAGTGACATAAAAAAAAAAAAATCTGTCGACCACTACTGAGAAGTGTACAAGCCACACAGAAAGGCCTGGACAAACTAAAAACCCCTGTGTTTACTCTTCATGGAACAGTTAATAAAATTCAAACTTTTCACTGCCATGTTTGCTATACTGGTTCACTTGTTAGTTATTAACACATACACAAACACAGACACACAACAGGGCAGGAGCACTATGTGTATAATATTTGCCCTCCAGGCAAAGTGTCACTGTATCTGCTCATCCAAACTATTGTTCAGAAACAGAACGTGGTGCGCCTCATCTGACAGACAGGTCACTATGGCAACATATCCTAAAGCATGTGACTCATTGCTCTTTGGTGATGTCATAATAATAACGTCAAATGTCATAATGGCAGTTACTGTAGTAACACACCACACCCACTAAGGAGAGGTTCTTTCACCATATGCAGCCCTGATCTGACACAAATAAACAATATGTCACCAGTTCTTGTTACAAACACACTTCACTCAAACACATCAACTGAAAACTGCTGAATGTTGTCAAGTTGAGTGTTTACAAGTGTGTGCAGAGTTTCACTTTCAAATAATCCACTTTCATGCATTTTTACCACACTAAAATCACAAAAAATTTCATTACTTAAAATAAGTGTTAAATTAAATATAAGATGTAAAAAAAAATTGTAAAAAAGAAACGTACAAAAAAATAAAATATAAAAATTATTTAAAAATATATATATATAATATAAAAACATAAAAATGTATTTTCTTTCAGCCAGGGCAACATTTCTCAATTTTTTTTTAACCTGAAGTACTAAAATAAATAAATTAAACCTTAAATTTAAAAAAAAAAAAAAACTACATATAATATATTTTATAAAATTATATATATATATATATATATATATATATATATATATATATAAACTAAAACTTAAAATAAAACTGAATTAATAACAGAAAAATAAAATCTAATTCAAAATATAAAAACTGTAATAGCATATCAGCGATACTAAAGCAACACTGATTTACAATCAGACCGTGCAGCCAATCCCAAGTCAGACAATCGGTCAACCTGAGTTTCATGAATTACCTGTTCATGTTAGTTAATATCAGCCTAAAACCGAAAGAAAGAACAATCACAGCCTGTCCTGGCCATGGCAAGACTGTGATTTACAGCTAATGGAGTGAACACTGGAGTTTTGTGTCCCTGAATGCTGCTTTCAGCACACAGGCCTGTTAATATGCCAGAACTATGATCTCAGGTTAGACAGAAAACTCATTTGTTTAAAGTAACAGAACACCAAAGTCTGCAGGCCAAAAGAAACAGACTTGACAACCTTACTTGTGCCTGTTTGTGCTTAGAGCTTTGAAGATTTCCCACAAGGATTCAAATTCATGAAAAATGATTCTGAGTGCTGCCTCTGCTTTAATATATGCCTCACTCACCATATACTCATCTAGTATTCAAATTAGCAGTCGAGCAATGCACATCCTTAAATTATTATTTAAATATGCTTTCCAAGTTTGTATTGGACTCTCTAGCAGTGCTGAGCAAATAAATTATATATATATCATTTAATTATGAAAATAAATTCTAAATTTAATTTATAAATAATTTATAAATATCACAAATATTTTGTGAACTGAAAAGTGAATTTTATTGTATCATTAATATTTTATTTTTAACGTCATTACATTTACTCAACCAGTCAAAAGTTTTTGAACAGTAAGATTCTTAATGTTTTTTGTTTTTTTTTAAATAAGTCTCTTCTGCTCACCAAGCCTACATTTATTTGATCCAAAGTACAGCAAAATCAGTAATATTCTGAAATATTTTTTTACTATTTAAAATAACTGTTTTCTATTTAAATATATTTTTTTGGATTCTTTGGATCTTTCTATTCATCAAAAAATCCTGAAAAAAAAATCAACTGTTTTAAATACTGCTAATAATAATAAATGTTACTTGAACAGGAAATCAGCATATTAGAATGATTTCTGAAGGATCATGTGACACTGGAGCAATGATGCTGAAAATGTAGCTTTGATCACAGGAATAAATTACATTTTAAAATATATTAAAATAGAAAGCAGTTATTTTAAATAGCAAAAATATTTCACAATGTTATTGCCTTTGTTGTGTTTTGGATCAAATAAATGCAACCTTCGTGAGCAAGAGACGCTTAAAAAACATTCCAAATTTTACTGTTCAAAAACTTTTGACTGGTAGTGTACGCAAAGCTTTACTTTTATGACCAATAAAAATCTTTTTTTTTTTCATGATATCCATATTTTATTAAAATATTTCAGAAGACCTTAAGAGTGATTCTGCTCAGATCAAAATGTTTGATGGGTGGTTTTGATACTTCAGTTTCAATTTGTGGTTTTGATTAGATTTGTGACTAACTTAGTTCAGGTATGTAAGCAATGTCAGTAGTGAATGCAGAAACTTCTGACAACGTCAAATTTTAACGACACACGCAGAACATTGACACACCGGTTGAACTGGGCTGTGTACGTCCGAATTAGTGCTACAGGTCAAGGCTGGGGTCAAAGGTCTCCGTGTGAACATTAACAGATTTGACCAACGCAATGTTCAATATGTCACTCACCCACGGCGGCAGCTCTGAGCTCTGGACGGTCTGTCGCACCGCTTGCTCCTCTTGCTCCAGAAACTCCAGCGCCTTGTTCACCCGAGCGAATCTGCTGCCCTGGTTCCGTCTGAGCCAAAACAGCGCGGCCAGGATGATGAGGACCCAGCTGAAACTGAACTCTAGATATCCCAGCACGTATATGGGGAAAATCAGCAGGAATGTCTTGGCAAACTTAATTCCCATCTGCGTGGCGTCCGACACCGCAGACTGTGGCTCCTCGTCCGGTATCTCCGGCCCGGGTGGTTTGACATCCATGGGGCTCGGAGGAACAGAACCCGGTCCGTTCTGACTGACCGCTGGCTTGGGTTCCACACCGTTTACTGACGCACTCATCTCCAAAGTACACAAAACCAAAACAAACCACAAAACTAAAAGCTAAACAACTAATGAAACCAGAGAGATTCTACAGAAACATCTCGGACGTTTACAGATCTTTTCAGAAAACAAAACGAGTCGCGTCGCTCGGTTCCGGGCTCTTCCCAGGGGCGCAGATGATTGGATCAGCGCTGCTCCCTAAACTGCTCCCCACCCGACCTTGCCTTGTATGGAGCGGCCGTCGGCCCGTGATTTTCCGCCCTTCCCAAAGAACTTTAATTCGCTCGAGTCTTCCAGCTGCTGTCCGTCGCTGAGTGCTCGCCACGTCTCGTTGTACCTACCGTCACCGCGCGAGCTGTGAGCGGCACCACCTCCCGCGTTCACCACATCCTGCAAGAACACACGCACTCTGACCAAACCAGCTGCTCAGGGTTACACAGGAAGCCTCTCACTGGCAGAATGAGGGTGGCGCAACGAGCAAGCAGAGGTGGTCTCCAAGCGCCACCTTGTGGACTAAGCCAAAGTTCCTGTCAATGTATTTCTATAGTTTAATAAGCTCAATATGCATGTTGAACCTATCCATCCATCTATCTATCTATCTATCTATCTATCTATATGCAGTATTAGGTCAGTAGAACCAGCAGTTTGGCTCATCAGTGCAGGGGGTTACAACAAGTAGTACTCTCTCGGTTACAACACATCACAAGTAACCAGTTACATAATCAGATCACTTTTCCCAAGTAACTAGTAAAGTAACGCATTATTTTTTTTAATTTACAATTAAATATCTGACTTATGTTTTCAAATAAGTAACGCCAGTTACTTTGTTTTTCCTTTTGACTGACAGCTCTCCTGTCACCATGATGAGAGAGAAATCAGAAATGCAGAATTTACTTTCTTCAGTTTGAGGTTTATTCATTTCTTTTTTTTTCTTTCTTCTTCTTCTTTTTTTTTTTTTTTGGTGTGAAAGGGCTTTTAGGTTTGCCAATAATGGAACAAACAAACAAGCCAGCCCAGATGTAAAAAGAGTAACGCGAATGTAACGCGATGCATTACTTTACATAAAAGTAACTAATGTAATTGGTTTGTTTTTTTTTTTTGTTTTTTTTTTGAGAGTAACGCAATATTGTAATGCATTACTCTAAAAGTAACTTTATGAAACGGATAGTTCCGGTCCTTGATTCTGATTGGTTGAACTGCGTTCGAAGCTGTTGTGAATTACTCTACTAACATAGACCTTTGTTTACGTTTGTGTGTTGCTCACCAACCACTTTGTTGCAACCACAACCGCTTCTGAGGAACTACATTGTTTTATTTTGTGAAACCTCACTACGTATATGCAATAACCGTTTTATAAAAGCAATAAGCCCCATGAAGCCGTGGTTTACAGTGAGTTTATAGCAGCTAAAGGGGCGTTGTTAGGCACGACGTGAAGCGGAGTTCTTGAGGCTTGGTTATTTATTCCCCAACATCGTGGCTCATAATAAGAAGTGCTGGGGTAACATATTACAAAAAACTCAGATTGTTTTCAAGTAATTAACGTAATGCCTTACTTTTTAACTTACAAGAAAATATCTGCGTTACTGAGAGAGCTGTGTTAACATTTTGTTACTGTTGTTCTAGGCTAAATGTGATGCGTTTACTCATCTCACTTGCACAGATCAGATATTGGCCGCGTCCGAAAGCCTAATCAGCTGACTTGCTGCCTCGCTGCCTTATCAGGCAATGACTTCAAAGGCTGCAAAGGCAACTTCGGGAACAGTTTCGGACAGACTTCAGAGGCAGCGGAACGTGACGCCGTTGCTAGGTTACCTAACGGTTAAGTTGAAAAGAGAAAAACGATTTTATACAGCTATGTATTATACAGCTACAATAAAACATAAAGACCTCGATGTCACCGAAGGTCTGTGCGTCAGAGAAGACGACTGAGAATGGCAGCTACTTTTTGCTTAAAAAAATAAAAGCACTGATGCAAGTAATATTGCAGAACAGGTCATTATTATTAGTGGCTGTTTCATTATTATTGGTAGTATATTGTAAATATTATTCTTATTTACTACTCATTTGAACCCTTTTTAACATTTTTTAAATACTATTATTACAAACAATATTATTTATTATGCTTTTTACACTATTACGATTCATAAAGTTTATTATGGTCAAGATCTCATCGATTATATAAAGTAACAAGTTTAATTTCACCAGAATATCTTTATTTATATAGCCTATATGACGCACACGCACAGGATTGTGGGAAATCGAAGGCAGCGAAGGATACATCTATGCTGCCTTCAAAATTCCATCAGAAGAAGGTACCTCCGGAGACATGAAGTGAAGCAGAATTTGAATTCGTACGTGCCTTGATGCCTTTCTGCCTTGGAATGCTGCCTCCGAAGGCAGCATTTTAGAGCTCTCGGACGCAGCCTTAGTATTCCTCAAAAATAAATAAAATCAGTGACACGCAAATCCAGAATATCTGCACTAATAAAACCTGCTACAATATGTTAAAAACACGAGTATCCTTTATTTATTTAATTCCATTTTATTAACCAATATCTTTGCTACTGACCTTTTGCTAATGATCCTATTCAACCATACTAATAAGCAAAAATGACTTTATATAAACATGACATTTGTGTTATTTTAAAAATTGCTGAAGAGTGTTGAACTTTCTTCACCCACAGATTTAACATTTCTACAAAAATATAACTTTTTTATATTAAAAACAAACAAGCAATCCCAGATGAGAACAAGTAACGCAAAAGTAACGTAACGCATTACTTTCCATAAAAGTAACTAATTGGTTTACTTAGTTACTTTTTAAGGGAGCAAGGCAATTATGCATTACATGTTCCCCAACACTAATATCACAAAGTATTAATACACTAGCCATTTCCTACATAAAAACTTAAACATGCCCTTTCCTTCATAATGTATATTACATCGTATTTTACAGGATTAACAGATATGTTGCGTGAGAAAATACTGGGATTGAAAATTAGAACTGATATTAATGCATCTTGTTCACTAGATGGCAGTGTATGCACACTGTGTTCCTTAAACAAATGTTTGCAAGGCAGACATGTTTTCTCCATAAGAATAGCTGAAAATATTTTATTGACATATGAAAAGACATCGTGACATAATCAAAGTGCTTTTGTATTTTACAGGTAAATGGAAGCTTCAAAAATAAATAAAGATATAATAAACACACATTGTGCATATGTCCTCTTTCTGTCATTCTTTCCATCCCTCCCTCCCTCTCTGTCTCTCTAGATGTAGACATAAAACAGGAGAGATCAGCTAATGCTGGGCAATGAATCTAGAATGCAAATTCTAGTTCACAAAGGTCTATATTTATGCGTATCACAGTGCAGATATGATCTTATTCATATACATGACCTAAACATTACCCCAAACTATTAAATCACAAAAATGATATTGCAAAAGCTAGACAAAACAAAACCGAAACAATTTTCTGTACATAATCAACAATTATGAAAATGACTTAACATTAATATCTTTAAAATGACCAACATGCTAAATAAGTCATTATGTGATATTCTAATACAATTTCAAAAATGTGTATCAACAAAGACAACAGCAAAGACAAGCATTAAAACAACAATATGCAAAGAAACGTACGTAAAAGCACAAATATGACAGGTATATTTGTGACCGCAGGTTTAAAAACACAAATAAATAACATGAAATTAATTGCCAACAGCCATATTTATCATATAAAATCCCCTGTTCTTTAAATTAAATGTAGTGTGCAAGTTAAAAAAATAACCAACACTAGCAAAATATTGGGCGACACAATCAACAACTGAAAAAGATATGCTACAGGAGTCTTGCAAGTCCCTCTGTGAATGATGTGCGAGTGTGCGTTTGCTATTTTGAGGCTGTTCGATCTAGTTAGCAGGCTGACAGAAGTGCTGAGAGTGAGAAGGTGCTGGAAATCATGGTTGTGCCTGAGCTCATGAGGATGAGCCTGTCTTTAAGATAATCAGTGTGCGTGTCTGTTTCTACATGTTGTAAGCCACATATATGGGGTCGAGCTGGTCGGCGAGGAAGCCGTCCCGCAGGTGCATGCGTTGCTTCTCTCCGCGAGAGTTGATGGGAATGACGCCAGTGTCCACCACGACCACCACGCCGACAATCAAGTAGTGTTCCTCTAGAACCACGTTAGTTAACATGGGAACCAGATCTAGAGCTTCCTGCTCCGAACCGTCCAACTCCACCACCACCACTAAGAGATTCGTCCATGTGAATACCGCACTGAATGAGAGAGAGAAAAGTTTGAACTTTACTCCATGGAAACATGTCAGTGCAAAATAGCTGTGCAAGCTCCATTTCACACGTTCTTGCTTTTGTAAGACGTTTGCGCAATGCAACAACGCTAGGCATTAGCATAAACTCTTGTTCTGCAGTCAGTTTTGTCTCTCAGGTCAACTACTGTATTGTCAGCAACATTATAAAACTTGCTGAGCAAACAAGTTTATGGATGGCTACCTGAATAATAACATATCCGGTTTAAGGGCACAGACATTTGAAGGAATCTACTGCTTCCTTAAATGCTAAGGTTATTGCCAGTAAAAATACATGTTAATGTTGAATGTGGCTCATTTAATTATTTTCATGACTTATTAAAGTGTTAAGTCTTTGGTTATTAACTCAAGTATTATTTAATGTGCAGCAGGTGTTTTTTTGTGCAGATCTTATTATTCAGTTGTTATAAATAACTTTTATATATAAGAAATTATAGAAATTAATATTTTTATTTAGCAAGGATGCTTTAAAATGGAAGATAAAGACATTTATAATGTTACAAAAGATTTCTCTTTCAGATAAATGCTGTTCTTCTGAATTTTCTATTCATCAAAGAAACCTGAAGAAACTCTACTCAGCTGTTTTCAACATAATAATAATAATAATAATAATAATAATAATAATAAATGATTTTGAGCAGCAAATCTGAATATTAGAATGATTTAATGATGCTAAAAACTCAGCTTTGAAATTACAGGAATCAATGGGTATATTTAAATATTTTAAATAATAAAAATATTTCAAAATTTTACTGTCTTTGCTGTACTTTTGCAGGCTTTGTGAGACATTAAAAACCTTACTGTTCAAAAACTATTGACTGGTAGTGTGTGTGTAGAAAGAAAGAAAGAAAGAGAAAGAGAAAAATAAAAATAAATGAATGACATAAAATACTTTTCATTTGTAAACTATTTTAATTATTTCATCATCAAAAAACAATTATTCCTACATGGTTGTGTAAAATATTAAATGTTTTTTAGGTTATATTTCCAGTAAAAATGTGTATATTTGATATATATACACACACTAACATGCAAAATGCATGCAACATTGCAAAAGATATTTCAAATAAATGGGGATCTTCTGAACTTTCTATTCTTTAAAAACATTTTGCAAAAAAAAAAAAAAAAAAATGTTGATAAGAAATATTTCTCGAGTATCAAATTAGCATATGAGAATGATTTTTGAAGAATCATGTGAAACTGAAGACTGGAATAATGATACTGAAAATTCAGTGTTTCTGTAACATAAATAAATTACTTTTTAAGATAAAACATTTATTTTAAATAGTAATATTTTATAATATTTCACAACAGATTTTACCATAGTTTTTTATTTTTGTAATCAAATACATGCAGCCTTGGTGAATTTTTGAATGGTAGTATATATACTTTTACTGTTATATGAAATAATTATATTGATTTGACATCCCTAATTAGCATATTTACATAGTGTATGCTTCTGGCCTTAGTGCGAATATGTGGCAGTGTGTGTGTACCTGATATTCCCTACATTATTACAAATAGCAATATCAGTAAATTTTGACCTTGTGGGGACATTTTTTAAAATATTTAAAATATTTTCTATATTTATAAATCATACAGAATGAAGTGTTTTGAAAATCTAAAATAGCAGAAAGTTTCCTGTGAGGGTAGGTTTAGGGTCAGTGGATAGAAAATACAGTTTGTACAGAATAAAAACCATTACATATCTAGAATGTCTCTATAAAACATTGAAACCATTATGTGTGTATGTGTGTGAGCTCACCACTCTGTAATATTCCGGTGTGCCCTGATGATGGACGTTTCAATGTCAATAGGATGGTATTTCATACCTCTCAGCTCCATGACTTCATCTAACGCTCCCACCACATAAAGGGCATCGTGCCTTTCTGAACACACACAAGTGAAACAACTCATTAAACAATATATCATATATCTTTGTGACAAAAAGAACAAAATACTTGGAACACACACACCTCCGCTTGCATCAGTGAGGTCGGTCCTTCGCAGGAAGCCCAGGTATCCAGTTCTGGCCCACACAGTCTGAGTGTCTCCAAAGCTCAACCTGGCTCCAAAATGATCCGAACGGACATTTTCCTCTCCGAACACAGTAAAGTACCCACTTGCATTCTGTGGACTGTGGACCCAGATCTGCAGACATTTTAAAATAGACACACAAGTGGGACGTTTGGTTACGAGAAGGTATTCTTTGATCTGACAAGAGAGTGCTATTGGTCTAACCTCCCCTAAATGCGAGTCTCCGATTGGCCCCTTTGTCTCTGGGTTAGCGATGATAATGCGTACACCAGGTAAAATCTGTGAAAAAAAAAAAAAAGTAAGTAAGAAAGTAAAAAAAAAAAAAAATCTAGTTTCTGAATGTGGTTTACTGTGGTTTAACAAAACAAATAAAGAAACATTTAATTGTCTTACTAACCTTCCCAGATTCCATGAGAGGCAGACTGTGTGGAGATCCTCGTTCAACCAGTCTCACCCTGCAAACATGCACAGACACACTTCAGAAATGACAAATCCAAAATAAATCATGCAAAAATAATTCGTATTTAGAAATATATTATGCAATAGTAAAAACATTTTGAAAATATTAAAACATATAATATTAATATAAAATATAGCAGCAAGCAGTGATTAATGGGGTTTAAGTGCTTTAAGACATTTAAGCACATATAAAAAAAGAAACGACATATTATTTAGCAAGCCTGTGACCACCTAAATCAATGACTTATAAAACCTGTTTTGGCAAATACAGGTAATTTACCACAGAAATATGTTTTTTAATGTACAGGGGTTGGACAATGAAACTGAAACACTCGCCAATATAGTATTGGAGGTCTCATGGCTATATTTGCGCTGTCTGGTGCCCAATCTTCACTTATTGTACATTACACCAGTTAGAGCAGAGTGTAAAGTTTCATTATGTGCACCCAATGGTTCAAACATTGTACCTTGAAGGTAGTGCTCTGTATCAGGATAATAATGCACCAATACACACAGCAAGACTGGTGACAGACTGGTTTAATGAACATGAAAATTAAGTTGAACATCTCCCATGGCCTGCATAGTCACCAGATCTGAATATTATTGAGCCACTTTGGGGTGTTTTGGAGGAGCGAGTCAGGAAACGTTTTCCCACATCAGCATCACATAGTGACCTGGCCACTGTTCTGCAAGAGGAAAATGGCTCAAAATCCCTCTGGCTGCTTTGCAGGACTTGTATTTGTCACTCCCACGATGAAATGATGTTGTATTAGCTGCAAAAGGAGGCCCAATATCATACTAATTGTGATCTAAAACCAAGTGTTTCAGTTTCATTGTCCAACCCCTGTATATAACCGTTATAGCACCAGCTGTGGTCCGATCTCCCTAAAACTCTGCATGCTTGTTTAGAATTACCTGTCACATGCGCTCACCAGGTTTCGTGAAATTTTGAGTTTTCACTTAGGCTTTATAGGCTTTTGGGTATATTTGGACAGACCCCTTTTCAAAACAACCTGGTTACAGCTTGGCAAAGGGTAAATTTCAACATTTTTTTTGATAATTATTGACCTAGAGAGTCCAGAGAATTGCACTGCAGTGTTTTTTTTCCAGATTGAGCAAAAAACCTAGGACTAGTTTGCAAAAGTAGGTTTTTTATATTTTCACAATCATTTAACCAATGGTTTGATTGACAACAGTGGTTCTAGATGAAAAGTTGTTCAGAACGAGGAGGTCTATCGTACGATATGACTATCGTGCATACATGTGAAAAACCGCACAATATACAATCATTTATGCTTTTGAAAATGGCATAAATGGCTGATTTCTTTCAAATTTCTCACAGACCTTTAGTGCCATGAATCAAACAGGCCCACCGAATTTCGTTCCGATCGATCTTCGTTAACCTGGTTTAATAGGTGCTCAAAGTTAGGCCTATGGCAGTCATATTTTTTGAGATACGCAAATGTCCTCATAGACACTTGCGGCACTTTGGACCAAGAACACGTGTACCCATTTTCATGTCATTAGGACAAACGGGTGTGTAGTTATGGCCATTTTTGTGGTTATCTAGCACCACCAAGTGGCGACTTTTTTCACATGACTTCAGATTCAGCGCTTACATTTGCGTTGCGAGTTTGGTGACGATATCTCATTCCATTTAAAAGTTAAAGCCGTTTTATAAAAAGCAGCCCTGCCCCTTTTAAACATTTTGACATCCCTTTGCGACGGAGAGTCGAAAGTTCAAGTTTTTAATAATTATTGATATTCACTCTGTAGAGAATCTTCCTGCACTGGTTTGGTTCGATCGGGCGAAAAACCTACAAATAGTTTGCAAAAGTAGGTTTTTCAAAAAATGCAAAATACCCGAAAATTTTGCCACGGTGACGGATGAATCCAAGGCTTTGGAATTCCAAGGATTCTAACGACATAAGGCACTTGAGTCTGCGACGAACGGTTTAGGAATTATGAGCAATTTCGTACTTCTGATCGATGTAGCGCCCTCGTCAGGCCGATTGGGGTAAGCCTTGGTGACGTTGTAGATGGTGTGAGTACTACCATCCCTCCAAGTTTCAAGTCTCTACGACTTACAGTTTAGTCTGCCCGATCAGTTTTACATGGAGATGTGTGTGTGTCTCTTGCCTGTCATGTCTCAGTGCTCTCATGTCCACATAGACAGTCGTAGGATCAGGTCCTGATGTTCCCTGCACAAACACAGAAATCACCTTTTATAAATGACAGTCAAATTTACTCCAATTTTCTTCAAAACACAAAGCATAATGCTCATCTGGCAGACAGTTACTGTCAAGGTGACGCATTAATAGTGAACTAAGTGTACAAATGTACAGTGAATGGAGAGGATTCAACCAATCAGCAGAACTATAGTATAGCCCAGTGTGCAATACTGACAAACAATATCGCAGTTTTTTTCTGGGATATGTCGATTATAATAATTAGGTGCTATTTTCCTGAATTTGTTTTTGCTGGTATCTTGACTGGTTTAGGCCTGTCGTGACAGCTGACTCCCAAATATTCTCATATTTTTATATTCTGTGCAGTGGTTAGTTCATAGCATTGACAGAAATTAATGTTTTCATTAGGGGCCAATATTTGCCACTTTAAATGTGCATTAAGAGCACTTCCCAAGGGCAATTAGATGTATGCATCTGTATGCATGTATGCATCTGATTCAAGCATCTAATCAAAAACAGCATGCTTGCTTGTGTGATATTGTTTAACAATATCACATAGAAACACAAGATGAAAGAATGTTTGTGCTTTTGCATTTGAATAGGCTACATTGCACAGTAAAAGTGTGCACTCTAAAAGCATATTTTTGTTTGTTTTTATTTCCATATAAAATAATTATGGTCAAAACAGCTTATGCCAAAGAGATTAAACTGTTGGCATCCATTATCCAGTAGAAGGAAACCTCCAATTTCAGTGTAGCTGTGAAGTATTTTGCGTTGTATAATAATATATAACGGAAAAAATATATTTGGATTTATGCAACAGTAAAAAAATAATATGAACCATGCTGGTGCTCACTTTTCTTGTAAACCACCCTGAAAAATCTAATCAGTAATATAAATGCAACATGACTGTTTTCTGCACCATTTATGATTGAATCTGGAAAAATACATGCTTTAATTTCTCACACACACACACACACACACACATATGAGGTGAGTTTAACACTTTGCCGAATAATTGGCTGGTAAAAATGAGTAGTCATGCACACAGGACGATAATTAAGTGAAATTATTCGCACATCTAAATATGGGTTTAATAACGGAGCTATGAAATAATGAGGATCAGTTAAAATTCAGTCATACCTGCTCAGCAAGCTTCCCCAACCTATGAGGCTACATGAGGAGAGGAGAGGAAGATGTGATGTATAAATATGTTAAAAAAGAAAATTGAAAAAATGAAAAAGAAAGCAAAATTATAAAAAACTAAAACAGAAGGTTGAATGACTTACATGACTAGCAAAAAGAAAAAAAACAAACAAAAAAAAAAACGAAACACTGGGGATGCAATTAGACTGTTAAATCAGATACGGGTCACATTCTAGCCTATACTGACCTGTAGGCAGATTGCGAGATTGACCCTGCAGCCGAAGGCAGTGCTGACGGCACGCGGATGCAACCCCACATCCTTAAAGAGCTTACAGAAGGACTGCGTCAAAGCGACACGAGGCCGCTCTTCCGCCACTACCACACACGAACGCACACGGGTCAAATCCATCCCACGGGCCTGAGAGAGAGACATTTTTTATTCATTTTAGTACATTAAGTTAAAATGAATAAAAGTGATCCAGCGTCACATATATTAAGTAACAAAAATGTTCTTTAACATGTGCGTGTACCTTTAGAGAGTCAGTGAGAGAGCTGAGAGATCTCGTGCAGAGCTCCATCACAGAGTACGAGCAGAATGTGTCTCGGACTTTAAACTGACTGACAGACTGCAGCCACAAAGCAGGATTCACCTCTAGATCCATTGGAGAGATCAGAACAGACTGCTGCCCTGCATACACGCTACACACACACACATAAACAAATAAAAATGTGCTTAACACTTGTGTTTGCATCTGTGTTTGCTTTGCAGGTGAGTGCACAGGTGGTCTGTACCTGCAGAGACACCATAAGACAAAGCCAAGGCCACAGTACGGGTCGAGACACACGGCCACCTCTCGAGAGGGATATAACTCACATTGCAGTTTAACAGAGCGACACAGGGCACTGGTTGCATTGTGAGACATCTTCAAAGAAAGAGAGAAACGCAATTTAATATTGTCATCAATGCTAATAATAATCACATCTGTAGTCCATACATAAAAACGTCAGTAACAAGTATGCGGAATCAAACCTTTACTCCAGCGAGCATGCCTGTAGTAGACACACTGAAGTCCAGATACGCCAATGAGTCTGGGTCACATGGCTTGTACAGCAGGGGACAACGCCTCTTTGGCAAGTCGTCTAATAAGTAAACACACACACTTCTGATGAACACCTGTCAGGGGTAACTCTAAACAATGATTTCATGTCACTCGCAAACTCACCTGTTTCCAGGATAGGAGGCCATGATTTAAAGTCCACAGCCACTGACGCATCTCTGGACTTTAGAAGTTTAGAAATTGCTTGGGTGGTCATAACACAGACTGAACGACTCACCTGCACACACCAACATGTTTATTCACTAAAAACTGGAAAGTTTTAATACCCATATGTGTTTTCTCATTCTATAATGCATCATATTTACAATAATTGATACTTGATTTAACCCTGACATGGAGCAGCTTATTGCACCTTTAGATAAAATGTCAAAAAAAAAACAAAGGTCTGCTTATGTATTTTTGTTGAGTATCCTATTTGTTACATCAGACTTATAATATAGGACAATATGGAGCTTAAACCTGAAGAGGAAAAATTCACCTGAATTATATTCAGAAGCCCAAACTGAGCGAAATATGCTGTTTACACTACCAGTCAAAAGTTTTTGAGCAGTAAGATTTTTAATGTGTTTTAAAGAAGTTTCGTCTTCTCACCAAGCTTGCTTTTTTTGATACAAGGTACAGCAAAAAACAGTACAATTTTGTAAAAAATGTAAATTATTCCTGTGATCAAACCTACATTTCCATTACTCCAGTCTTCAGTGTCACATGATCCTTCAGAAATCATTCTAATATGCTGATTTGCTGTTCAAGAAACATTTATTATTATTATTATTAGTAGTAGTATTTAGCAAGAATGCTTTAAATTGATCAAAAGTGATGATAAAGACATTAGCCGCTTTTCCACTATCGGGCCGAACCGTTCTCTTCGCTTAACCGTTCCGTTCTAGGGATGGGCGATACCTCTTATTTTATTTTCGATCCGATACCGATATTTTCAAGCCCAGTATCGTCGATATCAATACCGATACCGATACCTCTAAACTAAACTGATCTTTTAAATTATTAAAAGAATAAAACAAGTAATTATACTCACTTAACATTATATTTGAAAGTCTATAAATGAAATGTACTAAAATTGTATTTTAGCTCTTTACTGGGGCAGTAACCTCAAAGGTGCACCTTCTCTACCCCTAAAAGCCAGGAAGCATACTAATACCATACAAGTACACACACATTAAGGGTAGATATGGTAGAAAGGAGTACCTTTGAGAATACCTGATGAAAAACAACCATAGTGTTACACAAATACTAAAATTACTTAAAATAAAAATTAATACAATTATTATTCTTCTTATTATCATTATTAATTATTATTACAATGGTTTTTGCTACAAATATTAAGGTAAAATAATGTTCCTGTAGTGTTAACCATGGTAAAAGGAAGCAAGCTGAAAAAGAGAGAGAGTGTTAACCATGGTAAACCATGGTTATTTTTTTTGTAAAAGGCTGCCAGGCTGTTGTACCCCTAAAGGTGAAACTTTAGCACAAATAGTTAACTAATTAAATAAATATTTCATGTACACTATACTGTTCATAAGTTTGAGGTCAGTACAATTTTGTAATATGTCTTTAACCATGCGAACCAAGGCTGCACTTATTTGAACAAAAATACAGTAAAAACAGCAATATTGGGAAATATAACAATTAAAATAACTATTTTCTATTTTAATATTTTGAAAATTGTAATTTAATCTGTGATCAAAGCTGAATTTTCAGCATCATTACTCCAGTCTTCAGCGTTACATGATCCTTCAGAAATCATTCTAATATCATTTGCTTCTCAAGAAACATAATTTCTGATTATTATCGATGTTGAAAATAGTTGTGCTGCTTCTATTGCCCTATTTGAACAAACACTGTAAGCGAAGTGCAGCAGCGAACGCTATCTCTGATTGATTGGTTCTGTCCTTAAGCATTTGCGTGTGTTCCGATGAGCAGGAGAAATAGTTCTATCCTACACAATAATTCGCTAATAGTGTATTGTTCCTCTTACAGGCTTATTTTTAATGCACCTAATTTCTTGCTAAATAAATTAAATTAATGGTTAAAAATGCACTTTAGAATCGATATTTTTATGTGAAGATCGATCCTTTCGACAGAACGTCAGTATCGAAAGTATCGATACTTCAGGATCGATCCGCCCATCCCTATTCCGTTCCGTGCCGTTCCGGGCCAGTCAGCACGGATACGGTTTCATTTTCCACCATGGTGCTGATAACAGAACTCTTTGGAATGTAAATACAAATGCGTTATTCGTTGCCTTGGTAACGCAAATCAGATATTTCTGTTTTTGGGACTTCGTTAAATAACAGAAAAAAGGACACAACTATAAACAACGCAAAAAATAAAATAAACAGAAGGCGACGACAGGTATAACATTACCAACAAATGCATGCCAACGGAGACGGACACAGAAGGTAAAACCTTTCTAAAAACTAACACATTTATTGACAGTATTAATGCATGAGCTATGAACGCAGCGTAACAGCTGTTTACTTGGCTGTTTGATCATATAGCGCGCTTTCGTTTAGCACACACATTCCATCAGCATGGTTTGGCATGGTTGTCTAACCGTGCCGAGAATTCCGGGCCGATAACGGTTTGTAATCGTGCCGTGCCGTGCCGTACCAGGCTCAGATGGAAACACAACTGGAACCGTACCCAGGGGCGTAGCAACCGGGGGGGACGGGGGGGACACGTCCCCCTCACTTTTAGAAACAAGTGATTCTGTCCCCCGCACTTTTTTTGACCTAGCGCCAATATTTCCGCGCGTGTTCTCTGATTTGTTAATTAGATTTGAGTGAACTAACGTTTAGCCAATCACAGCGCGAATCTCTTGGGCGTCTGCCATGAGCTTCCAATCTTGTTGCTCTTGTGAATTTTCGTTCGTTCACCCACTTGGCTGTCTGGGGTAAAATGCACCCTAGAAAAAAGCAGAGGACGATTACATCCTTTTTTCAAACACACAATGTGAGTATGTGTTATAGAATGTCGCGATGACACGAATCACACGTTTCCATGTTATGATTTAACGTCAAAAGACAACAGAACCTGTTCTGTGTACCTCTCCACGTTGCGCCGAATTCAGTGCGTGTTCAAAACTTTCCTACTTGTTGCTTTGGGTAAAAGCGCCTGGTAAATGAGACATAACGGATTATTGGGTTCTGCTGTCTTTTGTTGCCCCTGACCGTACCTGACCGTCCTAAGAACCGTTCGGCACGATAGTGGAAAAGCGGCTATTCTCTTTGCTTAAACGTTCCGTTCCGCGCCGATCCGGGCCAGTCAACACGGATACGGTTTCATTTTCCACTGTGGTGCTGATAACGGAACTCTTTGGAATGTAAATACAAATGCGTCCGTTGTTGCCTTGGTAACGCAATTGTAATGTAAACAGCCATATGGACAATGATCATATATTTCTGTTTTTGGGACTACTTTGTTAAATAACAGAAAAAAGGACACAGCTCTTGGCGCCAAAAAATAAAATAAACAGAAGGCGACGACAGGTATAACGTTACCAACAAATGCTGAGGGGTTATGCATGCCACCGGAAACAGACACATAAGGTAAACCCTTACTAAAAAAAATACCAAATTTATTGACAGTATTAATGCATGAGCTATGAACGCAGCGTAACAGTTGTTCACTTGGCTGTTTGATCAAATAGCGCGCTTTCGCTTAGCACACACATTCTATCAGCATGGTTTGGCACGGTTGTCTAACCGTGCCGAGAATTTCGGCCCGAGAACGGTTTGTAATCGTGCCGTGCCGTACCAGGCTAAGGTGGAAACACAACTGGAACCGTACCTGATAATAATAATAATAATAATAATAATAATAAATGTTTTTAAGCAGAAAATCAATATTAGAATGATTTCTTAAGGATCATGAGACTGGAGTAACTCAGCTTTGAAATCACAGGAATAAATTACATTTTAAAACATATTCAGATAGAAAACAGCTATTTTAAACAGTAAAAATATTTCAAAATTTTACTGTTTTTGTTGCACTTTGGATCAAATAAATGCAGGCTTGGTGAGCAAAAGAGATCTTGGTTTTCAAAAACTTTTGACTGGTAGTGTACCTGTTACTGGTATTTATGTAGTCAAAAAATGAGATCAAATTCTGATGGCTTGTAATGTAGACCAGGGAGATCTTTTTAACAGTATTGTAAACTACGCCTATAAAATTCATATAAACATCAACCATCATTCTACATTTCCCAATAATGTGTTTTAGAAAGATATTTTAATGCTTAATTTTATGATCAAAGTACATATAGTGATCTTTGTAGTTTTAATTGTGGTGGACAAAACATACAACAATACAACACAGCAATACAATGCAAAACAATGAGAAATGTACAATAAAAATATTAATTAAGAGCCTGATCTATCATATTTAATACTATAAAATAGTATTTTTCTATAAAATGATGCATGGATAATCAAGCAAACCTAGATGCTTTAGTCCAGTGTTCATCTTGAAATATTACTAACGATATAACATTGATTCTTACATTTACTTTATAAATATTGGTAAAGGTTTCACTGCAAAAATGTGCACTATGACATGAAGGACATTTGTAGAATTATACTAAAAGGCTTTTTACTTGCTAAAAAAAGTATAAACTATTAATATAGAAAATCATGTTGAACAGGTTTTTCAGCAAAGTTTGGATAATGTTGATCATTTCGAATTCATAAATTTCAGTATTACATATGATTAACTAGTGTTAATTATTAGGTACTTCGCTAATCATTTAATTCATGTAACTGTAGGTGTGGTGGAGATGTTCTGAGGGTGTGTGCGTGTCCTCACCTCTAAGATCATTTTAACTGTAGGTAGTGTAGTGGAAATGTTCTGAGGGTGAGGCGGTCGTACAGTTATAGGAATACAGCCTGCATACAGACAGCCGTAAAAGGCGGCGATCAGATCTAAACCTGCAACACAAGCACAAAAATTAAATCTTTGTGAAACAGAATTAAATTTGTAAGGTGAAAAAAGGTGCAGTGTAGCGCACATTTAGTCATTCTCATTTGTGATGTGTTTAACAGTAATTTAACTGAACGTTTTTATTAAGCAAATGCGATGTCATTTAATTGGAGTGGGCGACTCTTGAATGTGAATTACAAAACAACTTATTGAAATGCTGCAATTAGCACCACAGAAAAACAACTACAGATGGGATTTCTACCCTGAACCAGAGCTCGGCATGTTGCTGGTGCAAAGTTTATTAACTAGTGCTCTGACAACAAAAATGGTGATCATTTATTTGCAGCTTAATTTGGGTGAAATAAAGGCAGAGATGTATTACTGCAGAGTGCAGATTTACTGAATCTATTTAGTGCATTCATTTGGAAGCTTTTCCCAGCAAATATTGAAATGCAATTAATTGCAAATAACTCAACGAATTAATTTGCACATCATGCACTTAAATTAAAGCCAGAGTATGTGTGAGCTTACCTGGTGGATAAACTAATGCTACATGGTCTCCGTCTCGCAGCTGTCCTCTTTCGTACAGCAAAGTGGCGATTTTCTCTGCTCTCTTGTGAAGCTGTAGACAGGTCAGAGAGCTTCCTACTGCCCCCTGAAACACACAAACACACAATAACACACCTGAATTCATGGAAGTCAGAAATGCTCTTTATTTTTGATCTTTTTCTTAACACTCACTGCTGAAGGGAACTGAGGAAAGTAATATATGTGTTACCCGTGAGTTAATGAGTGTATAGAGTATGTGGTCAGGTGTTGTCTGAGCTCTCCACTGCAGCACCTCTGACAGAAACAGGAACTAGAATTCACACAAGAGAAAGACTAATCAGCATGAGCGAAAAAAAAAAAATTCACACTCACACATATAGAAGTTTTCCTTTAAGAGGCCAGTTGATTTTGTTTCACAGACATACTTTGTGATTTCACTTCAATTGTGGTTCTTCCCAATTCTTCTCATCTCCAAAAAACACTACAGAAGTCTTAGAGCTGTATGATTTGTGGTAAAAAAAATCTAATTAAAAAAAAGAATGTACGATAAAAATTGCAATTTTTTTTTAAGTGTTCCAGGTTTGTTTGTTTGTAGGGCTGTACAATTAGTATTTTTAAATAAAAAATATTAAGCAAAATAAGAAATACTACTATTGCAAAAATTCTGTTTCATATATAAAATCGCAATCTTCTCATTTCTTGGCAACAGGTTTTTAAACACTTCTCTTTACAAATCTTGTAAAATGATTGGTGCATGTTGCGTTCCCAAATGCATGTTATAAGCGACTCAAACTCACAACACATGCAGAGATGAAGTTTGTGTGTAGCATCATTTACCGCAAACTGAGCCACTCCAAAACACTGAAAACTGAATCATGAGCCGCATGCATATAAACAAACACAGTGCCGCCAAAACACGTTATATATTTATTTAATTAAATCACAGCCTTATTCTAATCAAAGGATTAGTTCACTTCCAGAATAAAAATTTCCTGATAATTTACTCAACCCCATGTCATCCAAGATGTTGATGTCTTCATTTATTCATTTGAAAAAGAATTAAGATTTTTGAGGAAAGCATTACAGGATTTTTCTCCATATAGTGGACTTTAATGGTGGCCAATGGGTTGAAGGTCCAAATTGTAGTTTCAATGCAGCTTCAAAGGACTTTCTTTTTGACCAAAGAAAGAAAGACATGAACATCTTGGATGACGTCGGGGTGAGTAAATTATCAGAAATTTTTTATTCTGGAAGTGAACTAATCCTTAAATCGTACAGCGCTAAGAGATCCGAATCTCTGAATTTACCTGCTCATTGTCCTCCATGTGACTCAGGTCTCGTCCGCTGGCCTGAGCCATTCGTTTTCCTGCCACGAGATTCCCCACCATCACAGAGGCAGGACCCACCTCTATAACAACCACAGACAATATTTACTTATTATTTTTTATGTAACAAACACTTGCTCTATAACGTTTAAATACTTGTGTACCGGGTTGTTTCTGTCTGGGTTTAGGCAGGTTGGTGATGCAGGAATGAGGACACATGAGGATGCTGCAGGGGTGTAGCGCTCCCTCCAGGAACAGCTGTTTGGTCTCAGACAGGTGGATTCCACCCAGAGGGGTTTTGGGGAGGGTGTTGGCAGGAACCAAGGCCAGACAGTACACCCCCACCTGATGAATCCCATCTATAGCCTAAACACACACACAGGTTTGGACAGAGAGCTCTTTATTGTGAATACAAATCATTATTAATAATCACATAATTAATACACTGAAAAGAACAGAGGTGTGCCTTTACAGCCTTCAGTAACTAAACACAACTGAAACCATTTTTGAAATAAATATATTTCTAAACAAAAATTTACACTAATGATCTTAGAGAAGATGTTTTTTAATATTTTTGAAAACAGTATCTTATGCTAACCAAAGCTGCATCATTTATTTAATCAAAAATACAGTAAAACAGTAATAATATTATTACAATTTAAATTACCTGCTTTCTATTTGAATATATTTTCAAGATTTAATTTACTCCTGTGATGGCAAGGAATTCTAATTATTCTAATATGCATATTTGATGCTCAAGAAACATTTTTTATTGCAGAGTGTCTATTTACATTAAGTGCAAATAGCCCGCCTTGTTGGCAGAGGCTATTTACACTAACTCTGCCTACGAACGCATGGTTGGGTTAGTCAACATTACAAAAGACACCTGCTGAATAACAGCTCCAGTGGAGTAGGTGGCAAAGCGCGTTTGATGCAATTGACCCGAGTTTGAATCCGCCTTTTGCCGAACTTGTTCTTCTCCCTTTTCACATCACATATCAGATCAGAAAGGCATTTCTTTTCAATAAAATGAAGGAAATAATCGAAAAGTTTAAAATAAAGTGGCTCACAGGTGTTTATGAGTTAGGGTTAGGGAATGCTGATTTACACTCAATGCGTTATTATTGCATACTGTTGTATAATGTACTACAATACTGAGGTGCAAATATCTGCCATTTGCACTCAGTAGTTTAAATAGCAACTAGCATCTAATATTATTGCAAAAATAATAAACCCACATCCATTTACACTTTGTGTAAATAGAATATATCTCTATTTGCACTTAGTGTAAATAGCATTGTTAACACTTGACAATAAGGTGTCATTTGTTAACATTAGTTAATGTATTAACTAAAATGAACGAACAATGAACAATACATTTACTACACTATTTATTAATTTTTTTAATGTTAACAAACAAAACTTGTGATTTTAATAATGCATTAGTAAATGCTGAAATGAACATTAACTAAGATCAATAAATACTGAAGAAGTATTGTTCATTCTTAGTTCATGTTAACTAATGTAGTTAACTAATGTTAACTAATGAACCTTATTGTAAAGTGTTACCGTAGCATCTATCGCCGTCTACTGCTGTTGCTTTTTTATTATTATCAATGTTGAAAAAAGCTGTGCTGCTTAATATTTTTGTGGAAAGTGTAGAAAATTAATGATTTGCAAGTTCAAAACTTTCATGTTTGGGCAATTTAATGCATGCTTCCTGAATAAAAGTGTGAATTTCTTTAAAAAACATGTACTGACCCTAAAACTTTTGAAAAGAAGTGTACATTTAAACACTAAAAGACGTATTTTGTACAATAACAAAACTAGAATGCATGCATATGAAATAATAAAAGACTTTTTAAATGTTTTATTTAATTCAGACGTTCACTGTTACAATTATGAAATAAAAAAATCTCTTATTTTAAACCTATAATTTCTATCATTTAATTTTGTAAAAATAATTACAATATGTCCAGGCCTGGCACAACACAATATAGCAATAAATCAGCTAAGAAACTTCTTTAAATTTAAAACAGAGTTTTTGTCCTTATGAATGACGCCACACCTGTTGTCGCTCGCTTGGTTTCTATTTTCGTCATGTCAGGGTGGGTTGCCACACCCATAGCAAAATCTTATTGGTGCAAATTCCTCACCTACATAACTGTGACTTTGTTGCTTAGTGCAGCACTTTTGTTTTCAGCAAGGACAGAAAAATGCAAACTCTGAGCCTGGTTATGTGTGTGTGTGTGTGTGTACCTGCAACACTCGGCTCATCCACTGGTAACTCTCTTCTTCAGTTGAATCTGGTCTCTGTTCTGCTACCAGCACAATTCTCTCATCATATAACACATTCACTGAGAACACCACCGTCCTACACACAGTGAGTACAGGGATGATTGTAAAACAAGATTCTTTCTAGAGTAGCACTGATTGTGTATTATTTTGGCCTTTGTTTTAATACATACCGTCCTCTATAGATGAACTTCATGGGCTCCACAGCAAGAGCAGTAGCGATGATATCATCAGCGTTGTGTTTGCGACCTCCGACCTGCATCAGTCCTTCAAGTGTACCAGAGATGAATATCATCCCTCCTGGACCCACAAACCCCAGCAGACCTGACCTCACAAATACACAATCGCTGACCAATCCACCGTCACATGCCACCGGACACACCTGCACCACAGAGACACAAACAAATTTACTGACTGACCGGGCACACATGCTTTCTACTTAAAATGTACCAACATTTAATTATAAAATTGTTGACAGCTTAAACCAGCTAATTACTATATACCCTATTAAAAAAGTAATAGATTTAAAATGCATTTATTTTATACTCACCAGACTGCAACGTTTATTTGTAAAAATAAAAATAATTTGTGAAAATAAATAAATATATTTTTGCATTTAGAATATGTATAATACAGTAAAAACAGTAACATTAGGAAATATTATTAGACTTTTAAAAAATGTTTCCATTTTAATCGATTTTAAAAATATATTTAAGAACATCGAACTAATTTTAAAATTACTCAGGAAAATCTTTCAAGATTTGTTCAAGAAACATTTCTTATTATTATGAATGTTGAATGTTGAAAACAGTTGTGCTGCTTAGGATTCTTTAAAGAATAGAAACTTCAAAAGAACAGCATTTATTTGAAATTCTTTTGCAACATTGTAAAAGTCTTTACTGCCACTTTTGATCATTTTTAAAATGTCCTTATTAAATAAAAGCATTAATTTAAAAAAACAGCAGTGAATCTTAACATAATGAAACTTTGAGTAGATATAGTCTATAATGTATTTTCACACCTCGAATGTGTTCTTGCTCATTCCTGTAAGCCCATAATATGATGTCCCCGTGGCAACAGACGACACGCAGATCTCTCCGACCTCATCGGTTTTACACAGTTGAGGAACACCCTCCAGTTTAACAACACACACCATTGCTGAGAGAGAAAGAGAAAAGTCAGTTTTACAAGAGCCATAAAGTCGTTTGATGAGGTCTGTGGTCACATGAGGAAAACAGCGCTGAACTGCTCTAGGCTGGTTTATGAGGTAGATGTTGGACCTGAATCAAAACGCTTTGGGGATGGTTATTCGTTCATATTCTCGTAATCTATGTACCTCCTGGCATGGCCGTGCCCACATCCTGTAGGGTGAGGACAGACAGCTTCTCCCCCGTGTCCACTCTGATGACCCCGTGACTCAGATTTGTCATACTTAGGACCCCTCGGCCTGCTGGCTTAGAGCTGGCCTCCTGAGGCCTGAGAGAACACATGCATACAAATAAATGAAAGAATAAACATGTCCATATGTGTTGCCAGAATATTATGTTACCATAGACACAACATTTTCCGGATTTCATAAACAATACGGAATTGTGTGGTTTGGCTTTATAGAGCTGCAAAATATGTGACAAAAGAGGTCTAATTGGCTGATGTGAATATTACTTGGCATTCTCACAGTCCTAAATAAAAGTTTGTGCAAGTTATATCACTATTTAGTTTCTACCACCAAATCCTTGCATCTGCACCCACAAAAATGCAATTGAATGAGTTACCAAAAGAACATAAACCTAAAAGCATAAAACATGAGAAGCCTGGTGGTATTTTAATAAGATTCAACTATTGTTAAGTTTGGGCTCATTAAGATTTTTAAATATTTTTGAAAGAAGTCTCTTTTGTGCCACCAAGGCTGCATTTATTTAATTAAAAATACAGTAAAAATGTTAATATTGTCAAATATTACTACAATTTAAAATAACGGATTATAACTTGAATATATTTTAAAATGTATTTTAAATTTATTCCTGTGATGCAAAGGTGAATTTTCAGCAACCATTACTTCAGTTTTTGGTGTCACATAATCTTTTAGAAATCATTCTTAAATGCTGATTTTTGGTGCTCAGGAAACATTTTGTTTTCTTATTATTAATGTTTTAACAGTTGTGCTCCTTATTATTTTTGTAGAAACTGTAATACATTTTTTTCAGGACCCCTAAATGAATAAAAAGTTTAAAAGAATACAATTTATGCGATATAGTAAACACATTTTTTACAAAACATTTCTGTCACTTTTGATCAATTTAATGCACACTTTCCAAATGAAAGTATTACATAAATCATTGATATTATGTTCTCAAAACAGCAAGCTCTATTCTGATTGGTTAGTTTCATACAATTTCTGGGAAACCTGCCTTTACAAATCACATTTACAAAACTCTACTATAATGAGTGATTCTGAGAAAGAAATGATCAACTAGATTTGCCAAAGATCGTCTTGCTTGAGATACTCAATAGTTTCGTTTGAGAAATTTGAGATATCTACAATCACACTTTCTATACGACCCTGGAGCAAAAAAACAGTCATAAGGGTCAGTTTTTTGAAACTGAGATTTTTCATTATCTGAAAGCTAAATAAAAGAGCTTTCCATTAATGTATGTTTGTTAGGATAGGACAATATTTGGCCGAGATACAACTATTTGAAAATCTAGAAAAAAAAAAGAAAGAAAAAAAAAGAAACCAAATTACTAAGAAAATTGCCTTTAAAGTTCTAAGTTCTTAAGCAATGCATATTATAATTCAAAATTAAGTTTTGATATATTTACATTAGGAAATTTACAAAATATCTTCATCGAACATGATATTTACTTAATATCCTAATGATTTTTGGCATAAAAGAAAGAACGATCATTTTGACCCATAAAGTGTATTGTTGGCCGTTGCTACAAATATACCCGTGCTATTTACGACTGGTTTTGTGGTCCAGGGTCACATATTATGTATCTGATTTCAGATTTACCAGCCTCCAAATGGCACAAAAGAAAAATTAGGAGTGGTTGGTAACTTTACACGTCGGTCAGGCAGCATTTTTTGTTTATTTAGCCAATTTTTGGCAATTTGAACCAGACTTTATGGCGATTTTGCAAAATCTAATGTAATATCCGTCTGATAACACTATTTAAACTTAGACCACACACAAGCACAATTAAATATATTTTAATGATTAAGAACCAAGCAGTTTTCACTACATGACATTAAAATCTGAGTCAGATGTATTTTCTTTAATAGTTTTGTGTGTGTCTGTGTGCATGAATAGTGCGTAGGCCTGTTTATGTTGTTTGTAATGTCCGACCACAAAAGACAGAACCTCCCATTTTAATGAGTTTAAACTGAAAACAGATTCCTCAGCACAGGAATGACGTGTGCACATGTGTGCCTTCTGGGCAAAGAGAGTGTGAGTGTATTTATACCTCCTCACAGCTACAGTTAGGGCCTCGGGGGAGCCAGCACACGGACATATGACCTCTGACCTCAAGCCCAAGCTCTGAAACACATTCAGGAATGCGTCGCAGGAGGATATCGACCCTGGGAATGAAAGACAGAGAATTTAAATACTTTTGATTCATCAGTAACACACACTCGGGGGGGTTTGATTCATCATTAACACACTCACAGGGGTTTGATCCGTCAGCGATCAGCAGCACTCGCAGTGAGCTCATGTTGGTGTCACTCTGGTCTTTGTAGGCCATCAGAGCCCAGTGTAGATCCCTGCTCTTCACACATGCCACCTTAGCTGCACACACAAGAGACTGATTATTGAACAGAATGTGTAACATTTTGCTTCTAATTAGGGTGAAAGTTGATCCTTGAACATGTAGGAGATGGGTACACTATCCAAAATGTGAGTGAGTGTTTGTATGTGTGTGTACCTTTGTACTGGCTGACTTTCTGGATCCAGGACAGAGGATTCACCTTCATAAGTGCATATGGAACACTGACCACATGTAACATATTCAACACACTCTATAGAGAGGGAAAAAAAAGAGAAATCACATTTTCAGAAAAGACAGGCTAAGAAAAAAAAATTAAGTGCAGGCTACAAAAAAAACCCCCTGATATATGACAACATACAGTACCGTTTGAACACTGTGCCAAAGGCCGATGCCCTTCTTAAAGTCCAATACATTCACCATAGTCTCAGCTGAAACAAACACAATCCATTAGAAATAAAGTCATACGGTTTTGGAACGACGTGACAGCATTTTCATTTTTGGGTAAATTATCCCTTTAAGAATACGCAGGGTAATGTTTTGATATCTTACCTTCGGTGTATCCGCAAGTATGCGTAAGTGTTTGGCAGTGTGTGAGCATTGCCATTCTTGTCACAGTTATTCCCAACACACTCCCATCCTTGCAGGTCTTATACTGTCAATCAACCATAACACGGCCACTCTCATTATAAATGCAATGCGACCACTGTATTGCCAAAAAACTACAGCCCCCTTGCATATTAAGCTGCTATATAAATACAAATTTAAATAAATTATATAAAATGTATTTCTATATATATATATAAACTACTTTAATGTATCAGGTAAGCAAATGTTCTTTTGAAAAAATAAAATATATTAACTGCCTTAATATATTTTAAAATGCAATTTATTCCTGTGATGGCAAAGCTGAATTTTCAGCATCATTATTCCAGTCTTCAGTGTCACATGATTCTTATATGCTGATTTGCTGCTTCTGAAACATTTCTTATTATTATCATCAGTGATGTAAATAGATACATAAGATTCATTTTTAAAAATTCTATCATGAACAGAAGTTTCAAAAGAAAGGCATTTATTTGAAACAGTAATATTATAAATGTTTTTACTGTCACTTTTAATCAATTTATTGTGCCCTTGCTGTATTGTGCGGCTTAATATAATGTAAATGAGCACATTTACATGCACGTTCTTAAGCTGATTATGCTTAATATGCCAAAAACGCATGTGGTCATGTAAATGCGGTAAACCGTTTTCTTTTATCAGAGTAAGGTCATAAATGGCGTAAGCATAAGCCGGTCGACACAGGTAGCTTTGTGCCTCTTACCCCTATTTCGCGCAGCATGTAAATGCAATAACCCGCTTGCTGTCGGCTTATTGGAGTGCATATGTATGATATGTGACAGGAACGCATCGTTAGTGCACATTTAAGCGCATCTAGACAGAGCAAACGTTTTGCAGTAAAGAAAGAATTAAATAATCACAAAAGCAGACTCTTTCATGACTCAGAAAATTAGAAAATTGTTCTCATCTCGTGCAGCAGAAATAGAAGTGGTTCAGTCGAAACGCTGCATTTATAACTGCATGAGAGGATGATATGAGCTGTAAGTTTCACGCTGACATGTTGCAAGCTTTAACATCACAACTGACAAACATATGGAATACTCAGAGTTGGATACGCAAATATTATATTTTGACATCACAAAATTTATTTCACCTGATTTATTAGAAAGAGTCATGTAAACCCAGCTTACTTGCGTTGTCAAGTTACTGATGTGCATATAAACGGGGAAACCTGGTTATTTTAATAAGCTGATATTTGTGAGTTATCTGCTTACTTGTGTGCATGTAACATGCTCAATGTCTCTTTCTGAAATATGTAGTAGAAAACCAATGAAAGATTTCCATTATTTAAAAAAATGCACATCATTTTATAGATATTTTGGATTATGGGGGGGGGCAATCACTATTTCAATGATGTGAAATGGTTGCACTCTGTGAGCTACTGGCACTACCTGTTGCTATTTTTACCGCAACACAAACTGGAAAATAAAATACTGATATGATGCCACTTTGCGGATTTTTGGTTGTAATTTTCAGTCAAAGGCCAACATGAGAAGCAATGTAAGTCTTCTCTGCTTTCCTAGCGATAAGAAGAGGAGAAAAGAATGGGAAGATGCCTGTCGACAAATAAAACCTCCTAAAGACCCGGCTCTGTGTTCTCTCCACTTTAGCCCTGATGCCTTTGAAGCTTTTAGTAGACCACAGCTACTGAAAAAGCTAACAAATGACAGAGACAACAAACGCTGGATGCCATCCTGGCAGGATGTAAACATGCAATGCTTGTCATGACGCTGCAGCAACTGATGTTTCTCAGTGTGGATTTCACTAGATATCTGGGGGCTTTAAGACTCCTTGTAGAAAAAAATTGATGGTACGGCATTTGGTTTAAGCCTGCAATTACATCCATCGCCGCCAGTAAGCTCTTTCAGTAGCTGTGGTCATATCAGTATTTTATTTTCTGAGTAGTCAGAGTTGTGTTGCGGTAAAAACAGCAACAGGTAGCGCCAGTAGCTCACAGAGTGCAACCATTTAACGTCATTAAAATAATGGCATCCCTGATAGTCCAAAACATGTATAAAATGATGTGGATTTTCTAAATAATGTAAATCTTTAATAGGTTTTCTACAACATATTTCAGTAAGAGACATAATTTACGTTATATTAAGCCATACAAGACTTAATACCTGGGGTTCCCTTTAAAAAAAAAAAACATCTTACTGAGCCCAAACTTCAGAACAGTAGTGTATCATTAAAAAATATTACCAATAATTTATATTATCAATGAATAAATTATGATATATTAAAGAAAAGTCTAAATAAATTTGACACAATTACATGGTGTGTTACCTCTATGTACGCTGTGTCATTGTTAGCATCTTTAATGAGAGGAAACCACTCTCGAGGGGGTTTAGATAAATGTTTGGAGTCAGTCAGCACCCAGAGCAACTTTGGCCAGCCTGAACAAACACAGACACACAACATAAACATATAAACTGGATAAAACCACACATATATGTTTAAGACATTATGTTCCTCTATGAGACTCATGTGCAGGTGGTTTTAACAAACACTGTGACGTCTCTCACCTTTAAACTGCATGACATCACCACTAGCACTCTTGGGAAGACCTTTATGACATGCATCACTTGTTAACGCCACGGCAACTCCACAGCTACCCAACAGGAAACCAATTTGTTGACTCCCAGCATCCTTTGAGAGGAGAGAGTAGGAGGGCACACCTCAGACAAATTTGTTCTTGTAAAATTGTTTGTAAAACCGTAAAAGCTGTTTGGGTGAACTATTCTTTTAATAATGACTAATTATTCAATGTTTGGAATATGCACAAATGTCTTGCCTAAGCTGATAGCTGATACAGTAGAAATTACCTTTTTTGTAAGTGGTACTTCAATAGGGACAGGAACAACTTCAGCCAAAAGACAGCCATAAAACGCCACCATGAACGCTGCTGGGTCACTGTTGGGGTAAACCAATGCTACCTACAATAACATACACATATAGTCTTCATTTTTCATCAGTTTTTTTGATATATGTCTCTATAGTGTGTGTGTGTATATATCTGATTTCTGTTTTTATTGTGGTAGTATATATTACCATTCAAAGGTTTGGGGTCTGTAAGATTTTTTTTAAACGCCTTTTATGCTCACCAAAATACAGTAAAAACAGTAATACTGTAAAATATTATTCAAATTCAAATAACTGTTTTCTATTTGAATATATTTCAAAGCTAATTTTTCATATCACATGATCTATGATGCTCAAGAAAGATTTCTTATTATTATCAATGTTGAAAACAGTTGTGCTACTTTTTATTTCTGTGCAATCAATGTTTTTAAGGATTATTTGATGAATATACAGTTCAAAACAACCACATTTATTTGAAATAGACATAATTTGTAACATCATAAACACCTTTTAACCAATTTACTGCATCCCTGCTGAATAAAAGTATTATTTTTTTTCAAAACAGAAAAACTGCACTGACCCCAATCTTTTGAACAATAGTGTGCATTTTTGGAAAAAAACAAAAAAAAAAACATGACAATATTTAATTTTACACTTTATCCACTCTCTTACCCTGTCTCCTGGGTGAATGATTGGCTCTTGTTTGGATCCCAATTTGTGGAGAAGATTGTAGGCTAACTTCAAACTCTTGGACCAGAGCTTACCTGCAAACACATAAGCAAAGAAATATAAACATGCACCCACCACAAAAGACAATAAAATCCAAATAATGGCTGTGAATATGCATGCGTACCATAAGTAAGTGTGTAGGGCTGTTTGGCATTGCTGTGCGTAGTGGTCAGACAGGGAGCTTTGGGTGCAATGGCTCCCCAGCGTAAAAGGGCTGCTTC
Source organism: Cirrhinus mrigala (assembly GCA_036247105.1). Lineage (NCBI taxonomy): Eukaryota > Metazoa > Chordata > Actinopteri > Cypriniformes > Cyprinidae > Cirrhinus > Cirrhinus mrigala. The sequence goes on from CM070008.1 coordinate 30,378,215, forward strand.
CAGGGAGGTGGGGCAGTTCTTGAGTCCATCGAGCTCTTCTCCTTGTATGGGGGTTGACTCCGCCCCCTCTGGGCGTGGCAGAGAAGGATCAGGCTGCTGCACTGCATGTGGCAAATGTGAAGAGAAGGTTGGCAATGCATTTGCATGTTGATGAGACCCATGTTATCAGGATTTCTTTTATAAAAATAATTTACTCATCATAGATGTCAAAAAAAGACAACACAAGGTTGAGGAAATTATAACAGGATTTGGATTTTTGGTTGAACTATCCCTTTAAGCACTTCACCTCGATCTCTTCAAAAATAGCTAGATCAAATTAATGTTCTGTGCAGGGTGTGGAGCGTTTAATCTAAGAGTAATGAATTTCAGGACCTTTGACCTGCCAACTGTGAAAGTGTAAGAAGTGTTTCAGTGAACTGGTGCAAGATATATTTCATTGACTTTTACAGATATACTGCTGTTCAAAGGTTTGAATCAGTACGATTTTTAAGTTTTTTGTTTTTTTTCTGCTCATCAAGGGTGCATTTATCTGATTTAAAATACACTGTAAATAAACTGTAAAAAAAACTGTAATATTGTGAAATATTATTGCAGTTTAAAATAGAAGCTTTCTATTTTAATATACTTTAAAATATAATTTATTTCTGTGATTTAAAGCTGAATTTTCAGCCTCTTTACTCCAGCCTTCAGTGTCACATGATCCTTCAAAAATCATTCTAATGTGCTGATTTATTATCGATGTGAAAAACAGTTGTACTACTTAATATGTTTTTGGAACCTGTGACACTTTTTCAGGAATCTTTCATGAATAAAATGCTAAAAAGAACAGCATTTATTTAAAATAGAATTTTCTGTAACAATATACACTACCGTTCAAAGTTTGGGGTCAGTATATATATATTTTTTTTTTTTTTTTTTTAAAGAAATTAATACTTTTATTCAGCAAGGATGTGTTAAAAGTATAAAAAGTCATAGTAAAGACTTATGTTGTTACAAAAAATTTCTATTTTAATAAATACTGTTCTTTTTAATGTTTTATTCATCAAAGACTCCTAAAAAAGTATCACAGGTTCCAAAAAATATTAAGCAGCACAACTGTTTCTAGCATTGATATTAAAATGATTTCTGAAGGATCGCGTGACACCGAAGACTGAGTAATGGCTGATGAAAATTCAGCTTTGCATCACAGAAATAAATTCTATTTTAAAGTATTTTAAAACATTTTAAATTGCAATAATATTCATAATTTATATTACTTTTTTCTGTATTAATGATCAAATAAATGGAACTTTAATGAGCATGAGAGACTTCTTTAAAAACATTAAAAATCTGACTTATCCCAAACTTTTGAACGGCAGTGTATATTCATCTTTGAAATCAAACAAGGAGACACAAAGAGAGGGGAAAACATTTTAACCTTCCAGAAGTTCTTCAAAATCCTCCACAAAGAATTCTCTCAGGGGTCTTCGCTTGGGTCGCTTCAGCGTGTTAACTAGCTGCTGGATCTTTGCCGACACACGGCTACTAACAGGCACACCTACACACATATATGCAATTATACTACAAAAACAAATTCTCACAACATGAAAACAAATTTTGGTTAAACAATATTTGTTTTGTCGTTTTAAATTAACTGAATTCCACTCACACTAAATAAAGATTCCAAACATGATAGATTCAAAATGTGTAAATACACATTTAAAAACAGACCTCTGTACACAAACTCACCATCTCCTGTCTCCATCAGCTCAGCGTTGCCATATTTGGGCGGGGGCCTGGTTATCATGGCTACCTGTGGGCGGTGAACAGAAATGGGGGCGGGGTCTGGCATGTAGCTGGTGATGTCAGGAGGGGCCGACAGACTGTCTGCAGTACACAAACAAACAGGTTAACTCATCAGAATAGTAACATAAAGCATTAAACGTACCCCAATAAATGTGGTTATTCATTATCAGTTATTAGGAATGAGATAGAAAAGCGCATGCAAATAAATTAAAAGTGTATATCAAACAGTGCTGAGGAGGTAAACCTTTTAAATAGAAGCAAATGCCATTATTGACATTGATATATAATATGTTGATAAAACACACAAGTGGATCCAGATGCAAATGCACACACAGTAAAATGAACCCTTGTGCGCGTTCATCTTAAAGGGACGGTTCACCCAAAAACTACAATTCTGAGATCACTGACTCAAACCTGTATGGCTTTCACATTCTGAAGAACGATGGAAGTCATACAGTTTTGGAACAACAACACAAGAGCAAATGATAACAGCATTTGCATTTTGAGGTGAACTATCCCATTTATGTCAGACAAAGAAACATTAAACACTGACCCTCAGAATCCAGAGACGACCAAGGCCGATCTGATTGGTAGTCAGTGGAGTGCTTGCCAACTATTCCATTCTCAGCAGAAACGCCCATTTCTCTTAAGCCCCACCTTTTTAGAGACAGATGAGACATTGGACCAACTGGGGGAAGAAGTTGAAAGTGAAAAATTAATCTGTGGTAGTCATAATAGCAGTAAATTTTCAATTAAATAACACAAAGCTGATTGACTGGTTTGAGTTTAGCATGAGAAGCTCATTTGCTGAGATCAGTTGAACACTAGAAGCTACTTGGCTCAAATTGGTTGGGCAAATAGAACTGATTGGCTGAACTGAGTTGAGCACAAAGATCTGATTGGCTAAATTTAGTTGAGCATGAGAAGCCAATTGGCTGAAGTGAGATGATCTTGATATGGGAAGGAAGTTTAAAAGAGATCCTTATCAGGAGCCAAAAAAAAAGTCTTATTGCGCTTGAGAAGCTGATTGGTTGAGAAACTAGAACTGATTGGTCAAAGTGAGTTGAGTGCAAGGATCTGATTGGCTGAAGTTAGTTAAATGAGTAGTTCACTTCCAGAACAAAAATTTACAGATAATGTACTTACCCCATTGTCATCCAAGATGTTCATGCCTTTCTTTGTTCAGTCGGTAAGAAATTATGTTTTTTTGAGGAAAACATTTCACCATATAGTGGAGTTCAATGGTGCCCGCAAGTTTGAACTTCCAAAATGCAGCTTTAAAGAGCTATAAACAATCCCAGCCGACGAATAAGGGTCTTATCTAGCAAAATGATCTGTCATTTTCTTAAAAAAAAAAAAAAAGTATATACTTTTCAACCTCAAATGTTTGTCTTGTCTAGCTCTGTGATGCGCATGTGTACTCTGTGCAATCCAGGTCAATACACTTAGGGTATGTCAAAAAACTTCCCTCTCAGTTTCTCCTCCAACTTTAAAATCGTCCTACATCGCTTCAGAAGTGCCGACCCAGTGTTTACAAAGTGAAAATGCAAAGGAGATCAAACGTCCTTTACAAAAAAAAAAAAAAAGGTAAAACAGCAAATGTAGGACAATTTTGAAGATAAGACCCTTATTCCTCAGCTGGGATCATTTAGAGCTCTTTGAAGCTGCACTGAAACTACATTTTGGATGTTCAAACTCGTGGGCACCATTGAAGTCCAATATATGGAAATAATTCCTGAAATGTTTTCCTCAAAAAACATAATATCTTTACGACTGAAGAAAGAAAGGCATGAACATCTTGGATGACAATAGGGTGAGTATGTTATCTGTAAATTTTGGTTCTGGAAGTGAACTACTCCTTTAAGCATGAGATGCTGGATTAAATGAGGTGAAGGAAAATCAGAAGCAAAAGAGGCCCACATCAGAAGCAAAAAAACATTTATTTCATATTTAAGGAACACACCACTTTTTTTTTGAAAATAGGCTAATTTTCCAGCTCCCTTAGAGTTAAACAGTTGAATTTTACCGTTTTTGAAAGGTTTGAATGGTTTTTGAACATCCACTTTTAGCATATCTTAGCATAGATCATTGAATCTGATTAGACCATTAGCATCTTGCTCAAAAATGACCAAAGAGTTTTGATATTATTCCTATTTAAAACTTGACTCTTCTGTAGTTACATTAAGTACAAAGACGGACGAAAAATGAAAATTTGTGATTTTCTAGGTCGATACGGCTAGGAACTATACTCTCATTTCAGCGTAATAATCAAGGAACTTTGCTGCCGTACCATGGGTGCAGCAGGCGCAATGATATTACGCAGCCGTCAACTCTGCCGACTGCAACTCTGCATCTACACACACGTAGTGCCGGTCACTTTCAGGCACTTTTCCGTCAGTCTTAGCACACGATGTAGCTACAGAAGAGTCAAGTTTTAAATAGGAAAAATATCGTCATTATATATGGTCATTTTTGAGTGAGATGCTATCGGTCTAATCAGATTCAATGATCTATGCTAAGCTATGCTAAAAGTGCTACCGCCAGACCCGGAGATCGGCTGAATGGATTCGAAAACGGTAAAACTCAACTGTTTAACTCTGGGGGAGTTGGAAAATATTTTCAAAAAAAGTAGAGTCTTCCTTTAAGTTAATTAAGCATGGGAGGCTTGTTTTTCCTATGCGTACAGTAATATTCAATATGTGCCAGATATTGGTAAAAGCAACATCTGTTGACAATGACCTAAAGACTAATTTAACATGATTGATTAGTATCTGTGTTTATTCTCTGCCATTTAAATATTTGCATGCGTTCTTACTGCCGTATGAGTGCATGTTGGTCTCTGCAAGTCGGGCTGCGCTGGCAGAGCTGTTGCTGTGCGACGATGATGACGAAGATGTAGAAGGTGAGCCATGGAGAGCTCTGCTGATCCAGGAGTCCACGCTGACTCCCCCTGCCCTCCCCAGAGAGCCCTCAGCGTCAGAGCCGGAGGACGAGTCTGCAGAGACACAGAGAGAACAGTCACACACACGCTCTTACTCACTGGCTCTTGCACAAAAACACATGCACATAAACGCACCTGGAGGTGTATACGTGTCCATGGAGGTTTGACCGATGAGCGACTGCCGCTTGGATGGCAACAGCACAGCCATCTTTCTCTCACTGTGTCGCTCCAGCGCAGCCTGAACAGCTTCTGAGTGAACATCTGAGAGAGGAGACAGTTTTTATACATACATAAAGAATGCAAAAAGCTTCTTATGTTTATGTATGTGTGTGTGGAATAAATTTCAGTAGAGTTGCTCTTTTTCTAGCCCGTTCAGAGATTTATTTAGGATGTAACAAGCCCAATTGCATGTTCTGAAGATAAAGGACAACCTTCTAGGGGATAGTTCACCCAAAAATTTTGTCATCATTTACTCACCCTCATGTCGTTCCAAACCTGTAAGAGTTTCTTTCTTATATTGAAAATAAAAGAAGAGGTTTTGAAGAATGCTGGTAATCAAACAGCCGATGATGCCCATTGACTTCCATAGTATTTCTTTCCCTACTATGGAAGTCAGTAGGGACCACAGTTGTTTGGTTCTTCAAAATTCTTCAATATATCTTCTTTTGTGTTCAACATAAGAAAGAAAATTATACAGGTTTGAAACGACATCATCACTGTTTGCAAACACCGAATTGGTCTATATGCAGATGCAAGTTGCATAAATAGTGTTATGAGATCAATGTTTTAAATTAAATACCAAAATATGAAATGATGAAAAACCAGTATGTGGTGGCAAGTCTGTGGGTCATTCATTCATCCCTTTTGTTCAATCATCTGGTTCATTCAGGAATGAAACAAGTGACTGCCTTTATGAGTGAGTAATTGAATCATTCATTTCACCATTTTGTTTAAAAACATGGATTCATTCAGTAACGAAACACTGCTGTGTTCTGCTGTGGCGAAATAGGGAACAGACAATATTGTTTATTGAATCTAAAAAACTCATCTGATGTTGCTTAACTATATCATATGTTATAAACAAAAAAATAAGAACTCAATGACAGCAGTTTCCAATCAAATTAAGAAATAAACAATAAGTGAAAACTTCAAAAATAACATCACTTTCCGAACATGAGCTGATCTGCTTGCTGGAATTGTGGCATAAACTACAAAGAGCTTCTATCACATCTCCTGAAGGTCAGATTATGTGCGTTTCTGTGTAAATCTGTGCTTTTTATCTCACCTGAGCGGTAACGTTCATCTCTTGTGCCAGTGGACCGTCTGCGTTGGTAACGGGAGGATGAGGAAGACGATGAAGATGGTGTGACAGGGATGCGGCGCTCTGCCCCTATGGCAAATGCAGAGCAACAAATGTAATCTTAACACAACAAAAACTATATGCTGCTTGGTAAAGTATAGAATATATGTGCTACCTGGTGTGTGAGGTAGGTAAGCTTGTAAAAGTTTGGATCTTTTCTTCTCGTAGCCCTTTTGGGTGATATCACCTGAAAACACATAAATAAATAAAGTTAAATTAACCAAACGAAACAGCCATCACTGCTGTTTTTCATCAGGCACTGCAGTTCTTCATGGATCTAAATGCAGTGGCGAGTAAATGACGTTTTTAAACACATAAATCGACAAGCAAAGAGCATTTATGGATAAATGCTTTAACATTTTTGAAAAAGAAGAAATTAAAACAGCCATTAATATTATAAATAGATTTACTGTAAATTAAAATAATAATAATAATAATAATAATAATAATAATAATTATTATTATTATTATTATTATTATTATTATTACTGGACTTTCATTTTACAGTGAAATATTACAAGTAATATAATTAGTAATATATCTTACTTATACGTTTAATAATAATAATAATAATAATAATAATAATAATAATAATAATAATAATAATAATAACAACAACAACAACAACAACAACAACAACAACAACAACAACAACAAGTATTATTATTATTATTATATTTTTATTGAATGCTGGACTAATTTTACAGTGAAATATTACAAGTAATATAATTAGTAATATATCTTACTTATACGTTTAATAATGTTAATAATAATAATAATAATAATAATAATAATAATAATAATAATAATAATAATAATAACAACAACAACAACAACAACAACAACAAGTATTATTATTATTATATTTTTATTGAATGCTGGACTAATTTTACAGTGAAATATTACAAGTAATATAATTCATAATATATCTTATTTATGTTTAATAATAATAATAATAATAATAATAATAACAATATTAAATAAGTATATTTTTTATTGAATACTGGACTTTAATTTTAAAGTTAAATATTACAAGTAATATAACTAGTAATATATATTATTTATGTTTAACAATATTAATATTAAAAATAACAATATTAATTAATAATTATATTTTTATTTAATACTGGACTTTAATTTTACAGCGAAATATTGCAGTATATATATATATATATGTGTGTTCAATAATATTAATTTTAACAATAATAATAACTATAATAATTATATTATTATTATTGTTGTTATTATATTTTTATTTAATACTGGGCTTTTATTTTACAGTGAAATATTAAAAGGAATAAAATAAGTAATATATCTTATTTATATGTTTAATAATATTAATATTAACATTAACAAGAACAATACTAAATAATAATAATAATAATAATAATAATAATAATAATAATAGTTAATAATTAAATATAAAAATAATATAATTATATAATATTTAAATATAATATAATATTATATAATATAATATAATATAATATAATATAATATATAGCAAACATGGTGCTTCTATTAATTTAAAAAAAAAAAAAAAAAAACATTGCAATTACATTTTTCCCAAAATTATGCAACCCTAAGAGACATATTTAAGAGACCAAATGTAAATGAAAAGCTGGATAGCAATCTGATCAAAAACTGAATAATCTCTCAAACTAATATTTTACATTTTTCCCAAATGATTCATGTTGAGCTAATGTGGCTGACAGATTCTAGTAAACAAACACAAGTCTAAACATGCTGCATGCCTGCATCCCAAAATAATATTACAAATGATATCCATGGCAACATAGGTGTGGTGGCCCCCTCAGAGACCCACAGGAAACGAAGACATGGAGGCCCTTTTCTCACGAGACTCCCCATCCATTATGAACAACAGAGGGAAAGAAAAAAAAAAAAAAAAAGAAATTTAAATACGTTTCTGCATTCAACATAAAAAAGAAGATCTGATTGTACACACATGCACAGACCTGGAGGGGAAAACCAGAAAACGTCACGCCATAAACTGGGTTACTAGGTCAATCTGCACTGAGCTTTACATAACATAGATGCACATTCAAAGACAAGATAACATATGCCTATACTGAAACCTGAGTAAATGCACACACGTAATCAAATCAACCCCAAGATAGCATATGCATGTCCATGAGAGCATACGCACACATACATACACTGAACCTTAGTGGCTGGCCACTTTATTAGATATGGCTGCTTGTGCTTGTCAAAATAAACAGCCAAACATGTGGCTGTGAACCCCATTTAGAAAGCATGCAGATATCATCGCAATGCTTTAATGGTTTTCGGACTATGGGATCATTAGAATTGGCACGTTATGGCATGTGATCTGAGCAAATGAGCGTGGGAGGATTGTTGATGCAAGGTTTCTCAGAAACAGTTGACCCTGTGGGATTTACATGCTTGGGTTCACAGAGAACGCTGTGTGAATTCAGCCAGATCTGTGACAGAAAACACCTTGTTAAACAGAGCTTAAAGGAGCCGGTAGTGGAGTTCCTGTTGTGCAAAAAAAACGTTTTTTTGAAATGCACTACAAGTCAAAGCTCAGCAAAAAAGGTGAACACAAGAACAGCTTTTAAATTACACTGAATCACTAAAACTGGCCGTTTATAATGTTTCAAAAGATAAACTGACGCAAAATAAATATAGCTGCAAGCAGCGATTACCAGGGTTCAGGTGCTTTAAGTCATTTAAGCACATATGAAAAAAATACATTATTTAGCAAGACTGTAAATCACCTAAATCAATGACTTAAAGCATTTTTGGCAAATCCAGGTAATTTACCATAGAGTTATTTTGTTTTTTAACGTTTATGACTGTTATAGCACCAGCTGTGGTCCGATCCCCTTAAAACTTTGCATGCTTGTTTGGAATCACCTGTTGCATGTGCTCAGCAGGTTTTGTGAAGTTTTGAGTTTTCCTTTAGGCTTTATAGTATTTGAGGTAAATTTGGACAAGCCTGCTTTCTAAACGACCCCGTTATAGCTTCCCAAAGGGTAAATTTATTTATTTGGTTTTTTTGATAATTATTGGCCTATAGAGTCTAGAGAATTGTACTGCAGTGATTTTTTCCAGATTGAGCGAAAAAACCTAGGACTACACTACAAGCGATAGGCAGCGACAAAGCGACACGATCCCATTCATTTCAATGGAGAGCAGGCGATTTCCGGCGCCAAGAGCGACAGCGAGCTACAGCGACCGTTGGCGACCAGATGGGGCGTGTCCAGCGACACGACAAAGTTAAGAATCTCTCAACTTTATGCAAATGAAGAGCGACTTTCGGGAGTGACAGCCAATGGGAAAGAAGACGGTAAAGCTCATGTGATCGTTCTCCTCCTAGATAAACATACGCAATGGCAAAAAGTAGGCTCTGCTTCTCATTCGTTTTTGTTTGTATGTACAGATTTAATTTATATTTATATTATATTTAGTCTCTTGCCTCCAAAATGTTTGTTTTTAGCAACAAGAAACCTGATTCGCTGTCAAAGCAACCAGTAGTGAGAACGCCCACTAGCAACCTTGTCGACAGGAGTCGCTGCTAGTGTGAACGCAGCTTAAGAATACCCTTACAATGTATTATAAATAGGGACTTCATAGAAAGTGTTACTGTAGTTTTTTTTACATCTTCTTAACCATTTAACAAATGATTTGATTGACAGCAGTGGTTCTAGAGGTAAAGTTGTCTGGAATGAGGAGTTCTATCGTATGATACAAATTTTGTTCGCAAGTGCAGAAAAACCATGCAATGTACAACTGTTTACGCCTTTGAAAAATGCGATATCGCCCCTAGTTCGGACTAGTTGACTAAAAGGACTAGTTCACAAAAGTAGTTTTTTCAAAAAAAGGCATGCGATTTGTCCAGCATGAGCCAAGGATTCCAACGACAAATATACCACTTGAGCCTGCGACTGACGGTTTAGGATTCATGAGTGATTTTGTATTTTTGGCCGCTGATTGCTGTAGCCCCCGTCAGGCTGACTGGAGCGAGCCTTGGTCCCATTCTCGGCGGTGTGAGTACTACCATCCCTCCAAGTTTCCAGTCTCTACAACTTTACCTCTGTGCACACAGGAGAATACATCAATATATTCTTCAATTATGATAAATGTTCATCGCAATTTCAAAATAAACATTCAAACCCTCACTTGTCGCTTGTCTATCATAAAGAAATGGCCAAATATTAAAGATTAAGTGGATATTCGAATTAAATGTTGTTTAGTCAATATTAAACAAGGATTAGATCAAGCAGTAAAGTGTAAAAACAATCGTAAGGCCGACAGCACCCTCTGCAGTCATTTGTTGTAAAGTACATTTTGTATTTAAACCGTTTTGTTCAGTAAAACAATATGCTTAATTTCTTTTGATACTTTATTTGAACTAATTATTATTGCCTCATTGCTATTGTATTTTAAGTCATTTTAAAGGCTATTGTTCCCTTGGGTGTATTCTTTTTGCTACAAAAAAAAAAAAATTATATATATATACATATATATATATATATATATATATATATATATAAATAGTTATCCGATAACTTCATTAATCCTCAGAATAATCTACAGACGACTCAATTATCAAAATAGTCATTAGTGACAGCCCTAGTTTCAGCGTTATGCACTTTCTTGAGCAACAAATTAGCATATTAAAATGATTTCTTAAGCATCATATGACACTGAAGACTGGAGTAATGATGCTGAAAATTCAGTTTTGCATCACAGGAATGAATTTAAAATATATCAAAATAGAGACAGTTATTTTAATCCTAATATTATTTCACATTTTTTTTGTTGAAACTTGATTTCAAACTTTGATTTGTTGGTAAATCTGAGCTCAGTGTGTGACATGTTGACATCTCTTCTAAAACTCTGGATTCAAAAAGAACTATTTATTCACAAATCAGAATCACTACTTCTCTTTTGAACTTCCATCAACACCGCTAGGACAGCCAAAGCACAAACTTCATGCACAAACGTCACACTTGACATGGATTTTCATTTTGCCTCAAGGAACGCTTCCAGCATCTTGCGTAAGGTTGTATTCAACATCTAGGATGTTTGGGAAGCTAGAAGTGGTTCTACCCAACAGAAGGACCTTAGACACCCTTGTAAAATCTGGTTTAAACCCACAGTCAGTTTCTGACCTGCTGTTTGATCACAGAGTTCCGCTTACTGGCATGCAGCAATGATCAAGACAAGCATGATAACATCAGTATAATAGTCATTTATGACTCTGAAACTCACGCCACATTGTTCAGACCTTCACTGAAGTTGTGAGAGTCATCTGACCTGAAACTGAAGCTGATTATTGATGGTTGATTATTAATACTGTGCAGATTAGACTTATATCACTCTAGAAATGATAACAGAAGAACTACACAGAATAAAAGTACACAGGAACATTTTGTCTCGGTTGTGTAACAAAACGATTAATTTGATTTTAACTGGAAAAGACGATTTAATCACTCTAAAAAGGATCAGTAATACAGTCTGAAATTATGCATGACGACACTCGCGTAGACTATCGGCAATCATATCATTGCGATATTGCGATAAAAAGCTATTATGTTTATTATTACTGCTCATTTAACTACATGTAAATGATTCCCAAATCCATCCATTTTAGGAATCATTCAATTCACATAAAAGCATGATATTTCTGTCGGCCAGAAGACGACCGCTCTGAACTTCTGTAGGCCTATGTGGCTGACGTTCTGCAGGTTTCTTGTTTAGAGATGTAAGACTAGCAGGTGAGAGCTGAACCATCCAATCTAATGCCAACACCATCATAAACAGCATAATAAAACTGTATGTAGGTCACGTCTTACACAAACACACACACTCTGCTCTAAGACAGCCCGGAGCTCTAGATGAATGCAAAAGCATGGAAATTAGGAGAGAACAGAATTCTTCGGAGAAAGAGTGTATAACATTCCTTCTATGAAACAACAATATTTATGATTACATCAACTTTTCTAAAACTCCCATTAATAATTCTAGTAGAAAAAAGAGAAAAAGCTGATATCTTTGAGGCAGTAAGCTGTATGTGTATATATGTGAGCAAGAGAAAAAGAGAGAGAGAGAGAAAATGGATAAAAATAGCATCATGACAAGCTTTTGGACAGCTGCAGTTGTGGAAAGAGTAACTTCCCATGACAACCTACCAATAAACATACACACACATTAAGTATTAAAGGTTATGCATCTAGTTGTTCACTTAATAAACATTATGAGGCTAAATATTACAAAAGCACACTCAGAGAACCCTTTTATGTATACAACACAAAATATTTATCTTTGGAAACTGCCCACTGATCTACTGGAAAGAACAGCTTAAAAAAAATAATAATAAATTCCTGACATTCATACATTTGTCCCTTTCCAGCTTTGTGAATGAATGTCTGAATGTCTGAGAACCTTTAGTCTGAAATCTTTAGTTTGTTTCCCAAACTGGGGTTTACAAGTCAATTTAATAATTATTAAAACATAAAAATGATACATTTTTAATAAATCAATCATTTTAAAATAAAAGCAAATCAAAATAAAACAAAAAGTTAAATATTTTATTTGTTTACCTGCACATCATGTGACCATTAACTGATTAACTAAGAATAAAATCTGTTCTATTTTTCCTAAATTCCAATTGTTTTTGTTTTTTTTCAGTTAAAATGTTTCTAGACTCTATTTTAATGGTTAAATTACATTTTATTAATAAAAAAGCATGTCTAATGAATTGAAATCATGAAACTTGCACAATTTAAAAGCAATTTATTAAACGTTTTTTACGGCCCTATGAAATACATTTTATTTTTTCTTAAAATAGTTATATTTACTAAATTCTGTGTTTTCCATTCATTTTCTGTTCAATTTTAATTGTTTCATTAAATGTTAATAAACAAACACATCTCTAAATAATTAATCTTATTAAATTATAATTTTTCCCCCAGAAATACTGTTAAATACTAATTTTTTGGGTAAATAAATTCTGGTAATTTTTTTTCTGGCAAATATTCCTTAAAAATAATGTTTCAATAAGAATTTTATTATTAGTAGTAGTACTATCATTACAATAAGTAATATATTTCTGTCACCGTTTCTTCAAGTTAAACCGAACTTTTATTTTGACGGGTTGCTGTGAAGACCTTTAAGTTTCTGTTCATATATGATATGAAAATATATAAACGAAAAATTTCACAGCAGTTCTAGAGATTATGTGTTCATTTATATATTGAAGCAGCAGAGGTTGAAAACACAGCAAGCGTCACGTGCGCTTCAGTATGTGTGTAGAAAAAAAAAATGTGCATGTGCGGCATTCATTCACACAGAGAGATGCAGAAAATGAGGGATTCCTATTTAAAGAGTGTTTTGCTATTTAATATTCACAGACACTAGTCCATATCACATTTTACTTTGATTTAAACCTATTTTATTCATTTATTCATCCAAAATTTGGCAAATTCCATGACATTCCACATCATACAGTAAATTCCATTTTTATGATTGGATTCCACGATTTAATCCATGTTTTCAGCATTCCAGAAATCATAGGGCCCTGCAAACATACTGTTCAATTATTGAAATATAAACGTAAAATCTCAGGGGATACTTCAAGTAAATATTTTAGGTCAAAGGGGTTTGGCTGACATAAAAATATATTTGGAAAACCCTGGTCTGGACAATATAACAGGGAACACAAAGAACTGCCCAAATACAAAACATTTCTTCTGAAGATAAATGAAAAGCAGCTTTGCAGCCAAACAGACCTGCTTCACACTAAACAGTCCATCTGCTACACCGGCCATACAAGAGTATAAACTCTGTTTACTTTCACAGAGTCTCAGTACACTATAACACGCATTCAAATTCATGGCCACAGCCTTTCTTACCAAAATGACTTGGTTAAGAGTGCAATTACCGAATCAGGCAACGAAACACATATTCAAAACATAACACTACATCTCAGAAGAACGTTAAATTGCAAACACAAGTATTGCAACACTGCCAAACAAAGACAAGTCGAGCTAACAAATCTTGTTTTAGGCTTCAAACTGCCTTGGGCTGAACAACACAGAACGACTCTGTTTGTAGTGCAAGTATAGAGTTGTTTATGAAAGCAGAAATAAGGGTGAAGGGCTTACTAACAGTTCAGTCAAGATGAATATGACTCCTGGAGATGATGAATCTAGTCTTAACAGAATAATTTTGCCATTATTTACTTACCATCATGGAGTTCCCAACCTGTTTTTTACTTCTGTAGATCACAAGAGACACGTTTTTAAAGAATATCCTGTCTGCTCTATTCAGTATAATGAATTTGGATGGGACTGGGGCTATCAAGCTTCAAAATGACAGCAAAAGCACCATAATACAGCAGAATATAGCATGACTCATGCGCTATATCGTATATAAATCTTCTAAAGCCATATGGCTGTTGAGTGATCAACAGACGGAAATCATTATTCATTGTTATTGATGTCAAAATGCAATCATTAACGTATCTGAGTTTTCCATTTATCATGTGAGTTGAGATGTTACATAAAGCCCCCCAGAATACTGCAATATGTCAGCGGGAAACTTGCGCAGATCTATATTCTCATGCAGTTTCTACGGATGCAGCACTTTAACTGTACCACTTCAGCTGCAGGAGGCTTCTCTCTCACATACAGTAGTTATAAATGCACACTTAAACACACCAATAACATACATTAACATGCAGGTGAAATTGCGGTAATGGGAAAAAAAAGCTTATACTTTCGTAAGTTGTAGTTAACTCCCTCACTGATACAGTCGCAACGTCAATAAACTACTTACATTTTAGCATTTTGATCACATACTGTAAAATTAGTATCATACAGTCTCAAAAGACTTGGAATATAGCAAACAAATACTTTTTATCATGCTTTTATGTTCTTTTTGAAGGTTAAAGCTCCAGTTTGCATGCATCGTCATTGCAGTCAGAGCAATCTGTGTTCCAAGGAAAAATGAAAGTCATACAGTTTTGAAACGACAAGAGGGTGAGTAAATGATGACAGAATGGGGTGGCGAAATATCACTTTAAAGGTGAAGTGTGCACTTCACCTTTAAAGTGATATTTCGCCACCCCATTCTGTCTCTCTCTGGGCCACTATTGAGTATATGAAAATCTGACCTACCTGCAGAGGGTGACCTACCAGAATTTTAAACTGTCATGTTTACTAGTACAACATGGGTCAGCAGATAAAAAAGTAAGGTTGTACTAAACCACAAGGCTCATTCTAAAATTACACATTTAATAGCATCAAGTTTAATTGCAAAAACAAAAACGGTATACTATAATCCACTGTTTGGTCAAACAGGTAGTCCTCCCTCAAACTTGTGCCATTGGTTGAGGTGATGCTGCGATGTCAGGCTGCTCAAACAACCAGTATAATGTTTTGATTGCACCACAGTGTTTACACACAGTGTTTGCAAGTAAACCCACAAACGGCTTACTTAAAGTTGTCCCAACACATTAATCTGAGAAAGTACTAACATCAAAAAACTTCACCTTTAAAAGGGATAATCCACCCAAAAATGAAATTCTGTCATCATTTACTCACCCTCATGTCATTCCAAACCTACATGACTTCTGTAGAACACAAAAGAATAATCATACTGCTGTTTTCCATTCAACAACTGACAGGGAAACAGGACTTTCAAGCTCCAGAAATGACACCATAAATGCATCATAAAGTGCATATGGCTTGTGCAATATTTTCCAAGTTTTCTGATGAGGTACGATAGCTTTGTGTAAGAAATCTTTATTGTACAAAACTGCAAGCTTGAAAATTCTGTTAAGAGGGTAATTCCACGCAAATGTCAGCCTTACCATGAAAAAAAAAAGGTTTTAAAGGTTTTTACTATACTGATAGCACAGATGTCAACATTTGGTGGTTCAAATACCCATGTGAGGTCTTTTTATTTTTAGTGCATGATTTTCCATAGTCTGGTAAGTTCTATTTTCAGGCTTGTCACATCCATAACAGTACATATTCCTCTTAAACAGACACATCAAAATTAAAAAAAGTAACAATTATTGAAGAGCCATTGCTTCTCTATTTGTTGGGTATTATTGCTTCTGGTTTGTGCATTTTAATTTGCAGAAATCCTACAAAGCATGTAGTCTAACAAAAATTGTGTCCTTTTTTCACATTCATAACACAAGATTATTTTCCATTTTTAACATAGAAAACTCATGCATAGACTGATATTTTTCTGATTTATTAGGGTTTATTAAAATATAAACAGATGGTTCGGTATATTGGTAACATACATTCTCTAAGCATTTATGTCACATCCATAACACAAAATGTCACATCCATAATGCTGGATTTGCCCAACAACATTTTTGTGTTGTGTTCCACAGTAGAAAAAAAGACATGAGGGCGAGTAATGACAGAATGTTCTTTGTTTAGGTGAACTATTACTTTAAACAAATGAAGTTTGTCCTACAACTGAAGGTGGAAGATTAAAAAAAACTAAAAATCTCTCTCCTTTATCATCAATGTACAATAGCTTATTAAATACAACATTCACCAACAACTGATATTGATACAAAGCAAAGTGCAATGTGTTGAGATGCAGAGCCTTAAAGGGAAAGCTCACCCAAAATTGTAAAAAATAATGTCATTAATTACTCACTGTCATGTCGTTCATCTTCGGAACACAAATTGAGTTATTTTTCATGAAATCCGAGAGCTTTCTGACCCTGCATAGACAGCAACACAACGACCAAGTTCAAGGCCCAGAAAGGTAGTAAGGAGATCATTAAAATAGTCCATATGACATCATTGGTTCAACCGTAATGTTATGAAGCTACAACAATATTTTTTGTGTGCAAAGAAAACAAAACTAACAACTTTATTCACCAACTTCATGTTCGCAAGAGTACCACAACACAAGGTACTCTCTTAATTTATTGTTTGTATATTCTGGTTTAAGTAAGTAGTGCTGGGCAAAACATTGCAAGTCATCCTCTCTGTCAAAATCCTCAGTCTTCCTTTGCTTGTAAACAAAGCGCAGCGTATCCGGGTTCTACGTCAGAATGCCGGCTCCAGCATCAGCAGCACCAAAACATATTATTAAGAACATTTTGGTTAAATTCTAAAGACCTTGTTCCTCTATAAAGAACCTTTTCTGGAATGGAAAGGATCTTCATAGTTCATAGATGCCAAAAAAAGAACCTTTATTTTTATAAGTGCATAACGTATATTTCCTTTTCATCACTAATGCAATAAGTCTTGCTGTAACACTTTAATGCCCTGCAGAATCCATATGTAAACAGTAATAGCTGTGCCAGGGCTGACACCTGTACACATAGGTGAAAATGTCATTCTAACACACACATATTTACACGCAGTCCTCCTGTTTGCAATCATTCCAGCAAAGCAGCTCACTGAGGAAATATTATCAGAATATACAGAACCAGAATTATTCTGTTGGATCCATAATAAATCACCAACATTTAAGTAAAAAAAAGTCATCATGTTATCGGTTCAATAAAACTATGACAGACACTTGTCATTTATCAAAATCAGAACACATAAATACATGATTATATTCCACATGAGTGCATTAGTGTAAGTATATGTAACTCTGATCAGATGAAGACCCTAATCCTCCAGAATGACTCTTCTGCCCCCATAAGCCTTTGTCCACAGAGCCAATCTGAATACAGCATGAGAGACTGAGAACCAATGAAACAATTGCCTGTGGCAAGAAAGCCAATCAGATGACAGCATGCGTGGAAACTAGGCCAGAAGCCAAAGCAACAGAACAGTGACAACAGATGCCCCAATCCATACACACAAATAGGATATTGTGATATATGACAAGCTTATGAGTACACATGTCACACGCTAATTTATAGAAACGTATCTGACGTATATGCACATGGAAATATTGCAAGTCTTAAGTATACAGTAAAAAGCTCCCAAACATAAGGCATTTTGGGAAAAATTTCCCACTTAAGTATCCAACCCCGTTTTATTGGACCGGGTCAGGAGTCAATGGGAACATTCTGAACTCCTGAACTGTTTGTGTTGGAACAGACATCATGATGGATTATTTAATATCTGATTGAAGTACACAAAATAACAGAGCGCTGCCTCATGCGCACAGGGACGGCGGCAGATGTGGCCTAATAAGGGGAATCATCCTTCTCTGGGTCTCTCTGTTAGGAGAAATGATGCAATCTACATGAAACATAAACCACAAAACACAGACACCCTTCTGCACTGAACTGGCCATGTGGCACCACTGTCTTCATGAACTGGGTTAAGTCTTTACTCATTACGGCAATCGCGTGACATTCATTCGAAACTATTTAAAACTATTTTCCCATTCTTGTTTAATTTTTAAACAAGCTTTTTTCTTCTTCTTTTTTGTAAGCGGCTTGGAAATGAGAAACTACATGGAATATTTGTGCTTGTACAAAAGTATTTCTCTGGCATAACAAATGCAATCATCTCTCCTTGATGCCGTTCAACAAGTAGGGCTGACTACTGACCACTGTGGAAGGGGATTTCAGAATGAGGTCCACAGACCCCCAGGGGACTGCTAGGGGGGTCAGTGAAAATAAATGTTTTTATACAAAATGCATGTTCACATAGTTTTGCGATAAATCAGTTTCTAAATTTCTAAAAAAAAAAATGGTCAAAAATAACTTCTTTTGTTTTTTTTTACTTTTTTTTTTTAGTTTGCTCACTAGTTGTATGAGCTTTTCTATGAAATTGCTTTGAAGAGATATTTATTATGCAAATATATTTAAATGGTTTCTCTTATATTCTTTTATACATGTACTACCAGGCAAAAGTTTTTGAACAGTAAGATTTTTAATGTTTTTTTTAAAGAAGTCTCTTCTGCTCGCCAAGCCTGTATTTATTTGATCCAAAGTACAGCAAAAACAGCAAATACAGTAAAAATATTTTTACTATTTAAAATAACTGTTTTCTATTTGAATATATTTTAAAATGTAATTTATTCCTGTGATTTCAAAGCTGAATTTTTAGCATCATTACTCTAGTCACATGATCATTCAGAAATCATTCTAATATTCTGATTTGCCGCTCAAAAACATTTATTATTATTATGTTGAAAACAGCTGAGTAGATTTTTTCAGGTTTTTTTGATCAATAGAAAGCTCAGAAGAACAGCATTTATCTGAAATAGAAATCTTTTGTAACATTATAAATGTCTTTATCATCACTTTTGGTCAATGTAAAGCATCCTTATTAAATAAAAGTATTCATTTCTTTCGCAAAAAAATAAATAAATGAATAAAATGTAAAAAAAATATATATACTGACCGCAAGCTTTTGAATGGTGTAGCTTTTTATATTTTACATAAATGCTGATCTTTGGATATTTATATTCATCAATGAATCCTGAAACTAAATGTACTGTTTTAAATATTGATAATAATAATAAAAATGTTTCTTGAACAGCAAATCAGCATATTAGAATGATTTCTGAAGGAACATGTGGCACTGAAGACTGGAGTAATGATGCTAAAAATTTAGCTTTGATCACAGGAATAAATTACATTTAAATTGAAAAGAGTTATTCTAAATCATAAAAATAATTCAAAAATTTACTGTTTTTGCTGTACTTTGGATAAAATTAATATAGGCTTGGTGAGAAGAAGAGATTTCTTTAAAAAAACAACAATCTTACTGTAAAAAAACTTTTGACTGGTAGTGTACAGTTAACTTAATACAATAAAATACTCTGCAGATAATATTTCAATAATTTTGGCTTTAGTACAGTGAAAAATAAAAGGAAATCATTTGGAAACAAGCTGTTTTTTTGAAGAAGGGGGTCCCTCACAAAGAGATCTCTATATTCGGGGGTCCTTGTAATAAGAGTTTGAAAACCCAAATCAAGGCTGGTCAAAATTCATTGTGGTCATAAAACATTTTTACTAGCCATAATGCAAAAAATTGCTTTTATGACCATCATGAATTCTGATTATTGCTTACTTACTTGTGCATACATTTAATATTCATCTCATATCACATGGGTTTCTCATATAATATCGCAGAGTGACAGAGAGAGATGTACTGGGTGTTTAAAACTTTGACCAAACGCATTACTTGCAAAATGCACAACAAAGGAAAGCCAGGGGAATGCCCCAATGTTTTACACATACCAGCTTCACTTATAACTGATTTACGTGCCCTATATATTCACAAAGGCGGTGGCCGTGTTATGAACAGCTCACTGGAATGGAGAATGGAAACTGAATATGAGAGGGAGAGAGAGAGAGAGAGACACTTTAAATTCCAAAAGACACGTCTCCCTTTATACATCCCAACAACAACGTATCAAAAGTGTGCTGTAACGTCTTAAAATACACATTTCTGTCCTCATCCAAGGTCACCGGAACCGCTCTGTCCGGTTCTGCAAACGTAAACACGCGCTCACTTAAATCTGATACGTGTATAGAGCGCGCTGAGCCGTTCATCTCTCCTTCTGTCGTTTACTTTCTCCCTCTCTGACCGGGCAAACGGACAACTAACGTTAACGTTACTCACCCTCCGACAGCTCCAGCTCCAGCTCCGCGAGCCGTGCGCGCACCTCCAGCGGCAGCGGTAACGAATCACGGTCTGCCATTGCGACTCCAACACATCCGAGCCTCGGTGCCTCTCTGTGTCTCCCGAGCACACGGTGTCAAACGTGTATTTCACGGTGCAAAAATAGACCGCATGAGTGTGAGCGCGGATGGACAGCGAGCAGACGCGTTACTGGAGACCCGTCATCACCGGGCGGGTTTTTTCGGTTTTCGGTTTCGCTCGGCTTCCCTCTGATCCTAGATTGTACTGGTGCACAGGAGCGAAACTGCCCGTGTATCCACTGCGGTGCCACCGTGCCCGCTGCTGCCGTCTCGCTCACGTGACCGCGGTGCTAGTTCAAACGCAGTAGAGAGCTACAGTGCGCGCGCGCGCACCGGCTGTAACGGAAAGCGGCAGCTGTGTGAGGAAAAAACGACCTACACTGCCATCAAAACACGCCCCGGTGAATGCGGTGGGCACACCGGCTCTTCATGCGTCGATTTCTGGAAGATAATCTAATATAAAGATTTTCACCCATTTTACGAGATATTATAATATTACCAATAATTCTCAATTCAGTCACATTTTTTACTCATTACAGTACTGAAATATTTATTTTATTATTTAAAGAGAAAAGTGAACTACTCAATATATTTATGTAACGTTACACGTTTTATTGTTAATATTTAATATTCATAATTATGAATTATTAGCTATTTGTTATGTCAATGTCATATATAGGCTAATAAAATTATATATTATGATTATTTATATATTTATTATATCATACTATTTATTTTGTTCGATATTCTTTTATTAGTTTATAAATCAAAATGTTTAGAGTGGTTATGATGCCTCCTGCTGGTGAAAGCAAAGTAGTCAAATCAAAGAGCAAATAATTTATAGCCAAAACGTGCATCTTTAAATTAACTTGAAAAAGATTGATTATAGCATGGATGTTGAAATTAATTATCATGGAGGAGTATTTTATTTTATTATTTAAACAGTGCAAGCACTTTTACTAAGGCAGATTATTTTCTTTCTCAGCTATAGACCTTATAGTTAGGGTTGACAAAACCAAGGCTGTGAGGGATGTACTTACAGTCTTCACAATGGCATGCACTGTATAATGGACTGTAAACTGTTTTATGGAGTGTTTGTCTACTGAAAGTTTTTTTTTTTTTTGGTCAAAGGTTTTTGAACAGTAGGATTTTTAATGTTTTTTAAAGAAGTCTCTTCTGCTCACCAAGCCTGCATTTATTTGATCCAAAGTACAGCAAAAACTGTAAAAAATTTATATATTTTTACTATTTAAAATAACTTATTTCTATTTGAATATGTTTTAAAATGGAATTTATTCCTGTGAGTTTAAAGCTGAATTTTTAAGCATCATTCCAGTCACATGATCCTTCAGAAATCATTCTAATATTCTGATTTGCTGCTTTAAAAACATTTATTATTAGTAGTAGTATTAGTATTATTATTATTATTATGTTGAAAACAGCTGAGTATAATTTCTTTCATGTTTCTCTGATGAATAGAAAGTTCAGAAGAACAGCATTTATCTGAAATAGAAATGTTTTGTAATATTATAAATGTCCTTATCATCACTTTTGATCAAATTAAAGCATCCTTGCTAAATAAAAGTATTCATTTCTATAATTTTAATAATAAATATAAATAAATTAGCATATTGACACTGAAGACTGGAGTAATGATGCTGTAAATTTAGCTTTGATTACAGGAATAAATTACATTTTAAAATATATTCAAATAGAAAGCATTTATTTTAAATAGTAAAAATATTTCACAATGTTACTGCTTTTGGTGTATTTTGGATCATTTTGGATAATGAGCAGGAGAGCCTTGAAAAAACATTTAAAATCTTACTGTTCAAAAACATTTGACTGGTAGTGTATGTATCATCTGCTGAACAGTTGGCATGTTGTTTATCAACAGTGCAATCCACTGAAAGCACTGTATTTCTATCCCTCACAGCCTTGATTTTATTCCAGGCAAAAATTAAAAATGGTGCTACCCTGACTAAGGTCCATAGGGCATGCTTACAGCAAAATCATAAAGTAAAAGAAATAGCAGCATTAACCTCTAAGTAAAGACAAACCCAAGCAGGAGTTGGAGCTATAGAGTTTTATTACCTGTGGTAAGCAAGTTACGCACATGTTCCATAAGGCCTACCTAATACCCTTGAGAGAAACACACAACATAAAGCCAATAGCCGAGAACCAGACAGCAATAACCACCTCAGAGAAACCATAAAACTCTGCTCACATATGCCTGTGGGACAGAAACACCACATTAGTTGATGAACTTTGAATCTGGCAACAGCACCGCATTTATATCAGTAAATGTGACAAATGCACCCATTGAGATCTGTGGAAAGCTAAAATTAAACCTTTGAGGGCCTGTTTGATGAAAAGTAGATGACTCTTCACTTGTATCTTGGTACAGTTTTAGCAACAGTAACAGGAAATTTAAAAATAACGGGGAAATCACAACAGAACACAAGGATTAAGTAAAATTCTAAACAGAATAGATAAAAAAAATGACACAAACGCCTGACCGCAATGGTTTAGCCAATCACAGCGACCTTATTTACATATCCCCACCTCTACAGTTTCACCGGGAAGAGTTTACATCGTTTTAAAAAGAATAATGCCATTAAATTTGAAAACATATAAACGACATAGAAATATAAGTGTAAATGTATGCATTCGTTATATAAATGACTTTTAATTCGTTAAGTTATACTTTTTTCCCCTCCTACCACCACCGAAAAGTGTGTCTCACAGGAGGGGCTACATAAGGATTCACGCGCGAACGTTTTTAATCGGAGCGGTAGGAAGTTCACTGTAGAGGTTACAAACTGAGTGTTAATTACTCAACCATTCACCTCGGGGAAGGTCTGAGACAAGAGCCAATCGCTGTCCTCACAGGTCATCATCTGAACAGATGAGCGAGTGCACAGGAAAGTTGGGTCAGAACGTGGTGTTCTCGCACAAGACGTTGGAACGCAAAATAGCGAACCAGCTGATGCGATCCCCGCCAATTCAGACTACTCTCCCACCACTCCTTTTCTATTATTTGGAAAATATTTTTTCTTTCCGTAAGAGATGGCGAGGACATTTGTAAATTTTATGGCCCTGGCTTCTGGTCTCATCCACGTCCAGCTATTTTTAGCTGTACAAAACAGCTGGTTTTGCTGCTTGATATTGCAAATTAGTGTGTTATTTTAATTTATTATCTTAATTTTGAGGACACTGGTTTGTAGTGCAAACAGTTTTACCGTTTACTGCATGTTTTGATATGTATATCATCTGAACGCTGAATAAATAAAATTTCCCATTGATGTATGGTTTTGTTAGGATATGACAATATTTGGCTATATTTGACAAAATCTGGAAAATCTGTATTCTCAAAATCAAAATGTTTAGAAAATCTCCTTTAAAGTTGTCCAAATGAAGTTCTTGGCAAAGCATATTACTAATCAAAAAATGTTTTGATATATTTACGGTGGGGAATTTACAATATATCTTCATGGAACATGATCTTTACTTACTATCCTAATGATTTTTGGCATAAAAGAAAAATCAATCATTTTGATTCATACAATGTATTGTTGGCTATTGCTACAAATATACCCATACTAATTATGACTGGTTTTGTGGTCCAGGGTCACATATAAGATATATAATAAAATATATAATAATATAAAATATAATAAAGTGAGCCTGAATTTGCCAAAGGAAGATAAGTTGTACTGTTCATTACCTATATTTATTTTTAGCTATTATTATTATTATTATTATTTACTTTTTTATTGTTTGTTTATTTTAAAACACTATCAACAATACCCTATGTCTTTGGAAGGCTTTTGTCTTTCAAACACATTAAAATGCACAAATTCTCAAGCTTTTTTGTCATCTGATCCTCTTTCACCTAATATATTTACTTGAAGCACCCCAGATTTTAAAATAAATATTTGCATGTTTATTGGTTTGATGACATTGGTTATGGTTACATGACATGCAGGTAAACAAATAAAATATATATACATTTTTAGTACTTTTTTTTATTGATTTCAAAATTATTTAATTTAACATTTTTTTTATTATTAATTATTAGTTTTTCATTAAACTCATAAACCCCACATTTACATATATAGTCCACAAGAGAAAACCCCAGTTTGGGAAACCTTGATCTAATGTATTGTTTAATGCACTTCATGTTGTTGTTAATAACAAAATATTTTTATATATTTTCTTACTATTTATATTATTATGTCAATATGGTACAATATTATCCTATTTAAATCAATGTGATAAACAAGTTAGGTCAAAAGTAATCTAAAAGTAGGCTAATCAAAAAATAGTCTGATTATATTACCTAAAATGTGTAATGTAATGGATTACGTTACTACCGGATTACAATTTGTAAATAATCTACCCAGTTCTGTATAAATACAGTATATGTGTATATATATTTGTTATAAGTAAATTGTTGAAATGTATTGCCATTATGCATTTGTATTATAAAAAAGAAGCTTTTGTTTATGCAACTTTATATTGTCAATTCTGTAAAGGCAAATGCCAAAAATCTATATTTTATAGACTATATTGATTTAGCTTTAGACGACACTAATGGCAAAATTCACTTTAAATTAAAAAAGGCACCTGTATCATACCCCCTTAAAAGCATTACATAGTCTTTCTACTTCTTTGTCTCATAGTGGTG
Source organism: Cirrhinus mrigala (assembly GCA_036247105.1). NCBI lineage: Eukaryota > Metazoa > Chordata > Actinopteri > Cypriniformes > Cyprinidae > Cirrhinus > Cirrhinus mrigala. Next base: position 30,403,638 of record CM070008.1, read on the forward strand.
GCTGTTATTTCATATTAAGCACAATGTCAAATGACCACCGTTTTATCCGGTGGGTAACTTCGGTTACCATGGTAAATCTTGGAAAGGGCAATAAGCTCAAAGAGCGCGTGGCTCCGGGGCGGGTGGCTCGCGGGTCCATCATAGAACAGTTACCCAAACGACTTTCCCGACAGAAACAGCTTCGTCGCTCATCTTAACACTCACGCACTCAGCCGGTGCATCTGATTCTTTTGTGAAGGTTGGCTGTGTGGTTATGCGCGTTTCGTGCCTTCACTGCTCGGTGTTCCAGCACCGCGCCCGGATGGAAATGTGTCTTCCGGGGAAAAGCTGCTTTCAGCCAACGAGACACCGAGCACAACACGCCGCACAGCCTGGACATCTGCAACTTTCAACAGAAGCGTGTGCCTTTCTAAGAACGCATGCTGTTTAAGACGCACATCTATGGCCAGACCTATGCGTCCAAGAGGGGAGAAGAGCCGTGGAAAATCTGATAGAGGCCCGTAAGAGCTCAAACCCCTAATTTTGCTATTTCATTCTGATCTTAGTGCCGTCATTCATGGATGTGCACGCAGAGGCGGGTCCGTTGCACGTGCAGACGGTGGATGAGCCACCGGGAGGCGCCACCGTGACCGTCGCCGCCGCCGCCGCAGAGTTTCAGGTCCAAACGGTGCTGGGGAGCGATGGCGAGCTCAGCGAGGATGACCTGCAGTCGGGCGCTGAAGCTCAAACACCGGCGGCGGGTGATCCGATCACTGAGATCGAGAGCGAGGATGGTGCTCGGGCAGGGACGGACACACCGGACACACCGGTTGAGGACATCGTCGGGCAGAGCGCGGGGAAAACGGAAACGATGGGCTCCAGTTGCAGCAACGACAGCTGCATCCCGACTCCAGGCTGTCGGATCTGCTTTCAAGGAGCCGAGCAGGTGAAGTCGGGCCGTTCGTTCGTTACGTCTGCGTTATTTATTGTCGGTCTATGTATATATGCGTCACACCGACGTCTTTGGTTGTTGCCAGGATTGTGCGCCTTTCAGAATTGAACTGAGGCTTTTAAATTCCAATTCAGTGCCTGAACTTTAACTGAGTATTGAGGTGGTAAACAGCAATCGAATCTGAATGTCATCAAGTTAATTTATTCATTTAACAGATGCTTTATCCGAGCGACATCAATAAGTAAAAATAATAACAAAATTACAATAAAATGTACATAACTGTAATAATCTATTTTGCATAATTTATTATATATTGTATAATTCGAAATATATTGTTATATATAATTTTTTTTTTAAAGATACCAATAGTAATTTGTATTCGGTTTATGCTTTATGCTATTTGTTAAATTAATTTTTTTGGAGCAGGAGTTCAATTACTACAATGCACTACCTGTGTTGAATTTATTTGAATTATGATTCCAATTCAAATTCAGTTTTAGCTTCCTGTTGGTCAATCAATTAATCAATCACATTTACAATATATATATATATATATATATATACAGTTGAAGTCAAAAGTTAAGTTTACATACACCTTGCAGAATCTGCAAAATGTTAATTATTTTACCAAAATAAAAGGGATCATACAAAATGCATGTTATTTTTTATTTAGTACTGATCTGAATAAGATATTTCACATAAAAGATGTTTACGTGACCCTGGTCCACAAAACCAGTCTTAAGTAGCATGGGTATATCTGTAGCAATAGGCAAAAATACATTGTATGGGACAAGTTTTTTATTTTTCTTTTATGCCAAAATGATAAGGATATTAAGCAAAGATCATATTCTATAAAAATATTTTGTAAACTTCCTACCATAAATACATCAAAACCTAATTTTTGATTAGTTATATGCATTCCTAAGAAGTTCATTTTCTCAATATTTAGATTTTTTTGCACACACAGATTACAGATTTTCAAATAGTTGTATCTCAGGCAAATATTGTTCTATCCTAACAAACCATACAATGGAAAGTTTATTTATTCAGCTTTCAGGTGATGTATACATCTCAATTTAAAAAATTGACCCTTCTGACTGGTTTTGTGGTGCAGGGTCACATATAGTCCATAAGAGAAAATAATAGTTTAATTTATAAAAATTACCCCATTCAAAAGTTTACATATGCTTGATTCTTAATACTGTGTTGTTACCTGAATGATCCACAGCTGTGTTTTTTTTGTTTAGCGATAGTTGTTCATGAGTCCCTTGTTTGCCATGAACAGTTAAACTGCCCACTGTTCGTGAGAAAAATCCTTCAGGTCCCACAGATTTTTAGGTTCCGAGCCCTTTCCAACAGTGACTGAATGATTATGAGATCCATCTTTTCACACTGAGGACAACTGAGGGACTCAACTATTACAGATGGTTCAAACGCTCACTGATGCTTCAGAAGGAAACATGTTGCATTAAGAGCCGGAGGGTGAAAACTTTTTGAATTTAATGATCAGGGTAAAATTAACTTATTTTGTCTTCTGGAAAACTTGTATGTATCTTCTTCTATAATAGTTGAATATGAGTCCCTAAGTTGTCCTCAGTGTGAAAATATGGATCTCAAAATCATACAGTCATTATTGGAAAGGGTTCAAATACACAAAAATGCTGAAAAACCAAAGAATTTGTGGGGCCTGAAGGATTTTTCTGAAGAACAGCAGGCAGTTTAACTGTTCAGGACAAACAAGGGACTCATGAACAACTATTACTAAACAAAAAAACACAGCTGTGGATCATTCAGGTGACAACACAGTATTAAGAATCAGGTGTATGTAAACTTTTGTTACTTTTGTTTTTGCAGGTAGTTATTATTTTCTCCTGCATGTGAACTATATGTAAACGTCTTTTATGTGAAATATCTTATTCAGGTCAGTACTAAATAAAAATAACATGCATTTTGTATGATCCCACTTATTTTGCAGATTCTGCAAAGTGTGTGTAAACTTTTGACTTCAACTGTATGTTTTTTTCAAAAAAACCAATGCAGTTCAGAGTGCTTTTTACAGACAAAAGATATAACTACAAACAAGTAACAGGTAACTATAAAATAGCAAAAAAAAAAAAAAAAAAGCACTAAAATCATGACATGTAAGAATTCAGTGTTATAAGACATTACAAGAAAGCTAGGCTAAAAATTTAGATTTTAAACTTTCAATATTTTCTGCACATCATCCTTCTTTCAGAAGGTTGTTCCAGCAGTATGGACCATAATGGCTAAAAGCAGCATCACAATTTTTTTATTTCTATGTTGTAAACAGAATCTGATGATCTGAGAGGTTACTGAAAGCATTTTTGAGATGGAGTCTGGTGCAAGGCCAGCAATCCCAATGCATGCGGCTAATGCAATTTAAATTGCATCTCATGAATTACAATAGAGCCAGTTGTTGAATTCTGAATTTGGTCGTCTCATCCCGATGTTTTGTCCTACGCAGGTAATGACAGTCAAAGCAGTTCATAAATAAATCCAACTGTTGACAAGTGTTAGGACGGTCTGAGAAATATAAACATTGTAAACAACTTTTACATTTATTATGGGCCTGCATTATTAATGCCATTATTAGAATATTGGAAACCTCGATGATTCTTAATGCTTTAAACAGACAGTGTGGTGTGTGTGTGTGAGAGAGATGGTGAGATCCATTAGAATACCTGCTGCTCCATTCATGTCTAATGCTCTTCACTTCCTGCAGCTAATGTGCTTCCTCGAGGCGCCTGGTGTTTGTGTGCGTGCAAGTGTGTGTGAATATGTTCCACTCTGTTTCAGACTCATTATAGTTCTAAATGAGGATGTTTCTGAAATTATTCATGAATGCACAGATGAATCATTTCCCGTCCACTCGTAGAGATGAATCTCTGTCATTATGCGTATAAGGTTTCATTCACTCCAAATGTTCTCCTCATTTAGAAGAAACATCTCCACAACCTCAATTCTCAACTCATCTGCAAAGGCGCACAATAAAACATTCAACTGAATGTGTCTTTTATGGTGATGTGTTATTGGCTGATTGACATGTCTGTGTGTGTTTTGATTGGCTGCAGGGGGAGCTGCTGAGCCCGTGCCGCTGTGCTGGTTCTGTCCGACATGCTCATCAGCAATGTCTCCTTAAGTGGATCAGTGAGAAGGGCTCCTGGAGCTGTGAACTCTGCAACTATAGATTCAACATCCTGCCTATACACATCAAACCACCACAACAGGTAAACACACACACACTGGGATTTATGATATATCTGTCAGTGCTTTTGGACTAAGAAAATGACTCCAAAAATCAAGCATTTAGGAGCCAACTACAGTTACAAATTACAGAATTGCTCAATTGTTATTCGGATGTGGTTTAGTTCACATTTGAAGCTGTCGCTCTAATGTTACAAAGTGTATTCGTGCCATATAAATGTTACTTGTAAGAATATTTATGATTGTTTAAAAATAACAATGAAAAACCTAAGCCTAATGTACTGTGTACATCACACTAATGGTTCGCGGTTCATGATTCAGTGAAGGAGACAGTAAAGTCCCATTTGCTTAAGAATGATTAAGATAACTATGGTGATAACTATATTAGTGTCCACACCAACAGACTATAATGTTCGGTTTATTATAAGCTTGCACTAAAGTTTTGTCTGCCAGTTTAAATGCTCAAGCAATTTAAAGTTGTGTGAATTGTTTCTGAACGGTTGTCAGTGTTTTTATCATTCATCAGCAGAAAAAAAGTGACTCTAAAGTGATTCCAACAATATCGCTCCTAGGTGTTGTTATTGTTATAGTCGTTGTTTGGACTGTGTTGCTGTGACCAATAGTGACTGGATTTTAAATAAAAAAGAGCATTTTTACTCTGCATTTTTGATCATATCTGGAATACATTACATGACTTTTGCCAGATTTTTTATATTTATTTTTTTACAGTCTGGACAAAACAATGCTAGCTGCCAGATAGAAAATCATGTAATCATGTAATATACACTACCAGTCAAAAGTTTTTGAACGGTAAGATTTTTAGTGTTTTTTAAAGAAGTCTCTTCTGCTCACCAAGCCTGCATTTATTTGATCCAAAGTACATTAAAAACAGTAAAATTTTAAAATATTTTATTATTTAAAATAATTGGTTTCTATTTAAATATATTTTAAAATGTAATTTATTCCTGTGATTTCAAAGCTGAATTTTTAGCATTATTACTCTAGTCACATGACCCTTTAGAAATCATTCTAATATTCTAAATTGCTGCTCGAAAAACATTTATTATTATGTTGAAAACAGCTGAGTAGAATTTTTCAGGTTTCCTTAATGAATAGAAAGTTCAGAACAACAGCATTTATCTGAAATAGAAATCTTTTGTAACATTATAAATCTCTTTATCATCACTTTTGATCAATTTAAAGCATCATTGTTAAATATACAAAATAAATATACCAAAAATATTCTGACTTAAAGCAAAGACTATAGAATACCCAAGACTTGTCACTCCTAAAGTTTTGAAAGGGGAAAGATGCAACGCTCCTTATGGCCGCGAAACTCCGCCTTCTTAATGAAAGAGCCAATCGTTGATTAGTAAAGTCAGAGCGTCACTGCAGCTGCCGTTAGAAGTCCCGGTTGCTATAAAAACAGTCAGCGACTGTGCGCTCAGTACTGCGCATGCGCACTGGCTGATCTAGCCTGAAAAATAAGCTTTTTTTAACGCTATTGAAGCATAAGGAACAATATTTATGAGGCAGTTCGGGTCAGATTTCATTGGTGATTTAAAATATGAAATTTAATTGTAAGCTTGGTGAACAGTTTCGGAGAATTTTATGTTTCCCCATTCAAATAGATAGGAGCTGCGCTCGCCTGCCCGAGAGGCGCTTCAAAGATGGCCGCCGAGCGAAATGACTTGCCTTAAAGGGACTTTGCTTCAAGCTTTTGAATGGTATAGTGTATAAAGTTACAAAAGCTTTTTTTAGTTCAGATAAATACTTTCTATTCATCAAAGTACTCAGCTGTTTTAAATATTGGTGATAATAATAATGATGTTTCTTAAACAGCAAATCAGTATATTAGAATGATTTCTGAATCATTGTGACACTGATCATGTGACACTGAAGACTGGGGTAATGATGCTGAAAATTTAGCTTTGATCACAGGAATAAATTACATTATAAAATATATTCAAATAGAAAACAGTTATTTTAAAAAGTAAAAATATTCCAAAATTGTATCAAATAAATGCAGGCTTGGTGAGCAGAAGAGACTTCTTAAAAAAAACATAAAAAATCTTACTGTTCAAAAACTTTTGACTGGTAGCGTATGATTGGTAGAGGTTATTTTTATCATCAGACTATGATTGCATCCAGTCGGAGGATGTCAAACATGTCTGATATTTTGAGACATATTTAGAACACATATTATTTTCATTTGTCATGTGTGTCCTAGCACATGTTTCTGCCTGAATTTGTTGTGTTTGGAACAGCTTGAAAGTCTGGTAGTGTGAGATCCTCAGTCATTAATGTATGATGCCCAGTTTTTCTCTTTGACCATTTACAAAGTCAGATTTTTTTTTTTAAATCTGTACAGATTTGAAGTCGTATACTGTATTCCAGCCTTTAGTTGGTCTCTGGAGCTCGGTTCAGTGACCATATCTGTATGTTTTTCCAGTGGCAGACTGTCACCATGACTCTGGTGGAGAAGGTTCAGGTCATTGCAGTGTTGCTGGGTGGCATCTTTCTGTTGGCCAGTGTGTCATGGCTGCTATGGTCAGCACTGAGCCCGGAGGCACTATGGCAACGCAGTGACATCCTCTTCCAGATCTGCTACGGCATGTATGCAGTCATGGACCTTGTGTGTATCGGTGAGACAAAAATATATGCACTAAAACCACAGTCCTATGCCTAAGTTAACATGCAGATTTTACAGGTTCATGTCTATTTTACTTTGGCTGACAAATCTAAAATAAACAGTAAACACACCAAAAAAGTGTGTTTATATGTCCTAATAATGCATATGTTTTTCAGGTCTGATTGTTCATGAAGGTGGTGCTGTGTACAATGTGCTGATGCGCTGGCGGGCTGTTAATCTCTTTTGGGACGTCCAGAACTACGATAAAAGCCGAGACCTGGAGAGCACACACAGCCCACACCGTAACCTTTGGCTGCCTCTCACACACACGCATACAGTCTCGAACACACACTCACAAACCACCCGACTGGAGTCGTCGCCTCGATGCCCTCTCCACCTCCTCTCCATGTGCCTGAACGTGACCTCTGACCTCTCCCCGCAGGAGCAAGGCTCAGGCGAGCTGGTCGTTAGGGTCACATCAGTTTGACATCAAGTGAAACTCATTCAGGGACCAATCTAACATCCTTGATGGGCGTGGCTAACCAGTGGGAGGAGCCTAACTCAGCGTTGGGAGGAGCCTTACTTGAAAAGCACTTTAAAAGATAGGCAGACTGAATTAAATATGGAATTGTATTGAATACTGAACAAAGCTCTCCGCACACACACAGACTGTATATGCACACAAAATATATTACTGCTGTTAGACGAATGAATGTTTGTTTTAAAGCAACTGTTTTTTTGTTCAGGTTTTTAATAATTTCATTACAGATAAACTACAACTTATCACTGCTGCTGTTCATTACGCTTCACCTGCCATAGTGAACAGGTACCACATTTACAGGCTTTTTCACATTAAGTCACATTTCCACTATCTCCGACATACGCATTTTGCCCCATAGTGGCAGCTGCATGGAACTTTCAAATTGGTTGTGAAGCAGCCATTACCCTTCGCTTATTTACCATGGTACAGTAAAAGATATCGAATTAATAATGAATGTATATCTATACAAAACAAATGAGCGCCGATAACGACAACGTTGTTGAAAATATTGATTTTGCAAGAAAGTAGAGGAAGTGAGAAAATTTGCAAAGGGGTAGCGAAAGTCAAACAAACGTGGAAAAAATTAAATACCAAAAAAATTACATTTAGGTTTTTGTATCTAGCAGACACTTTTATCCAAAGAGACCTCATACATCAACGATATTCATATATAATGGCAGGTTTATTAGGAAGCTAGATTAGGAAACAAGCTAAGGCAGAGGAGAAATGCTATAGAAGCCTGTTTCCATCACAGAATAATAAATAAAAATGGTAACTGTGACTTTGTCTCAATTCGGAATTGCAAGACAAACCCAGAATTTACACTTTTTTCCTTAAAATTCTGAGTTTACATCTCGTAATACTGACTCGCCGTAGAATTCTGAGTTTGTCTCGCAATTTTGTTTTTGTTTCCACCACTGAATAAAAAAAATGAAATAGCAATTACGACTTTTTGTCTCACAATTCAGAACTGCTAGACAAACCCGAATTGTGAGTCACACCCAGAATTCACACTTTTTTCTTAAAATTCTGAGTTTACATTTTGCAATCCTGACTTTTTCCCTCAGAATTCTGAGTTTACATCTCGCAATTCAGTTTTTTTATTTCCACCACGGAATAAAAAATAAAAATAATAATAGCGACTTTTTCTCACAATTCCGAATTGTGAGTCAAACCCAGAATTCACACTTTTTTCTTGAAATTCTGAGTTTACATTTTGCAATCCTGACTTTTCCTCTAAAAATTCTGAGTTTACATCTCGCAATTCTGTTTTTTTTTTTTTTTTTAAATTTCCACCACGGAATAAAACATTAAAATAGTAATTGCGTCAAACCCAGAATTCACACTTTTTCCTCAGAATTCTGAGTTTGCGCCTTGCAATTCTGTTTTTCTTTCCATCACGGAATATAAAATAAAAATTATATTGAGATATTGAGAATTAAGATTCTCAAACTGCAAGTATATATCTCCCAATTCAGACTTTTCTCCTCATCTAGAAATTCTGTTTTTTTGTTTCCACCACGGACTAAAAAATTATAATAGTAATTGCGACTATTTGTCCTACAATTCAGAATTGTGCAGACAAACCCAGAATTCACACTTTTTTTCTTGAAATTCTGATTTTATATCTCAATCCTGACTTTTTCCCTCAGAACTGAGTTTACGTCTTGCAGTTCTGTTCTTCGTTTCCACCACGGAATAAAAAATTAAAATAGTAATTGTGACTTTTTGTCTCACAATTCAAAACTGCAAGACAAACCCAGAATTCACACTTTTTTCTTGAAATTCTGAGTTTACATTTCGCAATCCTGACTTTTTTTCCTCAAAATTCTGAGTTTGTCTCACAATTCTGTTTTTTGTTTCCACCATGGAATAGAAAACAATTCTGATTTACGACTCTCAAACGACAAGTCTATATTTCCCAATTCAGACTTTTCTTCTCAGAATTGGGAGTTTATCACAATTCTCAGTTTATATCTTACAACACTGATGAAAATAGCAAATTGTGAGGAAAAAAAACTCAGAAATGTGATATATAAACTCAGAATTGCAAGATAAACGGTCTGATTTGTGAGTTTCAGTTACCTTTTTAGGCTTCCATAAATGCAGAGAAGATAATGAAGATGATTTTTATTTAAATATTTTGCAAAATGTCAGTAGTGTTTGTGTAAAACTTGCCACCACAATGCTAGGATGTTGTCGGTGTTTGGGCAGGCGGCCTCATGTGGTCTAGATGCAAAAGTTCAAATATTTCAACACATCTCAAGCTTAAATTGGATCTGAAAATTCTGCGTTCATTCATGCTACACCAGACAAGCTGCGAAAACACTGATTTCACAAGCAAGTAGTGGAGAAACACAAAGGATTGCAAAAGTTTTGCTGCAGTGCATTCTGTTGTAGGCATCTGTGTCAATATGAAATTCCGTGTTAATTTATTCTATTCCCACCTGATTTTAAATGACCCTCAGAAAGATGTTACACAGTCATCTGTCAATGCTTAAGTGCCCTACATCTCATGTTGCGTGTATTACAGCAAAAAAACGAACTGACTTTGGACTATTAGTCTAGACTCATACAAAATTCATGAAGAAATGGAGTTGTGGTTAGATATTGTGATGCTGGTAAGCATTTTAACCATTGTGCCCTTAAGATACCAAACCTAGGCTGAGCGATTTCAGAAGCTATTCAAGACATGTAAAATAAAATGTGAAATAATGACACGTTTTAACATTGTAAGCACATTGAAAATCTTCTTAAGCAGCTCAAGTCTACACCGAAAATGCATTTATTCAAAATCAGCACAGAAGATATTAAAAAGTCCACTGATTCCATCTGAGCACATTGTGTTTCTGTCTTTGAAACTGGACTGGCGTTCATGACTTGGTGCTAGGTGATTAGCATAGCCTACAAAAGAGTTCATTCAGAGGTCCCAGAGATGTAGAAAGTGTTAAATGAGAGTGTTCTGTCAGAGAAACGCTTTCTGCACTGCACAGAGCGAACGTGGTTGAACATTTTAATGAATGTAAGAGTCTTTGAATTTTGTTATGTTTATTGCCTATAAACTAATGCACAGTAAAGATACAAAATGATTGATGACATGATTTTCCTGTTGTTTTAGTGTTTTTATAGGCTTACAGTAGAAAAATAACAGGACCAGAGGGAGTAAATCCAATAGTATTATCACAATCCTGCAGCTCAACAGAAAAGGTTTATAAAATATACAGCTCCTCAGAAATATATAACATACATTATAAACATTGCACATATAAAACAGACATAAAGGGCACTCTGTGTGTGTGTTTGCATATGTGTGTATTCTGGTGTGTGCTTTTTTTTAAAGGCACTGGCTTTGAGTGCTGGTTATTTCAGACTGGACTTTCCGCCTGCAGAATTCCAAAGAAATGCAACTGGACATAAAATGTTAATACAACGTAAATGGGGCTCAGTGAACATACATGTGTGGCACAGTTTCAAGCACAACTCCATGTGTGTGTCTGTGGGAACATGATTGTGTCATGAAAGTGTCTCATTGTCTTTGGTTCCTCTGCACTCAGCATTAAAGGGTCACACTCTTTTTTTTGGAGTTCGTAATTAAATGTCCCGTTTGCTGACGCTTAACCTTAAAGGCACGTTTATGAAAAGTGTCTGTCAGGGGTAAGAGATCACCAGTTGCTTCCGTGGCTGCTGATGGATTGACAAGTGCTGAAACGTTTCTTCACAATTAGACTGATGTAAGCCTTCATGAGCTTTGCGATGTCCATCACCTACAGAGTCAAACACAAAAAGGAATCTAGTGTTAGTTGTGTATCATTAAAGGGGTCATCAGATGCAAAATTCACTTTTACATGTTGTTTGAATATGTGTACTGGCAGTGTGTGTACACAACCTCCCTATAATGATAAAAATCCACCCAGTGCTTTTTTTTTTTTTAAAAACCCCCAATAATAAAAATAATCACTTTTTCAAATTCCAGGCAGAATGACGTAGTTCTGCAGAGGCCCCTCACACGACTATTGATTGAAATGGCCTGAGTGAGCTGTAAACTGTCCACGATTGTTTCAATGCTGAAGTGTATTGTGTTGGATGTAATAATGAACACAGCAGTTGTCATTTACTCCCGAAGTCTGAGCCCTGAAGACGCAGAGGATTACTCTCGTTTTTGAAGGGAATGCTCCCCTCAATCTGCCTAAATGCATCTGTGCTAGTGTGAATTATTTTTTATCCAGCTTCACCTATAGAAGAAGTGAGTATAAGGGTTTTTTATGAATTTTTGCAAATCACCTTAAAAATGTGCTAGTTAGCAAGTTTCGCGGCTAAAGTCTCTCAGAGAATGACAAACCACGGAAGAAAGGGACGGGGTGAGCAGAGCTCATTAGCATTTAAAGGGACATGCAGCGAAATGAGTGGCTGTGAACAGAGCTGTTTTTGACAATGGTCACTACCATTGAGAAATTTTAACCAAAGTATGTTTTAGACTTTTCATTAAGACTCATATCAAGAATCATATCAACTTGTGGAAATTGGGCATCTGATGACCCCTTTAATATACTTTTATAGTTTATATTGATATTTTGATTTTTTTATATTGTTTTATTTTTTTAAAATATTTTACTTATTTATTGGTCATTTTGTTGTGTTTTTATCATTATAATTATTTTTTATTATTTTTATATTATTATTATGTTTTATCTTATAGTTACTTTAAGGTAAACTTTACAAATTTGAGAAATGATGCCCTTGCAACAAATAAAATGTAAATTTTTTTTTTATGTATTTTATTTTACACAATGTCTTTTATTTAACTTTTTTTTTATTGAAAAAATAAAATAAAAAAATAATAATAATAATTTTTTATTTTATATATATATATATATATATATATATATATATATATATATATATATATATATATATATATATATATATTTATATATATATTTTTTTTTTTTTTTTTTTTAATAAATAAATGCTATGGTTTTAGTTAACAAAAATAATCCTAAAAGAGACATATGTACATTCAGGCCTTCATAATGACCAAAAAAACAAACAAGCAAATAAATAAATAAAAACAATTACTGTTTTTAATATTTTCTGAAGTAATTGTGAGGAATGTTCTCCTGTGTAAAACTTGGGTGTTATAGATAGTTGCTAAGTGGCAATGTTGGACATTAATGAAGCATTATTACTATACATTTTTCAAGTATTTGTATCATTTTTATTAATGGAAACACATTACTGCATATCAATGCACTAGATCTTATTTTTATTCCACTACATTAAAAAAAAATGCCATTCCATCTGAGACATGATAGTGTTGTCTGATTCATGATGAATCATTCTTTTGAGCTGATTTTTTTTTTCAATGAACACATTAAAACAATTCACAAAACACATTGAATGATTCATTCATGAATGGACTGATTCTAGCTGCAATTCTCAAGCTAAAAACTCACTAATGAATTGACTGGTTCAGTCAGAGTGAGTCTGGAGTGAAAGGGATAGTTCACCCAAAAATAAAAATTCTGTCATTAATTACTCACCCTTATCATGTGCCAAACTTTTAACTCGAACTTCGTTCATCTTTGGAAAACAAAGTAAGATATATTTGATGAAATCTGGAAGCTTTCTGACCCTGCATATACAGCAACACAACTACCACATTCAAGGCCCAGCAAGTAAGGACATTGTCAAAATAGCCCACGTGACATCAGTGGTTCAACTGTAATTTTATGAAGCTACGATAATATGCGCATGCATCGTGTGACTCTCATTAATGGCGGTGGATAATGTCACGGAAAAGAAGAAATTATTGAATAAACAATAGTTATTTTTGTTTTCTTTGCGCACAAAAAGTATTCTCATAGCTTTATAAGATTAAGGTTGAACCACTGATGTCACATGGACTATTTTAACAAAGTCCTTACTACCTTTCTGAGTGTTAAAACGTTTCAGTTGCACTGCCGTCTATGCAGGGTCAGAAAGCTCTTGGATTTCATCAAAAATATCTTAATTTGTGTTCGGAGGTCAAAGGTCTTACAGGTTTTGAACGACATGAGGTGAGTAATTAATGACAGAATTTTCATGTTTGGGTCATTTCCAACTCAAATGATCCACAGGTTTGACCCACGAGGCAACGGATTTTAGGGTTGTTTATTGTGGAAGCATGCTACAGTAAATAAGGAAATATGGTTCATACCATGTTAGTGCTAAAGAGCAGCTCTCGTCCCTCCACGCTGATCTTGTACATGTTAGGCTGCGGGGCACCAAAGGACAGAATGACCTCGTAGGTAAACACCTCCAAAGGCCACGCTTCCCCGCGCTTGTACACACACACTCCCTTACGACTCACGCCCAACCACAGCTCTCCAGGATACACACCGTCTACACACTGACAAACAAAGAGAATTTATTCAGCAACCCTGCTGGCTGATGGATCACATGTGTGTGTGTGTGTGTGTTTGTGCATACACGCTCACCTCCACATCAAAGAGGGTTGATCCATATCCCTGCCACTCCTTGATGAGACTCATGTATTTTTTCATAGCTTGGTCCTGTTCCATTCCCTGCAGTTTGCGCCATTTCTCCACTAAGCAACTTCTCAGCCCCGCCTTTTCGTCTTGTAGCCACGCCTCTATGGCCCCAGGCCCCTCCCCTTGGCGCTGTCGCCCCAGTGACCCTCGGAAGCTCCGTCTCAGCGTGCCTTCCAGAAAACTACCTCTCTTTCTTTCTGTGGATGGAGTGCCAGATGCAAAGCACCGTGCGGACTGCTGTACTCGAGCGCGCAGGCGGTCCATAGGGAACACCTGCTCCAACTCAGGCAATGCACTCTGGGTAGTATAGTCTCCCAACAGGTACTGGAGCCGTAGAGCAGCCAGAAATTGCAAAGTCTCTTCTGGAGCAGGATACTGACCCCTAATGACAGCTTCATGAGCCTGAGAGAGAAAGAATCATTGAAATTGCATTTGTGTAAAACTGACAGCCAAAAAAAAAACAACACCCTAAAGATCTGTTAGATTCATTATTAAAAATATGTACATGCATACTTAAAGAGATAGTTCACCCAAAAATGAAAATTCTGTCATCATTTACTCAGCCTCAAGTTATGCCAAGCCTGTATGAGTTTCTTTATTCTGTTCACCACAAAAGTCACTCATCATTTAAGATAGTATAGAAAAAAAACTATGAAAGTCAATGGCTACCGTCAACTGTTTGGTTGCCAACATTCTTCAAAATATCTTCTTATGTGCTTAGCAGAAAAAAAGAGGCTCATACAGGTTTGGAACAACTTGAAGGTGAGTAAATGACAGAATTTTCATTTTGGGGTAAACTATACCTTTAAATGAGTTTTATTAACAGAATAGGATGCAGGAAACTAATGATACATTTTTAAGTCATGACAACGTATTTGTTTGCATGTACACACACATCAGAAACAGACTATTTATTGACTTTTAAAGCCTTTTTCAGCTGCCACAATGTTCTCTTCAAATAGCTGTATATGTGATCAAACAATTAAAAATGAATACAATTTAAACTGATCGACAGCCCTGTTTTTATGTGTTTTGAGGCCAGATATTAAAGTGAAATCAAACCTGTTCGAACATGAATGCAAACTCCACACTGTCAGCAGGAACGGTCTCAGGCTCTGAGAAACAGAAGAGCTTGAAATAAAACTTCCAGCCCTCTCCTTCTTGTCCTTTATTTGCCAACCTGATTGAGGGAAATAGTGAGAGAGAATTAATTTCACAACATGTTATCTCATATAACTAAAAAAATGAATAAAATGTTCTGTAAACAATGATTTTCTATGTAATATGATGCATAAAATCTCCCTATAGAACCTAAGAGAAATCCCACCAGCCAGTTTATAGCATCTTTAAAACATTTAACATCAGGTTAAGTATTTTTTTAACAGTTATGGTTTTAACATTTAAACATATACAGTATTTCATATTTTATAATTTCTCCTTCTATACACTACCAGTCAAAAGTTTTTGGACAGTAAGACTTTAATGTTTTTTTAAGTCTCTTCTGCTCACCAAGCCTGCATTTATTTGATCTAAAATACAGCAAAAACAGTACATTTTTTAAATACTTTTACTATTTAAAATAACTGTTTGCTATTTGAATATGTTTTAAAATGTAATTCATTCCTCTGATTTTAAAGCTGAATTTTTAGCATCATTATTCCAGTCACATGATCCTTCAGAAATCATTCTAATATGCTGATTTGCTGTTCAAGATACATTTATTATTATTATCAATATTAAAAACATTTTTCTGAAATAATTTTTCTGTTATTATGTTTTCAACATAATAATAATAAACAATTAATAATTAATAATAATAATAATAATAATAGTAATAAATGGTTTTTCAAAATCTGAATATTACAACGATTTCTAAAGGGTCATGTGACTGATGTAATGATGCTAAAAATTAGAAATAGAATATAGAAAACAGTTATTTTAAATAGTAAAAATATTTCTAAATGTCACTGTTTTTGTTGTACTTTGAATCAAATAAATGCAGGCTTGGTGACCAGAAGAGACTTCTTTAACATTAAACATTAAAAATCTTACTCTTCAAAAACTTTTGACTAGTAGTGTATATTTATATAATTGCAGGCGATGGTAAATCGAAATGAGACTCACTTTTCAAACTTAGCGAGGATGTCGGCCACCACAGTCCTGCTCTCAATGGCTCGGTCTGTGGTGTCGTTATGTTCAAACAAAGCGAACATGTTTTTACAGTCCTCCATTGACAGACCCTTCAGCAGCTTCTCAACCACCTGGAGACCATCAGACACACACATGAACAGGTTAATGAGGTTCTAGAGCTCCCAAGGATGTGTGTGTATATATATGCGTTTACGTACCTCTCCTGCAGTTGTGTGTGAGTTAATGGTGATTTTGCAGGACCCGCCACCGTGGCAGTAAACTGTGGATGTCATTTCCTGTCTGCTCAGTATGGCTCTCAGCTCCTCCTGCGAAGGAACGTATTCGCGTCCACGTACGTGCCGCAATGCTTCTTGGGAAAAGGCGGCATACCGTTCCATCTCGGTGCCTGGGTACAGCTCCCGTGTCCTGAGGAGAAAAATCAGTCATGGCCTAATCAGTTGTGATAAAATCTTTTTATCTCCCTCTCATTGGGTATGTTCATAATAACATAATCAGCCATGATTTTTTAACAGGGATTAATGCTGTCAAATCAATTATTTGTGATCAATTGCATCCACAATAAAATAAAAAAATTAAACAAAATAAAAGTTTTTGTTTACATATATATATATATGTGTGTGTGTGTGTGTGTGTATATTGTATATACAAATACACACACTTACATGTATACATTTAAGAAATATATGTAATATATTTGTATTTATGTATAATATAAATCATATATAAGTATGAATACACACATGTAACATTTCTTACCTATATACATGGATGTGTGTGTATTTATACATACACACATAAATATACACAATACACACACATATATATTATGTAAAAAAAAAAAAATCGCGATTAATCAGTTTGACAGCACTACTAGGGATGCATAATATAAGAAAAAATTGCATTCATCACAATTTTTATTTCTAAGACGATAATTGGTCACCATTTACTGAATGAAACAGGCAATGTTTGTCGACAGTAAGAACACACTAAAGTTGTTTCAATAAAAAATACAGTAAAAACTGTACTACAGTAATACAAATTAAAATAATTGTTTTCTATTTAAATACATTTAAATGAAAATGTCATTAAATGTCATAAAATAAAAATGACTAAAATTCTTTATTCTTGTGATGGAAAAGCTGAATTTTCAGTAGCCATTAAATCTTTAGTGTCACATGATCCTTCAAAAAACATTTTAATATGCTGATTTGCTTCTCAAAAAAACATTTCTTATGAATGTTTAGTTGTGTTTTTGACATTTTTGATGAATAGAAAGTTTAAAAGAACAGTATTTGAAATAAAAAATATGTAACATTATAAATGTCTTTACTATCACTTTTGATCAATTTAATGCATCCTTGCTGATAGAATTAAATAAACAACTTGTACTGACCCCACACTGAATGATAGAGTACTTTGCAGTAAGCAAGATTTTAAGCAATTGATCTTATATTTTCTAATTTCTCACTTTTAACCTAATGTTAGTGTGACAGAACAAAATACCCCAGACACACACACACAAAATTCTCACTGACCTCTTGAAGTGAAATTTCAGGTATTTGAGAATACTTCTGGAGGCGGGGCTAAAGGTGCAGCACATGCAGGCTATGATTCGCCAGCCACAAATGTGGGCGGGGCCAGCAGGCTTTGAGTGGTGTGTTGTCTGTTTAATGAGCTGGCAGAAGAGTTCGTCTCTTAGGGGTCGTAGGTCATGAGCTGTCTGCAGGAGCTCCTGGATGTGAGGGATGGGATTGTCCTCCGTCTCTAGCTGATGAAGAACGTTGAAGAGCTTGAGGGCCTCAGCCTGCAGCGTGCCATAACTTCTCCCTTTGTCAGCTAAAAACATGCATATACAGAGTGTTTATGAAGGTTAGGGTGTATTTGAGCATATGTGTGTGTGTATGTGTGTGTTTTACTCACAGCTTTGCTGTGCATCTCCATAGGGTAAAGGCAGGAGAGCTGTATGTAGAGGGTGATGTGTGTAACGCAGTATTGGGTTCCTTTTGTAAATCTGCTCCACCACTTCCGAATTCAGAGAGTTCTCCTGAAATCAAGCAATTACAACAGTTTTTCAAGAACATAATGTTACAAAAACAAATGTGTGTGCGTATGTGTGCATGTTACCTTGATGTCCTGTATAAGTTGCTGTGTGGGTGTATCAATGAGTGGTTTGCTGTCGATGACGGTTTGTACAGCGCTCGCCCATCGAGTAGCCTCCGTCTGCAGCTTAGAGTACAGCCTATATGAATGCTTACGACCAAACACGCTCACGTTCCAGTAGCCTAGAAACACACAAACATAAGATAGAGTCTGAGGAATATATAAAGGTATGTTGGTACACTAACTGTTCTTTATGTGTGTGTATGAGTGTGCTAACCAGTCTCTCTGAAGACTCTCTCATCAGGAACGATCACGGAGCAGAGGCTGTTAAGCACTAAAGAGCCCAGTTTAAGAGCATTTCTCTCTGAGCTTTTATAATAGTCCACAGAATTGTGAGTCAGCACAAACCAGCGCTTCTTCAGCTTAAGATTCCCACGACTGCTGCCCCGAATCTCTTTATACAGCCAACCTGGATAGAGAAACAGACAGAAAGAGATATGAGACCTTTTCACATTTAAAAAATGTTTTTTGTGCTTTGTTTGTCCCAATTTTTCAAGTATGTAACGCATATTATGCATATAATTGGACCCAAAAAGGCAAGAATATGTTCCATTACTAAAAGAATCTCAAAAAATTGCTAATTAAATAACACTAAAAATATATATATTTTTATATTAAGCAACCAAAAATGCATAAAATATCAAATAAAAATATAATATAGTCAAATTCTTAAATAATTATAATAAAAATGCAATCATGTTATTATCCAACAAATCATTTGTAAAGGTTTTTGTTCATCCTGGTTCACTGATTCTACAACTGGCTAGGAAGAGTGATGAAACATCCTCATACAATGAGAAATAACTGCAGTATTGCATAAATGAATGTTAAAATGTTAAAATAATTTTCAGACAATCGATTAGTAACTGAGCTTGGCTTCAGACTTGAGTAGGTGGCCTCTCACCCCTGATGATGAACTCTTGTCCCTGCACACGTGTGTCTCCTTTCGTGCGTTGGAGCAATGTAATCCAGTGATGCATTTCTTCTGCTGATTCAGCCATGCAATGTAGCACACGATTGGCTGTGATTATAACAAAGGCATTTGGCCTGGATAGATAAAAAAAAAAGCAGAAACATTGAAAATATTTTAATGTCTGTATATGACTATGCAACTGTATGGATTCCTCAGAAAAAAAGGGTAATTGTGAGTTAGGTTTAAACATTTATATTCATTTAGCAGATGAGGAGAATCACAAACAATTTGTAACAAAGCCAAAAATATTCATTATACACAAAGAATAGTGAAAAATTAAAATAAGACAAAAATAAGAAAAAAAAAAAAAATAATAAGATTTCTGTCAAATCAATTAATAATACAAGTTTGTGTTTACATAATATGTGTTTATTGTGTATATTTATATTAGTCTTGGGCAACGACCAATCATAATTAATCGGATCCAAAATAAAAGTTTTTGTGTACATAATATATGTGATCCTGGACCACAAAACCAGTCTTAAGTAGCACGGGTATATTTGTAGGAAAAGTCAAAAATTGTATGGGTCAGAATGATCAGTTTTTCTTTTATGGTAAAAATCATTAGGATATTAGGTAAAAATCATGTTCCAGGAAGATATTTTGCAAATTTCCTACTGTAAATATATCAAAACGTAATTATTGATTAGTAATATGCACTGCTAAGAACTTAATTTGGTGATTTTCTCAGTATTTTGATTTTTTTGCACCCTCAGATTTAAGATTTTCAAATAATCTCAACCAAATATTGTCCTTTCCTAACAAACCATACATCAATGGAAATCTTATTTATTATGTATAATATGATGTATAAATCTTGATTTCAAAAATTGTACACAGTACACACCTTATGTAAACACAAACTTGTATTTTGAACGCGATTAATAGTGATCAATCGATTTGACAGCATTACAAAAAAACAGTCAAATTGTGAAAACAAATTCAAAAATGCTATTGTAATACAAAATGCTGCAATTGTGACAAAGTCATAGATGTTGGATATAATGTTTCAATTTTAAGTAATTAGTTAAAAAAAAATAAAAATGCAATATATAAAAACATAGCAGTAATTTTAAAAAGTTTGTGTTTCAAAAACAACAAGCTGAGGAAAGAACGGAGTGTGCATATAAGTGTGTGAGTGTGTGTGTTTACCTTTCTGGGTTGTCAGAGGCACATACAGAATCAATCATTCCCACATCCAGTGTGCCCTATAAAAAAACAAAAACATCTTTTCTAAATATCTTATGAGCTGTCTGCACATTTCTCAGTGTGTGTGTGTGTGTGTGTGTGTAATACTTACCACAGCATTCTGAGGATTTGCTTGTTCATCATGCATCTCTCGAATTTCCTGTTCTGTCGACATGTGCACCTGACTCAACACGCTGAACCAGTGACTGCACACAACAGAAATTAATTAAACACCTCAGGTCAACAGATCTACACATTTATGAAGTAAACAACAAGGCTTGAAGCACACTAGTTAAAATATAAAATATTAACACTTACCTGGAATCTTCTGCAGATTCTGCAACAAGGTGGTATGTTCTCCCTGGCATGACAATGTCAATCCCATTCTCCTTCCCTGTTATGTCAATAATCTCTCTAATAGAACCACACAAAATAAAAGAGAAATAAATAAATGAGCATACATAGAATTAATTATACTTTTGCTGCTTTATGCACTGCTTCAAACCAAAAAAAGAGTGAATAGGTCTTTAGGCTACAGATTTAAAAAAAAAAATAATAATAAATATATGCAGTATTTGTCTTTTTGACTGACAAGTTTAGCATGACTGTATCACTCCAGCTCTAATGTCACACTGATTATGATGTGAAACACTTCCTGAGGTCTTACTTGGCTTCATGCATGTCCAGCATGCCTTTCATCCGCTCTTCTGTGTCATTCTCGTAGTAGATGAGTTTGCTCTGTCGCAGGACGAACCACCGGCGTCTCCAGTTGCGTCGAGAGAGTGTAGAGGATCCTCCGCCCTTTTTCATCAGCCAGCCCTGCTTGAGTGCCTCCTGTCTGCTCCTGAACCACAGAAATGTTTCATCCTTCAGCACACACCAGCGACGCTTCCAGGAGTTCAACAGGCCACCTGCAACACACATGTAGTGATAAAAAAGGTTATTGATACTTCTAGACTTTGTGGTAATGAACTGCTGCAGGTTCAGTGTAGACAGGGTGTTAACTTTTTTTTTTTTTTTTTAAGATTTATTTTTGGCATTTTTAGCCTTTATTATGATAGGACAGATCAGAATGGACAGGAAACGAAGTGGGAGAGAGATGGGGGGGGATTGGGAAAGGTCCTCGAGTCAGGATTCGACTGTTGACATGCTAACAATTTTAACTTAAATTTCTTAAAAAGTATAAGATTTTAACACAGCTACAAAAGCTGAGTTTGCGCCTTCAAGTTAACTGCAGAAGTGTTTGGAGAAGAAGTAGGGATGTGAATTTTAATACACCGCCTTGCAAGCTCTGAAATCAAACAAACATAATAAAGAAAGAGGTGTTGAGAGAGAAGTGGGTGACTATTTACCTTTAATATAAAGGAAACTGTGGAAGTAGGGGAGAGTCACACAGCTGTAGACAGAATCCCGCCGGTAAGATGATTCATCGTCAGTGTCAAACCTATCGAAGTCATCTTCACTGTCCTCAAACTGAGGAAGAGAAAAACAGATACACAATCAGCAATCACACGTGAAAATGTACAAATGCATGCTTTTGAAGTCATGACACAGCATATACAACCCATTTTAATTCAGCTATATAATGTTCACCTCTATTCATAAGTGTGAGATATGTAAGAATTTTTAATGATTTTGAAAAACTCTTATGCTCATCAAGGCTGCATTTATTTAATTAAAAATGCAGCAAAAACAACAATATTGCGAAATATTTTTACAATTTAAAAGAACCATTTTCTATTTTAATATGTTTTAAAATGTAATTTATTTCTGTGATAGCAAAGCTGAATTTTCAGCAGCCATTACTCTATAAAGAATGTGTGTGAAAAACTCACAGAAGACTGCGGCCCCTCTGAGCTGAAGCGATAGGCTCCAGAGCTGACACTGGTGCTGGTTGCCACAGAGCTGCGGTGGTCACGTGACCAGTGGTCATTGTGAGGCGGGAGGCTGGGAGGCCGCATGATGATGCCTCCTTCATCATAATCATCTGCATCATAATCTGAATCTTCATCGGGAGGGATTAGCTCCGCCTCCTCTTCCTGAACAGCGTGAGAGTAGGTGGAGCCACTGCTGGAGGGCGGAGCATGATAGACTGAGGGTATGATGAGGGGCGCGGCAGGGGGCAGAGGCATACGGTCGTTTGCATAAGGATCCTCCTCTGAGGAATCGTCACTGGTGCGGATTCCACTGGTGCGCTGTCCATCAGAGTGGCCATGCTCGCTAGGGTTAGGAGAGTCTTTAAAACCATCTTCGTCCACTCCCAGGCCTTCATCCACCTCATCTTCCTCTCCTCTGGCTACCTCATGCTGTGAGCCTCCGGACCCTCCCAGTGAGCTCTCGATGTTGCGCACACACTCGTCGATCTCATCGAAGTTGAGTGAGGTGAGGAATTGCTGCGCAGCCTTGCAGGCCTCTTCTTCCAGCCTGCGCAGCTCCTGATCACGCAGCCGCTGCAGGCGATGCAACGACTGCACGGTTAGACTCTGCTCCTGAGCCTCTTTCTGTCGCCGCAGGCCTTCAATCTCACGCTCCAAACGCAAGATCTCCTCCACCTGTGATGCCTGGTTTGTCTCTCCCTCAAACACCTCGTCAAACACCTGGTCCACCAGTGACTTCTCTGCTATAGAGCAGGGTACTGGTTTCTCAGGTTGGTCATTCTGAAGTGGGCTAGTCTCTGGTACAATCTCTGGTACAATACTGTCTGGTGTGGGACTCTCGGTTGAGAAATTTTGAATCTGCTCATTTTTATTTTTTTCCTCCAATCTTCTAGCTTCCTCTGCCTGTGTTGAACACAGAGAAAAGACAGTGTTACTCAACATTCTACATAAACAGAGTATCACTTAAATGTCACATGAATGTTGCATTGAAATTAATGGACAGACAGATAAATAGTTGGATGGATGGACTGACAGACAGACAGACAGAGATAGATAGATAGATAGATAGATAGATAGACAGACAGACAGATAGTTGAATGGACGGATTGACGGACAGACAGACAGACAGACAAATAGTTGGATGGACAGATTGACGGACAAACAGACAGACAGACAGACAGACAGACAGACAGACAAATAGATTGATGGACAGATCCACAGACAAACAGACAGACAGACAGATAGTTGGATGGATGGATTGATGGACAGACAGACAGACAGACAGATAGATAGATAGACAGATAGATAGATAGATAGATAGATAGATAGATAGATAGATAGATAGATAGACAGACAAACAGACAGATGGATAGACTGACAGATAAATAGTTGGATGGAAGGATTGACGGACAAACAGACAGACACAGACAGACAGACAGACACAGACAGACAGACAGACAGACAGATAGATAGATAGATAGATAGATAGATAGATAGACAAACAGACAGATGGATAGACTGACAGACAGACGGATAGACAGATAAATAGTTGGATGGAAGGATTGATGGACAAACAGAGACACAGACAGACAGACAAACAGACAGACAGACAGACAGACAGACAGACAGACAGACAGACAGATAGATAGACAGACAGATAAATAGTTGGATGAACGGATCGACGGACAAACAGACAGACAGACAGATAGATAGATAGACAGACAGATAAATAGTTGGATGAACGGATCGACGGACAAACAGTCAGACAGACAGATAGATAGATAGATAGATATATAGATAGATAGACAAACAGACAGACGGACAGATAGACAGACAGACGTAAAGACAGATAAACAGACAGATATATAGATAGATAGATAGATAGATAGATAGATAGATTGGACAGATAGCTAGCTAGCCAGACAGACAGACGGATAGATAGATGGACAGACAGACGGATGGACAGATAGATAGACAAACAGACAGATGATAGACAGGCAGACGAATAAACAAACAGATAGACAGACAGACGGCCAGCCAGCCAGATAGGTAGATAGATAGATAGATATTTCACTAACTGCTTGTGCTAGGAGCTCCAACTCCATGCGCTGTCTCTCTCTGACAAAAAAAAAAAACATCAGAAAATCAGAAAGTTAGAAAAAAAAAACATAAACATAGTTGTAGTAATATAGGAAATTGAACCGTATACCTCTCTAGTGCCTCCTGCTCTTCTCGTCGTCTCTTCTCTTCTTCTTCTTCCCTCTTCCTCTTCTCTTCTAGAAGGTGAACATAAAGCCGTCGTGCCCTTTGCCCTCTAAGCCTCTTCTGTAGGGTGATGGTGGCCCAGCGCATCCTCTTAAAGCGCCGCCGCCAATACAGTGCGCGGTAATTTTTCTGAATGACAACAATGCACTGCAACAACCGCTTGTACTGCCTCCTATAACCAGCAGAGGGCAGAGAGAGTGAAACAGAGGGAGTACATGAGAGTTGGCACCAACTGTGAGTGAGCGTGTTTGAATATGCGTGCAAGTGTGCTTACCGTGCTCTGTAGCCCAGTATATGTGCTTGAATAATTGAAGCTGCTTTGAGCACTTCTGTTTCTCTTTGTTTCTCTAACCGCAACTCCAAACTTTCTCTCATGAACACCTAAAAAACAACATGTATAGGCATTATTCACAACAGATCATGACTGTTCAGCATTCTAGGTAGCTGATGCATTATAAGGTTTATGGTCACCTTTTTTAAAGCTTATGATGGTAAAAAGTAGAATGTAATTATAAGTTCTGTAGCTGGTCACCAATTAATTTTATTAGTCAATATCTGCCTTTTTTATAAGGTCATATGTGACCCTGGAAACACAAAACCAGTCATAAGGGTCAATTTTTAAAAATCTGAATAAGTACATCATCTGAATAAGTTTTCCATTGATGTATGGTTTGTTAGGATATGACAATATTTGGCTGAGATACAACTATTTGAATATCTGGAATCTGAGGGAGCAAAAAAAAAAAGAAGAGAAAAATCACCTTTAAAGTTGTCCAAACAACATTTTCAGCAATGCATATTACTAATCAAAAATTAAGTTTTGATATATTCACGGTAGGAAATTTACAAAATATCTTTGTGGAACATGATCTTTACTTAATATCATAATGATTTTTGGCATAAAAAAAAAAAAAATCGATAATTTTGACCAATACAATGTATTGTTTGCTACTGCTACAAATATACCAGTGCTACTTATGGCTGGTTTTGAGGTCTAGGGTCACATATAAAGTAATAAAATGACTATGTGACATTAAATAGTCCATGTAATGTTTCTCTAATAATTAAAAAACAATCAGCATTGCTGCTAATACTATGTGATTAAATGATTGTAAATGAACTGTATTATTAAAAACCAAAAGTATTTCATCCCAGCTACACACAAAGTCACACATGTCAAAGTGAAAATCCAGAACATGATTTTGCTTACTTTGGTTTTTCCCAGCTGCCATTCAGCACTGCTGTTGTCATAGACCTGCAGGAGGAGGAGGCACCGCCCCTTAGGGTCATCTGACAAAGCCAAACCCCTCATCAACACATAGTACCTGACAAAAATAAAATAAAATAGTGATTACACTGTCCTGCATAAGTAAAAGTAGCAAGAATATGTGAGTTTGTTGGGTCTGGGGGACAAACCTGGCACAGAAATCCTTAAAAGTCCTCCGAACGGGAAACCCAGAACGTCTGATTTTAACCGTCTCCAACATCCCAGAATATCTGAGCTGGTTGAGGACTACAGACTGCTCAAACTGATTGGGCATCTATAAAAGAAAGACAGAAACACTGTAACAATTTAAATCACCTAAGCTTCTTCAACATTCTATTTTTTTTTTTAAATGTTCTAAATTAGCTGAATTAATTCCACTTTCAAATATAGATTGGTTGAGCTTTGAGTGGATTCATTCTTTAAACACACTAAGTAGGCCATCATCACCCCCTCTCCCCCCGACCTCTGACCCTGTGTGGGGGTGAGGTCGGAAACAGGGCGCTGTGATCCCCGCTTCTAAATGTCATCTCTGTGGAAGGAGGAATGAACCAGAATGAAAGTGAGATGAGGAGATGAGTGGTGAATGAGCTCTGTGAGAGCAAGGTCAATACCAACACACACACACTCACACTCGCACAATCATTCATTATAGTCAGAGGCACATTAACATACTGATACATGCAGCACAAGTCACAGGAAGCAGACAGGATCAATGTCAGAGCGCTTCATGGGGGGAGGGACGACATCTCTTTTTAATTGCCTCCCAGAAAAACAAATACTACCAACATATATAACATATTAAAGAGATAGTTTACTCCAAAATGACAATTCTGTCATCAAATGACAATTCAATCACCCATATGTTGTTCCAAACCTGATGAATGTGTGTTTTTCAAACAGTGAAAGTCACAGGGGTCCAATGTTGTTTTGGACCCCATTGACTTCCACTGTATTGGCAAAAACAGTTCTTCAAAATGTCTTCTTTTATTGTTCCACAAAACAAAGTAAGACAAGTGGATAAACAAACTAGGGCAGAATTGTCATTTCTGGACGAACTTTACCTTTAAGAATCAAAACCATAAGAATATTGCAAAGAGTTTTCATAAATCTGCTCTTTAATATGCAAACCTTTAAAAAGCATTGTCATTATCCAACAGGTTAAGAGACATCTGACCACTCATATAATTGAAAGCTATGTCAAAACAGTTCCAACATCTGGAAAAACTCTCAGCATCTGCCTAAACATCACTACATCACTTCTGTACTTCTACAGCTACAATCTAACCATCTGAACATTTGCTTTTTATAATATATGAACTCTTACTGTACAGTGAAGTGTCCTTTCTCATCCTGTGACCGTCAGCAGCTTTAAGCGAGTGTATGTCCACAACGAGCCAGTGATCAACTGGTCAGCTCACACACACATACACACCCCCAACCTCTCCGCTCTCATTCACACACTGCTGGTTGCCATGGAGATCAGACCCATGCTGGGCTAATTTGTGTTTGAAGGGGGAGGGAGGTGTTGGAGGGAAATGCATTATGGGTAGAAAAGGGGCAGAAGCCACCCCAGCTGTTTACATTCAAATAAAGTGGGGGAACAGTTTAGAGACAGAGACGTGCAATTACAATATAATAGACAGAAAGAGACATATACAGAGGCAGATATAAAGATATATAAAGACATATACACTACCAGTCAAAAGTTTTTGAACAGTAACATTTTTAATGTTTTTTAAGAAAGTCTCTTCTGCTCACCAAAGCTCACTTTTACTATCTAAAATAACTGCTTTGTATTTTAAATTGTATTTTAAAATGTAATTTATTCCTGTGATCAAAGCTAAATTTTCAACATCATTACTCCAGTTCTTCTGAACTTTCTATTTAACAAAAAAACCTGAAAAATTCTACTCAGCTGTTTTTAACATAATAATAATAATGATAATAATAATAATAATAATAATAATAATAATAATAATAAATGTTTTGTATTTAAATAGAAATCAGTTAATTTAAATAGTAAAAATATTTTAAAAGTTTTGCTGTAATTTGGATCAAATAAATGCAGGCTTGGTGAGCAGAAGAGACTTCTTTAAAAAAAAAAAAGCATTAAAAATCTTACTGTTCAAAAACTTTTGACTGGTAGTGTTTCTGAAAATGAGTTCATTTAATTAAACTATTGTATATATTTGTATTATTCTTTTAGTTATTATTTTAAATATTAATTATGATAATCTACTTTTTACTAAAGAATGATTTTAAATAGAACTTAATATTAGAAATATAGATAAAAATAGAAAACACATACATTGTGCCATTTTAAAATTAGTTTTAGTTTATTATAATTAGTATTTATCTAAATTTCATTTACTATAATAAATCATCAAATTTGTTTAAAAAGAATAAGACAGAAAAAAGTGGGAAAAAAAAAAAATTCAAGCCAAGTCAAACTTATTTGAAGACAAAAAAGGAAAATAGAAAAAATAATTTTATATTATTAAATGTATCTTTGATTTCTCTTCTTGTATTTTCTTAAAATATTTTATTCTGTAGTGTATATAGATAAAGTAAAAAAAAAAAACAGAGATGAGGAAAACAGAAAAGAAAAGAAAAATCTTGTTTTTAATCAAATACATGTGGATGATATTCAGTATGATAACCAAAGCAAAGACGCAGTAGATTGCTTCCATTAATACTCCCAAAGCGTTACAGTCCTTTACCAATTCCTGTATCGTCATTTCACTCTGCAACATTAGGCAGTTTTCATTTAACATGCTGTTTATTGCTGATGATCGCATTATTTTTCATATGCATCTGCTTACATATGTGATTGCTTGTTTCTGTGTCTTCCACGCCTGTGTTTTTGATTGAGATTCTGGACTCATTCAGGAGATCCATAATAGTGGAACCGTAGTCTCATGGATAACAGAAAAATCCATTTTGGCAGGGAAAGAGTTAATATTCCACATTATTCACTTTTAATTTGTTTGCTTTCTCCTCTGCTGTTTTTAAATTTCACTATATACTATTTACTCATGACTTCTGCACAAGGCTAAATTTGCATATTGATTTACTTCAGCATTGATGTGTTTAAAGCACGATCTGAAAGCATAAGTAGAACGGAACAGAATTGATGTGTCCCATTAACACCTCGGCGCTGACCTTTAACAAGTGAACAAAGAGGAACTACCATACACAAAACACGCATGCAGTCTGACATCTGCTGTAGAGTTAATAGGCAGCCTGCTGAATGGCCTCAGGTCCAATGCAATCTGAATAGAAAAGTGTGCAGCGCGTGTGTCTGTGTCTCTCAAAGGAGCCTTATATCTTCACACCGTGTTTATGATGTGTAATCGCCTTCTGTCACTACTGAATGAAAACACGGAAAGATAACACAGGATTGCCATCTGATAGCGTGCCTGTCTAATTGGTGTTTTATTTGTCTGCACTTGAACTCAGCCCATAATTGTGACCCGAGCCGACTGACATTCTCAAAATAAACGAAAACATTCATTCCAAAACTGAATACAACACAAAGTGACACAAACTCTGGTTCTCAGCTCAATTAGTTCTTATGTTTGTGTGTGTGTGTCACACATACCTTGCAATTGTTGGGTTTAATGCAGCGTACAAAGAATGGATTGGAGGCACTAAGAGTGGACATCAGGGAATGCAATGAATTCTGGGTAGACAGAAATAAGTCATCTTTTACCAAATGTTTTATACCTAATACAATTAATCTACTAACTAATACTTTTAGTTAGTTTATTTATTGTAACTGTAAGGTGAATAGACAATCCTTTGATCGTTTTGGATTGTTTCTTTAGTGAAACTAACATATAGTACACTTTTTAAATCAAATTTGAAAAACTTCTGTAGAAATAAGAGTGTCAGTGTAAAAAAGTTCATTTCAATTTAGCTATTGTTTACCTGCTGTAAAGCATTATGGGAGTCGTAGTTTCTTACCTTAAATTGGGAGCTAACAGTAGGTCTGCGATACTTTGAGCTGCACTTGACTGTGTCCTGTCCAGTCCAGGTGTTCACTCGCTCAAATAGATCATACACAAAATCCAACCTGAGAGAACAGGAGCTTGTGAACAAATGACCTCATAGAGAATAGTTACACAACTACATATATGCACACATACACACACACACACACACACACACCCACCCACCCACCTGCTCTCCCTGAGTAAGTTGAGAATATCATCTCTGAAAGTGTCTCTGTTCTTCTCCAGGATTCCTCTGACATCATACACAACCTGGAGACAAAAAGCAGGATGTTAACCTGAGATATGACACCCGTAACACTAATGTTGAACACATTTTCGTCTCATTCCTCAATATATACCATAACACATGATATATGCAATGCAGAGTACAAATTTTCTTTATTTTTCCAAATGAAACTTGGCCATATAAAAGATGCAATGCAAACGCTTGCAATAAGCAAATTACGCATCTTAATATCAAATGTCAAATGCCTTGTATTTTAATGTGATCACCAACTTAGTGGCTGGTAATTAACAGACCGTATTGCATCAAAACATCTATTTAATCATATATTAAATAAAACAATGCTGCTGTTGATAAATAATAATGCCTTTTGATTCTTTTATAAGAAAAAATGCATTAAAATGTAAGAAATATATATATATTTTTTATTATGAAACATGAGACTGCACTTGATATATGAGTAAAATGTCACTGATTGTTGAAAGATGCTTACAAATGCTAATTTACTTACAAATCATTAAATAAGTATACATATATATGTGACCCTGGACCACAAAACCAGTCATACGTGTAAATTTCATAATTTCATAAATTCATAAGTGTAGGACAATATTTGGCCGAGATACAACTATTTGAAAATCAGGAATCTGAGGGTGCAAAAAAAAAAAAAAAAATCACAATACTGAGAAAATCGCCTATAAAGTTGTCCAAATGAAGTTCATAGCAATGCATATTACTAATCAAAAATTAAGTTTTGATATATTTATGGTAGTACACTTACTTAATATCCTAATGATTTTTGGCGAAAAGAAAAATCAATAAATTTGACCCATCCGATGTATTTTTGGCTATTGCTACAAATATACTCATGCAACATAAGACTGGTTTTGTGGTCCAGGGTCACATATACATACATACATAGACATAAATACATACATTATAAACACTACTAGTCAAAAGTTTTTGAACAGTAAGATTTTTAATGTTTTTTAAAGAAGTTTCTTCTGCTTACCAAGCCTGCATTTATTTGATCCAAATACAGCAAAAACAGTAAAATTGAAATATTGAACTATTTAAAACAACTGTTTCTTTGATGAATATTAAGAACAGCATTTATTGAAATAGAAATCTTTTATAACATTATAAATGTCTTTATCATCACTTTTGATCAATTTAAAGCATCCTTGCTAAATAAAAGTATTAATTTCTATAATTTCTTTCGCCAAAAAACAAGAAAAATCTCCAAGCTTCTGAGCATATAATGTTACATAAGTTTTTTTTTTTAGATAAATGCTGATCTTTGGATCTTTCTATTCATGGATTCTTTTGGATGTTCCATTCAATGATTTCTGAGACTGGAGTAATAATGCTAAAAATGTAGCTTTGATCACAGGAATAAATTATATTTTTAAATTATTCAAATAGAAACAGTTATTTTAAATAGTAAAAACATTTCAAAATGTTACTGTTTTTGCTGTACTGGATCAAATAAATGCAGGTTTGGCAGAAGCGGAAGGAGGAGCAGAAGAAACTTTAAAAAACATTAAAAATCTTACTGTTCAAAAACTTTTGACTGGTATATAGTTGCTTTATTTTTGGTAGTTAAAGTAGATAATTACAACTAAAAGAAATAAATCCAAAAAAGGAGTGCTGTACCTCTCCTGCATAGTGCTTGATTCCAAACTGATGAACTGCAACACGAGGCTTGACGTAGAACTGATTCCTCTGCAACGGAGAGAGATATATAGATTAGTGATTATACAGCAGTTGCCATATTCAGGTGATTTTATGCTCAATATTCAAATCTGTGGTGGATCAAAAGTTTGTTTGGGCTCTATAAATTTGGTTATATTCTTGCTTACAGCTCTTGCTCAAGCAAACCTGATGCCCTTCAGAAAAATGATGATCTGTGTGAATGACGTACAGAATGCTGACTATGGAGCTTCTCCAGCAATGTGTCATCAGTGCCTTTAGGAAAATGACTCTCCTCATTCACAAGAGCGAGCAAACCCAACTTCTGCAGAGAAAACGCACAGAGAGACTCAAGATATACAACGTCAGAATGTAGAGTAGACTATGTTTTTGAGTGGGTCTGTGTTTGTTCTTACCTTTTCTATGAGATCAAGACACTCTCCATTGTCCATCCAGTTGACATCATCCCAGACCAGCCCTTCTCTATGAACACAAACACACAGAAAGAAAGAAATGGCAGAGAATTAGATGTTTGCTTTGTGCGTTAATTGCATTTGAAGGGTGTTTTGGTGTTGGTAATGTGTTCAAATTTGCAGTGACTTACTTGTTGTACTCAAGTTGCTCTAGTGAGAAAATGTGCTTGTTGAAATACTCCTGCAGCTTCTCATTTGCATAGTTAATGTTAAACTGCTCAAACCGGTTCACCTGAGAGGAAGAAAGAAAATCAAGCAGAAAGAATTAAATAAAACTAGTCAGGACCAGTGGTTTAAAACCTGTCAGAACTCATAATGACTCTCACCTCAAAGTTCTCGAACCCAAAGATGTCCAGGATGCCGACGGATCGGAAGTCTTCACTGCCATTGATACGGTTGTTCAATTTACGAATGATCCAAGTGAAGCACTGAGAGTAGAGAGCCATCGCCATAGAGTCCCGTGAGTCCACTGCCTAATACACATACACACAGGCATAGTTGTGTTGTTATTTTGACTACAAATGTTAAAGCTATTTCTATCATGTCAACTCTCTGACACTTTTAGCATGGTAATGGATATGACAGCGTTATATATTTGGTCTTGGCCTGTTGTTGTGGATTAGTGCTGCTACTGCAAAGCAAGTACACAAACTTGCTACTGCCAATACATACGCCGATACAGTGCTTATTTAAGACATACTGCTGCTGCACAAATAGCATATAAAAAACCTGTAGGAGATCTATACAGGTGGATCTGGGGAGGTGGAAGGTTTCAGAAGAACTCTGAAAGGGCATTGTGAAATGCTCTAGTGAATGCTAACCAGCCATTTAATTGTAAAGCAGCAAGCTCACAGGCTGTGTATGCAATGTGGACCAATCAGCTTGTGCCAAGTAGTTTAGCATTGTGAATATATCAGTTTGCACCATCTACAGTTTCATGATAGAACTTGGCATTTACTATTTACTTAAATGTGATCTTGGACCACAAAACCAGTCATAAGGGTCAATTTTTTGAAACTGAGATTTATACATCATCTGAAAGCTGAATAAATGAACAAATACGCTTTCCATTGATGGTGTGTTAGGACAGGACAATTTTTGGCCGAGATATCTAAGGGTGCAAAAAAAAAAAATAAAATAAAATAAAATAAAAATTGAGAAAAATCACCTTTAAAGTTGTCCAAATGAAGTTCTTAGCAATGCATATTACTAATCAAAAATGAAGTTTTGATATATTTACGGTAGTTTTGTGGTCCAGGGTCAAAAAATGCGTAATTAAGCTTTAAATTTGATTAATCTAGAAAAATGAGTGTGAGTGTGAGAATGAGTGCATCTTCAAAACATGACATTTGCGGATTTTCTCCTCTTCTGCTTTTAATCCACTTGTAGTAAAATCCTGAAAAAAAGTACTTTTAATTTCAGTTAGTCAGTTTGTTAGTCTTCCACTAACTTTTTTTGTGCCAAAGGCTCTTTATGTTTAATTATAGATTTTATATACAATACAGGAAACACATCTTGCGATGTGATGTGATTCATCCAGATGTTATCCTCTATCCATACAGTGATAAAAAGTTGAAGTGAGAAAGGTGAAATGTTTACTGATGAATTGCAGTTACATCTGAAGTCCTCTAGAGGGAAGGAGAGATACTAGACATGTTTTTGGTGAGTACAGAAGTATTCTGATAAAATCTATGCTGTTTTTAGTAGGGTTGCAAAAGGGCCGGAAAATGTCAGGTACATTTCTGGAAACTTTTTAAAAGTTTCAAAAAAAGTTTCCAAAAACTCTGGAATGTTTCCAGAAATTTTCCACCTCTTTGCAACCCTGATTTTCAGGTATGACTTGATTGTTCATACACGTTGAGTATTTACTCACTGTGTGAGCTGCTTATCTCAATCTCATACTATTTATTTTATCCATCTCAATATTTTTCCTACTGGCACTGAACTGTAAACTGCCTGTAAATATTGTGTTAAGAAGTTGTTGTGATGTTTGATGGGGAAAAAAAACTTTGCTTTTAACACCCCTGTTACCTGCTCTACAGTGAGAGGTGTGCTGATTTCTTCCCCTCTGAGGATCATTGATCTGTGGGTCAAAACTTCAGCCAGCTGGGCACAGTCCAACCCCAAAAGATCTGCAGCTTTACTGAGAGCTAAATAAACACATATTTTACATTTATATTAATATAGATGTAATGCAATTACAGTAAACGGCTCATAAATTTAACAATAAAGACAGAGTGGAGGATCGCTTACCTGATTTAGAGCAGACCTGTGCTCCACCTGCCGTTAAAAACTCAATGTTTCCCACATGCAAGATTCCTGAAAGGAGCCTCAACACCTCCTTAATGTTTTCTTCTCCAAACTGCATTGTCCTCAGAGCATTCTAACACACAAAACACCAGCATTAAAACACAAGAGAACAATCAATTTATACATAATACTGGAGTATAAATATACATAAGACTGGAGTAAAGGCTGCTGAATGCTTCAGCTTTGACGTCACAGGAACAGATTACATTTTAAAATATACAATTGAAAACAGTTATTTTAAATTCTATTAACAATATTTCACAATATTGCAGTTTAGCTGTATTTTTGATCAAATGACTACAACATTGGTGAGCATATTGCTTATACGGAAGCGCAGTAGGTTGTTGTTGTACAGAAGTGGGAGTGTGTGTTTCTGTACTTTAGAGTAATCATACAGTGATGTTGTGACTGTCTTACCAGCACTTCCTGAAAAGTCTCAGTGTCATTAATGGCTTTGTCCTTCACACATCCTGACTGACCCAGATAATGAAAGCCCTCCGGAGGGGAAAGGGAGAACGACTCTGTGAGAAAATGAGCGAGAGCGATAAACACAGATCTTAAACAAACTGATACCATGGCACAAACAGCACTGATTCACTGTGATACTACGACCTTCTGACCTATCTGTCTCATGTGACAGTGACATCAGCTGGACCCAGTTTTAGGTGACTAAACTGAGAAAGCCATGAATAACAACACAGTTTTGCAGACTGTGGGGCTCATCATAAAGCCTATGATCTCTTTGTCATCTCTGTCATATTTCTTCCTGAAATGGGCTTACAATGAAATACATTCTATATATGAAGTGACTACAATAGCATCTCAGTGATACTAAAATACCAGTGGCGTTAACAAACCCTACATTAAAGGAGACGGAGACCTATTAAGGCCCGTTTTACAAGATGTAATACAAGTCTCCAGAATGTGTCTATGAAGTTTCAGCTTACAATTCCCCACAGATCATTTATTATATCATTTTGAAAATGCCTATTTTAAGTGTAAGCAGAAACACGCCGTTTTGTGCATGTCTCTTTAAATGCAAATGAGCTGCTGCTCCCCGCCCCCTTTTCCAGAATAGAGCTGTGCCTCTGCAGCTCGTACGTCAGATACTCTGCCAAAACATCTGTTTGGTTTTGATAATCATATCTATCGTGCTGAAATCATGCGTTTTAACCAAATTCTTTTAAATTTCCGATATAGAGTTTTCTGAGCACACACGTCCGAAGCATGTGCACATAAAGTGGCTGTCACACGACATGTGAGTACTAAACAAAGTTCTCTTTCATGTCTTATTGCGCTTAAACGGTCAAATACACACAAGTTTATGTTAAAAACACACGAGTTACAAAAACAGTCAGTTATGTCTGTGAAGGTAAACAGCTGGGAAAGAAATACAGTAGCATGTTTATATTAGATCTGTGTGGCAGCAGCATAACATACAGTAAATAAATCAATAAGTCCACTGCTCTCTTGTCTCCTTTGAGGCTGGGACTCTAAATAATGTTCTGTGCTCATCTGTGCAGCCAAAGACAGAACAGCTAGCATGCTTTCCTTGAACTTTTGCATTGGCGTTAAAACTGGTACACCATTGTTGGTGGGTTAGTAGAAAGACCGGAGACCCGATAGCACTTAAACACGGAAAAAGTCAAATTTTCATGATGTCACCTTTAATTAGTTCCCAGATATATCTGTTTTTTTGCAGATTAAAGGTCATCTATAGTGCCCTCTTGAGGATGTAATACTTATAAGGCCGATGGGTCTTCAGTCTCAACACAAGGGTTAAAAAGAGGCTTCAAACAGAAATCTGTTGACAGTGTAGACAGCCCAGACTCACCCTTTTGTTCTGCACTGGTTCCAGCCAGCAGAGCATAGAATATGTGATAATTTCTTTCCCCAGGATTTTGACGCACAACGCGATTCTGAAAGAAACAAACAGACAATGAGCGTCCAATTAAGACATGATTAGTGACCCACATAAATGACACACAAAGACACACAAGTTTTATGAATAAAAGAAACTCACCTTTTCTAAAAGGTCTGTGTGTTGAAAATATAAAGTCAAGGCAAATACAGAAACAGACACTATCACAGTACAGGTGATGAAATAAAGCTACAGAAATGAACTAACAATTGACACATCTAAAGAAATGCACAAAAAGAGGATACAGTCTGTGATTCTTCCTCCCTGGATGTTTCCATGCTGGCTGAAATGAAGCTGGATGAATTTCCCAAAGCGACTAGAGTTGTTATTATGAACCGTTTTAGCGTTTCCAAACGCCTCCATTATTGGACTACAGAGACAGATGGACAAATGAATTCATGCATATGAGTGAGCACAGTGCGTACACAGAATGATTTGTGTTATTTCATATATACAAACACATACCTGCTCTCCAGAATTGCTTCCTCTACATGAGATGATGCTCTTTTTGTAGTTGATAGCGCCACACTTTGCTGACTCATTGCGGACAGAAAGCGCAGAATCATCTTTGTGCTCTCAGTTTTACCTGCTCCACTCTCCCCACTGACACACACACAGAGAAAATGTCAGTGCTGACAGATGAACATTAGCTGACAGAGTTGTAATGAGCTGATATAGCCAGCAGAGGGCAGTTACTTTCTGGCTGTTATTCAAGAAGTCTTTCAAGAAACAAGAAGCTTTACTGGCACACTAGTGAGTTAACAAATTTTTAAAGCAATAAATATTGAATATATACATACATCTACACTACCATGCAAAGTTTGGGGTCAGATATATGAATGAATACTTTTATATTCAGCAAGGACGCATTAAATTAAACAGTAGAACGGTAGTGTATTTATGGCACTGTCCACAAATTAGGGCCAGAAACGCAAATAAAAATGTATTTCAACAAATAGTCTGTGAAGGAAAATTGTGCCTGTCAACCTCAGGTGGTCAAACTACTGTATTATGAGCTATTTTATTTCTATTTAATTTATGAGGTTTGCCAAACTGTGAGACATGTTTAAATACAACTTAAAACCAACTTAATTTGCATTAAAGGGATTAAATAAACATCAAATTAAATCCATAAAATGGTTATACAAGGGCAAAAACTGAGCCAAAATAATCATTTTAAGTGTAATACAGACATTTAAAGTGTGTAAAACTAGATACTTTTAATGCTAGGTTAATTTTGCAATTATATTATAGTTTAATATATCTAATAGTTTTAACAACACAAAAAGACGAAAGATTTGTGCCTTAGAGAAATGTCATGGGACACGTACCATATTGCTGAAAATCATTAAAAAAATCATTAAAAAAATCTGCTGTTCATGAATGTAAAAGTATTTCATGCGTGTGCAAAGTTACTTTCAGCTTTGTTTGTTCGTGTCCTACCACTTGCCCTTTTCACAAGGCAAGGCTTGTTTGTGCTCCCTGCGGTTTCATCCTGCAGGTCTGGGAGTTTGTGGGTATTAGATTTCCATTGAAATTCTTTGTTGTGGTTTGCAAAAATGCCAAAAGAAAGCGTTGTGTGTAGTTACAGCACGAGTTGAAGAAGTACACGTCAGTTTCCACCTCGATTTCTGTGCAATAAGAAAAAAAGCCTGTCTTTTTTCGGTAGCCCTATCAATGTCCACATGTTTGCTGAGTCTGTACATGCTCAGAGCTTTTCTTAGTCTAGGCTTGGCCGCGGCGGTCAGGTATTCTGCCAATTTGTATTCTCTATGTCGGCTCTCGCTAAAGCCGATGAGAGATCTGCTGTGCGGAGAACAAACACAGCAGTCTGACACCTTTAACCTTTGCGTGCTTGTGTAATGACTGCTGTCAGGCAGCCATGGGTTTGACCTCACGCCTTGGCGAGAGGTCAGAGGTGAGGGTTAAGGTCATGGCAGAAGACTTCATAATCAGACTGTCTGAAAATGAGAACTCAAGAGGTAAAACTCAGTGTTCAATGGAATACTGACACATACCTGATGAGCACACACTGGTTGTTGGAGCGCTTCCACAGGGATCTGTAACACTCGTTAGCAATGGCGTAGATGTGAGGAGGAATTTCGCCCAGGTGATGTCGACTGTATCGTTCTATGGCTGTGGCATCATACAGATCTGACAGGCTCTGATAAGGGTTTACTGCTGCTAAAATAGAGCCGATGTATGTCTGCAAACAGATAGAGGAATGGAGAGAGAGACAGAAGAGGAAAGTAGAAACTTATTAAGTGAGTAACCACACGTTATAAACACCCTCTGCGTGCCTGAGCATGTGCACGTGTGTATTTTGGTGTCTTCTGACCAACTTTTCTAACCACTAATGCAAATAGATCGGATTGGTTGCTGAGATGTTTGGATTTGAATGCCAAATACGTGCAAATTGCCATCTAAACGGTCAAACGTGCAGGTGAGTTTAGGACTTCTTCTTCTGACACACTCCTGCATCTGTCTTGTCAAATTTTATGCATGATCATATACATATATGTAAGACAGAAGATGAAATTTAATTTATATGACATAAAACCAGATGTAAAATACATGCTGCATGTGTGTGTTGGCAAACGTGCATACAAAATATTGCATAAATATATTTTAGCTCATTCAAAAGATGCTTAAAAGAAAGAATTCATTAAAGAATGTAAAATTCTGTCATCATTTGCTCACCCTTAGGTCACTTTTCTTCTCTGGAACACAAAAGAAGATATTTAAAAAAAAAAAAATGTTTGTTTTATGTCCACAGAATAGAAATCAATGGGATCCAGTGTTGTTCTGGACCTACTGACAGCCATTATATGGACACAAACATTCTTCAAATCATCCTCTTTTTTGTTTCACAGAAGATTGATTAAGGCTGGAACATCACTAGCCCTTTTATGCTATTGTTTGTATTGAATGCAATGTCTGTCAAAATCATATTTCTCCCATAGGATCCATAAAGAATGAAGTTTAAATGAACTTTGCATGTCTCGTTTATAATGCTTGTTCAGTCAAATCAACGGGATGAATTTACACAGCAGGTTTTATAGTAATATTAATGTCAGACTGAATTTCAGCGAGTGACAGATGGAAACAGAAGTACAGTAGAGTAAGAAGTTTTAAAGCAGACATTAAGCTGTCAGTATGTGGTCCTC
This sequence comes from Cirrhinus mrigala, assembly GCA_036247105.1. Taxonomy (NCBI): domain Eukaryota; kingdom Metazoa; phylum Chordata; class Actinopteri; order Cypriniformes; family Cyprinidae; genus Cirrhinus; species Cirrhinus mrigala. Next base: position 30,443,180 of record CM070008.1, read on the forward strand.
AGAAGAGGAAAGCCTTCTTATTGAGACACAGGTGTTATCAGTTTGCTCAAAATAGGCTGGCGGGATTCCCTTCTTTTTTCTAGTACAGGAAAAATGAAGTCATCTTGTAAAATAACAAAAAAAAACATTCCATTTTAAAACAAAGGTGCACTGTTGTATCAGCATCTGGGAGAGAATGTGTGTTTGGAATGGAATGCTATTATTATATACTAATTTGTTTGTATACTACTATTATATACTATTTAGTGTCAAATAGAACTGTGAACTAAGCAAAATAATAATACTAAAGACTGCGACAAAATATTAATTGCTGCAGTCTATTAAAAAATGTTTAATCCATTTAAATGAATTGTTTTTAAAAATGATTTTGAAAATGATTTGAACGAATGATTCAGTGACAAATACATATTTTTAAGTCACTTGTCGCCACCTAATGGCGAAACAATGTACTCAAATGTTGTCTGAAGCGCCAATTTGCAGCGAAAATTACTTTCAAAAAATGATTTACTCCATTTTGATACTATAAACTATAAACTTAAGAAGTATAACTATAAACTTTTATCCCAGTACTTCTGTGATAATATTAATGATTGTAAGACATAAATAATACTGCGTGGTTAAAAAAATACTACTCGTGAAGCCGTTTCATACCTGAACATGATAACTGCTGTTTCACAACACGTCATCAATGGACCCTTTTCACAAGCCTGTGATGACGCGTTTCAACGGTCATCACCATCATAAATCCCTTAAAGTTTTTTTATATATTGATTTTTAAAAATATGTATGTACATTTATAACACTATACTTTGTATTATATCACGTTTTAATCAAGTTACAAAAAAACTAGTTAACGCTATGCGAGGGTGTTTCTAATGCCGCGTCTATGGGAGGGACGGTAAATTTGACATTGTTCTCTCTTCTGACTGCCTATATCAGTCTCTCTCAATTTTTTTCCTTTGAGTGAAAGTCGTGTAAACACTGTCGTGTAGTTTTTATTTGGCTATTTGAGCAAATGGGAATGCCAAAAATATATTTGTGGTACTGTCCCATTCACTGCTCTCGGATTTTACCTAACTATAACGACTTCCGCTCCATTGGCCATTTTGGCGGCACTGTACGTAAACAATGCGACTGAACCAAACAAAACTCGCATATTTTGCTGATTATTGCTGCTGAAAATGGTCATTTATTGTCATGTTTTGGGTTGTACAAATCGGTTGGACCTGGAGAAACATTTGGAGAACTACAGACTGACAAAATTTATAACAAATCAAGGACAAGAGTGTAAAAACTGTCTGAGGAACAAAAGATGTTTGTGGTTGGCTAAACTATACCTATCTTTAACTTTAGTTTGCACCCTTTATTGCTTACCAAGTCCTTCTCTATTTGATTTAGCAGCTTCCACACATTTCTTAACGTGGTTTACACAGCACAAATTAGCAGAACAACGTATTCAGTAGTACATCAACCGTGCAATCCATGCTGTTGTTTACTTTCGAATATCTCCAGTATGGCCGCGCATCTGGGTAACTGACCAAACCGTAAGTGCAAACCCTCTATAGTACATTGTGAGTTTTTAAATGTTTAACTTAAATGAGTGCTATAAATAAATACAGCTCGTAAATGGCTATTGATATATTATTCTCACGTAAAACAGAGCAGAGACTTGGACCCGGAAACAGTATTCGTCATGGTGCGACTTATCAAGCAGATAGCCATAGACTTCCTGAACGAGGCTTAGACAATGCTTAATTTAGGGAAGCATACTACTCATGCTATTTCAGCCATATAAAGATGCAGCAGAAATAGCAAGAGTAATAATCCAGTATTGGATTCAGCCAATCAAACTGTAACACACTGCCCCAGTAAAACCCTCCAGATGCCCCTGCGAGGGTTTAATCTTCATAAATGCCACCTCAGAAATGCAATGAAGGTCTACAGCAGCCATGTCCTTCCCATAACCTCCCCTGGGTGTGTCTGTAAATGTGTGTAACAGCACACTGAGGGGTTTAATTGGGGGTGAACGTCATTTGTATTGCTCTGTTGTTGTTGGGCTCGGTCCAAACGGTGCTACTAATATCTTTATAGTTTCGAACTCATAAAGCAAACTACAGTCACAGTAAGTTAAAAGATGCACTTTTTAGGAAGCACATTTTATATGCTGTTCCACATGCACAGACAGAAGCAGACATGAGATTGCTCTCTAGAGAGACAGCTGAGAGTGACAGCTATGCATAGTGATGCATAATAAACTCAGACACATTATACACACACTCCCTCTCAATGTTAAACCAAGTGTGTAGAGTGAAAGTTGAAACATGATCCGGCCCAACTGAAGCAGAACTATTTCCTGCTACACGCTCACACTACAGGGAGAGACAGAGGCTGAAAAAGAAATAGAGATAGAGAGCAATACTATGAAAAAGAGGTAAACCTCACATGCAAAAGACATTTTCTGGATCACCAGCCCCCTTGTGTGTTTTTGATGTGGGAAGCTGGCCTAGTATTTTCTGTCCAAATGTAAGGGGGGAAAAAAAGTCCACAGCTGTTTATAATCAGAGAGGGAGCGAGAGAGAGAAATGTCTTTGTGTTTTAAATGCTGTGGAATCGGATCTCAGCTAGACACACACATTCCACAAAACGACACACACACACTCAACCAGACGCTTGTATTTTCATCACGACTTGTGTGTGTTTAATGGCATGGAGAACGTTACTGTTTATTTGTACCGAGTCTAATCACCTCTTGGAAATAAGTAAACTCCTGTGATTTTATGCATTAATATTTAATATAACACTGAAGAAATTGGCAGACAGTTCACAGACCACCAAAAACTAACCACACACACCACACACAAATAACGTCCTAATTCGTTCTGATAGCTCCCATATGTCACCAATTAGCCAATCAGTTTAGCAGAACTGTGGCGGCTGCTCTAATTAGCCAATTAATTCATTAGATTTTACAAATGTGGATGTGTGTGTTTTTTTCTTATGTGATTTTATATGAGAACACGTTAATAAAGATGTCATTTGTGTATCAAACGGAAGTTTCTAAACATTTAAGTGCATGACAAATCTTTGGTTATCAAAAAATAAGCTTATTATACAAACCAGACAATGAAGAAAAATGTTTTTATATGTGATTTTGAGTTTTTATCCAGTTTTGGCATCAAAACATAAACCAAAACTGTCAAAATGTTGGAAAATGTAAACATGAAACTTGGGTTTTATAAAGTTTTTATAAAAAACAACATAACATATAATTAAAAACATGACTGTGTATTTTGTAATAAAGCCTAAATGATAAAATACACATCAGATTTTTCTAGCCCAAACCCTAAACACACCTTTTTGGTATTAAAGATTCAGATCAAGGTATTATTTCGTCATTTTAGCCCTTTTCTCAACCCATGTTAATGTGTGGGAAACGTCTTCAGTCATGTCGAAACAGGAGGCGTGTATTTTCTCATGATAAGTGAGTAACTCTGACGTTATTGTGATAACCATCGCATACCTGCAGACCACACCCACTCTCATAGCTGACTGGTTATCTCACACTCAAACTGATCCAATCACATGGTATGTGATTACATGGCAGGCAGACAGGCAGACAGACAGACAGAGAGTCTGTGAGAGAGAGAGAGAGAGGGGAAAGTTGCCTCCTAAAATGACTGCTTTATTATTTTATAATACTCAATGAGGCTGTTGAGGTAAATAAGGCTATTTCTTCATCTGTGCATGAAGATGAAAGGGTTTTCATCATAATGTATGACAAAATTAAATATCGTTACAAATCAATGACTGGACAAAGGATTAGTTCACTTCCAGAATAAAAAATGTCAGATAATTTACTCACCCCTATGTCATCCAAGATATAATGTCTGTCTTTCTTCAGTTGAAAAGAAAAGGTTTCTGAGGAAAACATTCTAGGATTTTTCTCCGTACAGTGGACTTCAACAATGCTCAATGGGTTGAAGGTCCAAACTGCAGTTTCAAAGCACCTTTAAAAGGCTCAACACAATCCCAGCCAAAGAATAAGTGTCTTGTCTAGAAAAATGATCAGTCATTTTCTAAAAAAAACAAAAAAAAAAAAAGTCAAATTTATGTACTTTTTAACCACAACTGATCGTAATCTCGCTTATGTGACGTAGGTAGAAGTCCCAACCCAGTGTTTACAAAGTGAAAGTGCAAAGAAAGTTAAACGCCCTTTACAAAAAAGGTAAAACAACGTTGTCGGATGATTTTGAAGTTTGAGGAGAAAATGTGATGGAGTTTTTCGCCATACCCAGTACACTGTACACAGGCGAAGAACTAACCACATGTGGCATTACGTAATGCGTAAAGATGCGTATGCGCAAGCAGAGCTAGAGCAAGACAAGCATTTGTGGCTAAAATGTATATAAATTACTTTTTTTTTTTTTTTTTTTTTTTAGAAAATGACTGAACGTTTCACTAGATAAGACTCTTATTCTTCAGCTAGGATCGTGTAGAGCCTTTTGAAGCTGCACTGAAACTGCAATTTGGATCTTCAATCCGTTGAGCACCACTGAAGTCCACTATATGGAGAAAAATTCTGGAATGTTTTCCTCAAAAACCTGAAGAAAAACATCAACATCTTAGATGACATGGGGGTGAACTAATCCTTTAACATACAATGTGTCAAAATCTCACACTATAAAATCAGTATATTGAAACAGTTCAACACAAAATAAAAAATTTCACATTATTTACTCATCCTAGTGTTGTTTTAAACCCAACTGTTTTTTTTTTCTTCTTCTGTGGAACATAAAAAATACATTTCTATAAAATCCTGGCATTAACACCGTTTTGAATATAATGAAAAAAAATGAGGTCTTGGGCTGTCAAGCGCTACAATGACGAATAAGAACCATAAAAGCATTATAAAAATAGTCTTGTGTGCTATAAAGTCTTATGAAGTCATACGATAGCACTGTGTAGGGAACAGACTGAAATTCAAGTCATTTTTCACTGAAATCCCTGACATCCACCCTAGCTCTTCTTGGCACATTCATGAGAGAACCAGTCGTGTTCAATTTGTGAACAAATCATTCTTATGAATCAGATGTTTTCAATGAATCACTGATGTAGTCTTGCAATATCTCATTGTACTTTCATAGAAACCTTTTGAAGCATGACAGCCTCAGAACTTATTCGCTTTAATTATATTGAAAAGAGTGACCAGGATATTCATATTTTGATGCATTTGTGTTCCACAGAAGGTTTGAAATTACAAGGCGACAAGTTAAATGATTTTTGGGTGAGCTATCCCTTTAAATACAACTACAGAGCAGCATAAACAGATGTTAACCTAACAGATGTTAAATCCTGCTAAATGCATACACAAACAATCACTCTGTATTAATTGAACTTGATGCAGATTCTTGGAAATAAAGACTTCAGAGTGCTGATGTTGTTCAGAGAGTCAGCAGTAGCATGTTAACTCTGTTCCTTAGAGTCAGTCTGGAAATCTGGAACTGGACTAACTGCTTTTGGCACAGACCACATCCCGACACTACACACACACACACACACCCCTAACACAGTTGAACCAGCCCCAAAGAAGAACACAGTACACTGTTGTGAGGAAAGCCTCAAAGAGGCAGTATAAAGTAAGAGCGAAAGGGAGAGAGACGTGTAATTAAGCAAATATATTTTACTTTGACACATTAAAGAACAGAAAGCCATCCAGCCACCTGCACAACAACCCTGTATCCTTGACAACGGCGTCTTTCAACCCAACTAAAACATTCACACACTCATTTGTAAAAAGGCACGCTTGATGGATAACAAACAATGCTATATTGAGTATATGTGTGTGATTATGCTCACATATATGCTCTTCTGTGTGTAGCGGAGCTGCAGGTTGTGTAGAATGGCTCCGTCGTGCAGGTCCTGTAGGGTTGCCATGTCCTCGACCCCGTTAATACTGCTGTTGTGCATTGGGTAAACCCTCTGCCTGCTGACAGCGTTCTGTTTGTAGGTGTACACCTGAACAAAACACACATTTGCACCATATTAACAGCATGTTTGTCTTTTGTTTGGAGCATTTGTTGTAATGATCACAAGAAAAACAAAAAAAAAAGAGAGCAATATGTGACTCTGGACCACAAAACCAGTCATAAGGGTCAGCTTTTTGAACTGAGATTTATACATCAAATACAAAGCTGATAAATAAGCTTTAGGACAATATGACAATATTTGGCCGAGATACACCTATTTGAAAATCTAGAATCTGAGGGTGCAAAAAAATTTAGATATTGAGAAAATCGCTTTTAAAGTTGTCCAAATGAAGTTCTTAGCAATGGATATTACTAATCAAAAATTACGTTTTGATGTATTTACGGTAGGAAATTTACAAAATATTTTCATGGAACATGATCTTTACTTAATATCCTAATGATTTTTGGCATAAAAGAACAATCGATAATTTTGAGCCATACAATGTATTTTTTGGCTATTGCTACAAATATACCTGTGCTACTAAAGACTGGTCACATATACAAAGAAAGTGAAACAAAAATTTAAAAAGGTTATTATGTGTCGCTGCTCTAAAATCTGATTGGATGACCCACATACAAGACATACATCCATGATGCCACATCACCTGAATTCTATATTAATGCACAGTCGTGAAAAGTTGTTTGGCAGCATTTTTTTTGTATAATGACCTTTAAAACACTATAATTTTTCTTAGCCCAATAAACCAATTTAATATGTAGATGTACAGCTTTCAAGAATCTCATATCATATCTACTCTCTTCAATTTCCTGCTGAAAAAAACAGCTTAAAACAAACTAAAATGGTTTGTCGGTCTCAGCTGGTCACCTAGCCTCCTCACGCTGAACTGTTTGCTAGTTTTAGACTCCTTTTAACAGGTCAGACCTGGAAGACCAGCTTGCTGATGAGCTGAACCATCTGAGCATCAGTTTGTTCAGGCTGGATGATTACTTAAATCAGTTAAGACCAGCAAACCAGCTCAGACTGGTTTATGCAGTTCTTTTCAGCAGTATATTTCAAATTCAAAAGGATAGTTCACCCTAAAATAAAAATTCTGTCATTAACTACTCACCCTCATTTCATTCCAAACCTGTAAGACATTTGTTAGTCTTCGGAACACAAATTAAGATTTCTGATGAAATCCGAGAGCTTTCTGACCCTGCATAGACAGCAACGCAACTGACCCGTTCAAGACCAAGAAAGGTAGAAAGGATATTGTTAAAATAGTCCATTAGGGATGCAAAATGATTATATGCGATTAATCGATTAAAAAAAAAAAAAGTTTATGTTTACATACTATGTGTATGGTGTATTTTTATTATGTGTACATTAGTACACGCATATATGTATATATTTTAAAATATATATTTTTATTTTGAGTCGATCAATCACGACTAATCGTTTTGCAGCCCTGTTGTCCATGTGACATCACTGGTTCAAGCAAAATTTTATGAAGCTACAAGAATACTTTCTGGGCACAAGGAAAATAAAAATAACGACTTTATTAAAAATGTTCTTTGTTACCATGTCAGTCTTTGACGTGCTTTCACGAGAGTACCATGATGTATACCTGCGGTGCTACTCACACAAGAGCCGGCAAGACCAAAATGGTTGAATGAAGATGTTATTTTGCTTTCTTTGTGCACGAAAAGTATTCTCGTGGCTACATACTCTGGTTGAACTACTGATGTCACATGGACTATTTTATTGATGTCCTTACTACCTTACTGGGCCTTGAACATGGTAGTTGCGTTGCTATCTAAGCAGGGTCAGAAAACTCTTGGATTTCATTAAAAATAACTTAATTTGTGTTCTGAAGATGAACGAAAGTCTTACGGGTCTGGAGTGACGTGGGTGCATAATTAATTTTTAGGTGAACTATCCCTTTAAAGTGCATTTTTTATATTTACTTGGTGGTCATTTATTTGTTTTTGGGTTTTTTTCCCAGATAATGACCATCTGACCAAATGTTATCACAATAGTTATTGTTAATAAAAAAAATGTGATTATTTCGTATCACATTAACTTTTTTAAATTAAAACAATGTGACTAAAACCAGTGCATTAAAAACGCTAATTTACAGACTAAACAGAAAGTGTTTATTTCTTTATTAAACTATACAGTTCCTGATTTCAGCTTGAAGATAACAGACTCTCCGCTGATGGTATTGCAGAAAAGAAACAGAAGCCAAAGACATGAACAAGTTGTGTGTACTTGAATAAACATGTGAGAAGATGGGAAACAGACTCAAGAAACACACACACAGACAGTGCTTAGTTGAGAAACAGGCTTAACTGAGTTTCTTGTCATCTCTGTGTACCTGGCGCCGGACTCCATGACGACAAACAGCCTGCTGGTCTCTTCCAAACAGGCGGGTACACAGAGAAGTGTGTGTTTGTGTAAAATGAGACCAGGACACCTGTTCAGCAGTGCGTTTTGATCCGAGGTGCACAGAGCAGATGTTAAGCCACTGTTCCTGTGTAATGCATACACCACCACCCCCACTTACCTGTCCATAGTCCGTGTTAAAGACCACCACTCCACCAGAGCACGAGTCCACGGTACTGGGGACATAATGATCCTCCACCCAGAGCCACACACGACAACCCTGTCAAACACACAAATTGCGGGTTAGCAACATGCTGAACAATAGCAGAGAAACAAACAACTGTTTGCAAAACTAAGCGTTAGATATAATTGTGGATCTTGAAATGAAATTGTTAAACGATCTGTTTGAGAACATCCCTGTGGTTCAGACAAATCACTAACAATTTGCAGCAACAATAAACTACAAATAACTGTTGTGTTAAAACTGTGGTATTCGTAATTCTAGATCTTGACATCTTGGTATTTGTAATTCTAGATCTGTGTTTTTAGTCTCACTTGAGTCTCCTAGAGTTTCAGAATAAAGTGTTTTCACAACGCGTCATCAGTCGGCCATATTGGCGGCAATGAATGTAAACAATGCCACTGAACCGAATGAAACTCACATATTTTGCTGATAACTGCTACTGAAAATGATCAATTATTATCATGTTTTGGGCTGTACTAATCGGTCATACCAGGAAAAACATTTAGAGTACTATAGACTGCCAAAAGTTATAAGAAATCAAGGAGAAGATTGCAAAAAACTGTCTGAGGAACAAAAGGCATTTGTGGTTGGCCAAACTGAACCAGGATTTCCAGAGCAAGAATCCTGACGACATTCATGTTTGTTCTTATCATTTCCAGTCAATATCTTAAATAATACTGCTTGTACGTATCTTTACCACCTATTAATTTTACTTTGTCAAAATATTGCAGCCTTTCCTACTTACTGAGTCCTTCTCTAGTTTCCACACATTTTTTCTGTGGTTTAGACAGCATAAATTAGCAGAAAAAAATGTATTCAACAGTACATTAACCGTGTAATCCATGCTATTGTTTACTTTTGAGTATCGCCATTATGGCTGTGCATCCGGGTAACTAACCAAATCATGACTTAAGTGCAAACCCTCCATACATCTCATCTCAACCTGTGCTCTTATTTTACTTAGCTACCAAAGTTTGCAATCAAATTTTTGAGATTTCAATGACCAAATGATCTGAGCTATGCTATCTACATGAATTTTGCAGTCAACAACTATCTCACATTTTAGAACAACTGTCTATTTCTCCTATGGAAGACAACTCTGAAACTTAAATGAAGGTAAGAACTTCTTTAAGTCTCTTTAAAATGAAAGATCAACCTTTGAGGCTGTTTTAGAACTGTTTGTACATTAGGTGAAAAAAAAAAAAAAAAAAAAAAGTATAATTACCAATAACTGTACCTCATTAGAGCAAATTCCTCCCTCTCTCTCATACGCCACACACACACACACACACACACACTATAAGTGTACATGCTGATGGAAGAAACACATGGTGATCTGAACAGGCATGACTGGCTGTGAGGCCCTAGTGAAGCAGACACAGTTGAACTTTAACCCCATTCCCCACTTACATGCGGGCACACACACACATATATACTATCGACATTGCATCAAACACTGCAGCATTGTGTTCAGTCCACTGCCACACTGCATTATGGGTATTGTAGTCAAAAGTTCTAAATGTAGAATTTACCACTAATTGTTCCACATGGAAAACATCAGACTGAGACTATAAATTAAACGCAACATGAACACAACAAAGTGATTATGTTTGACCACAGTACAAACAGCAACTTTCAACATGCAAGTTTTAAATTCAGACTGTGGAATCTGGAAAGTCACTGAAAGCCTTGTGAATCACTCTAAAGAATGGTAATTAGCATTTTTAAATCTTAAAAATTCATCCTTGTTAACCTGTCATCCTCTCTCTCAACCACGTATTAATGCAGTGGCATAAACCCAACAGTCCTTCATAGTTTAGAAGAGCGGAAACACACACACACACACACACGCACACACACATGCACACACAAACACACCCCTGCTGAATGATCAGACTAAACTGCAGCAGAACAGCTGTGCAGCTGGACACACACACAGTTCAACACTTTCTCTTAACCCAGTACAATAAGCAGAAACAACTATAAGTAGCTAAACCATTCTTAGACTGGTTTCCCAAGAAAGGGTGTCAAAATATTACTGTTTGTTTAATCAACAATGACTCAACTAATGGGGCGAGTTTTTTTTTTTTTTATTTTTTTTTTATGGCCTTTAATCTCAGATAGCACTTGGCAAAATGTGGAATTATTTCAATGCATTTCAAACACTGGAATTAAAATGAGTATTTTTTCCAATAAATTGATTAAAATAATCAACAGATTAAGCATTTAACATAATTTTAAGCTGTAAGTGTAAAGATTATTCTAATAAAGATGCACAGTTTACTCCAACCTGAAAAACCACAGTACCCACAGAAAAACTTTGATTTTGCAAGACAAAGACAAAAGTCTGTAGAGGAAACGGACAATTTAAGTAATTTTCTCTCTGATTGCTGTCACATGCACATCTTCATGGTTTCTAACAGCCTATGCACACATGTAGGACTTCTGCTACCTGCCACTGGTTTGCTAAACTTAACTTTGTAGCTGTAAAAAGCAAACGGGGACAAACGGAGAACGACAACAGATAAGTAGAGCAAGAAAGAATGGAAGATGATTTTATCAATGGGACTATTATATTACACATTGTTTTCGGGGAATCTGACTTTTAACTGATTGTTTCTGGTAAGCAACAAGCACTGCTTGCAGTTGCAATATAGATAATATGGATATTTTCGCATGAAGTGTTTTGCGAATTAACAGTGAATGTTTACTGTCTAAAAAGAAATCAACTCTGTACTGGATTTACTCTGGCTTCAAATGACTTTAAAACCTCAAAACACAGAGTCAGCCCCATCAAGTTAGCGCATCTCTAACCCACACAAACAGGAAGCTGTTTTCCTCCCTAAACCAAGTTTATCTCAGGAATTCTGAGCTTCTAATCCAATTCACCATCTCTGCAGTAAACCAGGATGCACAGTGAAACCATTTCCCAACATCTGACTCAAGCGCTTAATGGTGAACTCAACAGTCCTGAAAACACATTTCTCCACATGATCGGTTAATGTGTGTTGCATCTCTAGAGATGCACATTAAGAAATTCATGTTAAGAAACTTCTGAATTGTTCACTGTTTTTTAGTACGTGTGGATTTACAAAAAGAAGGACAAAAACGCCCTTGGAAGTTTGCTAAATCTTACAAAACCTCACTTTGGGGACATCCAGGAATGCGTTTATGGTGGTTGAGGCATTGAACTTGAGTGTCTGTGTGTGTGTGTGTGTGTGTGTTTTCCTTTCACAGAAGCATATTTCGAGTTAAGCAGCTTTGACTGTCTCTCGTGTTTATCTGCAAACATTAGAAGATTACAACCGCCCGGTCAGTTTATGACTGCAACACACACACATTAATGTTTAAAAACACTCCAGTCATATTTCATTCATAATTATCTCTCTCTCTAGTCAAAACTACTGCTTACATGTTAACACTGATTTCCAACTTACTGCGCCTTTTGAAATGACACAAAAACCTTTTACAAGCACGTTAAATGTTTGATTTCAGCAATAACATGTAATGTGAATGCTTCGTCCAACTGGAAACTGGCCAATCCAGTTTTTGCAAAGTTAGACCAAATTTAATCCTTACAATATTTTAATACTTATTATGTTATTTGACTACACACACACACACACAAAAATACTGTAGCTTGCTAAGAGAGGAAAACAGAGAAAGAGTGAGAGAAAATTAAGATTTAGTAAGATTCTTAACATTTTTGAAAGACATCTCTTATGCTCACAAAGGCCACATTCATTTTAATCAAAAAAGCTAAAACAATAATATTGTAAAATATTACAATTTAAAATGTTTTCTATTTTAATATATTTTATTTTAAAATGTTATTTTTTCCTGTAATTTTCAGAAGCCATTACTCCAGTCTTCAGTGTCACATGATCCTTCAGAAATGATTCTAATCTGCTGATTTGGCGCTCAATTATCCTTTCTTTGGATTTTCAGAATTCTTTGATGAGTAGAAATAGTTATGGGCAATATACTGGTTCAAACGATAAACCGGTTTGAATTACACACACGGTATGAATTTTGCCTAAGTCATGAATTGAGAGGAAATCCCTGTTAACTGCATACACTTCTGACTAATGGTTAAGAGAACTATTAATAACACACAAGTAATTCTTTAACTGGGCAAATAAACCATCTGTAAACCGCTGTAAACAGAAGTCAGAGACACTTAAGATGAACCGCAATGACAAGATCACTGTTCACGATTAGCAAAATATTGGAAGAAAATCCTAAATACTGAATTGGGGTGAGGGTTTTATATGAATGTATCTCTAAAGGGAACTGACTGTCTTTAGAAGAGCCTAGATGGTATTTTCTTTTCATATTACCTCAATATAATGTAGTGTTTAATAGAGTGATGCTTTGTTTACAGTGGTAGCTAAGGAAACGCTGTATTGTGGCTGTTCCATAAGTGCCACCTGCTGTCAGAGAGTGAATTTGCATCTCATTCAGTCCGTCTGCTGTTTTTGTTTCATGCAGATGTTTTATGTAGCATAATTTCACAAAGCTAAGGTCAGACCATTCAGTTTTTGCTTTAGATTTTTAAGTTATACAATCTAATTTACATAAAAAAACTGTTCATACTATACAGTTGCAAAATGCAAAATCTGCAAAATGTTAATTATTTTATATTACCAAAATACGAGGGATCACACAAAATGCATGTTATTTTTTTTGTTTAGTACTGCCTGAATAAGATATTTCACATAAAAGAAGTTTACAAGTAGTCCACAAAAGAAAATAATAGTTGCATTTATAAAAATTACCCTGTTCAAAAGTTTACATACACTTGATTCTTAATACTGTGTTGTTACCTGAATAATTTTTGTTTAGTAACAGTTGTTCATGACTCCCTTGTTTGTCCTGAACAGTTAAACTGGCCGCTGTTGTTCAAAAAAATCCTTCAGGCACCAAAAAATCTTCGCTCTTTTAGCATTTTTGTTTATTTGAACCGTTTTTTAACAATGACTGTATGATTTTGATGCATCATGTTTCCTTCTGAAGCATCAGTGAGCGTTTGAACCTTCTGTAATAGTTGCATATGAGTTCCTCAGTTGTCCTCAGTGTGAAAAGATGGATCTCAAAATCATACAGTCATTGTTGGAAAAGGTTCAAATACACAAAAATGCTGAAAAACCAAAGAATTTGTGGGACCTAAAGGATTTTACTGAAAAACAGCAGGCGGTTTAACTGTTCAGGACAAACAAGGGACTCATGTGCAGTGATTCTGCGACTGTTTCATGCAAACGAGACACAGTCAGGGAAAAAAAATGTTGGTCAAACCATCCAGCATAAAGTAGAAAGTCCTCTGTGGTCCCTTTTGATTTAATTTAATGCATTTGATTTAATTTAATGCCTTCTTGCTGTAAAAAGTATTAGTTTCTTTCAAAAATAACAAATCTTTCTGACCCCTTTTGAATGGCATTGTACGTGTCTGCCAGGTCTTCTGGCCAATATTCACTTCCTGTACTAAAACAGATGGCTCAAGGGAATCACAGATTTAAATGAATACCAAGTATCCAACTAAAACATCACACAGACAGAACTGATGCACAAAGACTCCCAAATCAAACATCACTGACTCTTTCTAATTTTGTTTCATGTTCAGATGAAAGAAAAACCTCACTTTGAAGTTAAAAACTGCACTGTGTGCATGCATGTCTGAGTGTGTCCTTGTATTGTGTATCTAAACTCTTAAAATAATATCAGAGTTTTGGAGGGCGGTCAGGCGGGGCGGAGTAAAGGATGAAACAGACCAGAGTTACTCTGTAATCTCACTGCTGCTTACCGAGCATGTTTAGAGCTTACCACACACACACACTTCTCCATTGCTCTTTCTCTGTCCCCCTTTCTTTCTCTCATTTGGCTGCAGGAAGTGAGGGATCAGATATCGTTTGGGTCAACAGGAAGGCAGGCCAGTGATGAAGGGCATTCCTGCATACTTCGAACCCAAAGAAACCAAACTTGAGCTCACTCACACGCTGGGCTTGGTGTTCAGAGTCAGTCAGGTCTGCTAAACTTATAACCAAACTTATTTCTCCAAGCAACCCCCCTCAAACACACTCACATATACACTGCATTGCCGCCTGACCTACTTTTCCAAAGCACTCTCATTTTCTCTCTCTCTCTTTCTGTCCTACAGTGAAAAATGTGTGTTTATACTTCACGACGAGAGTGAACGAGGGAGAGAGAGCTGTATAAACTCACAGAGAACAAAGACAAAGACCTTCGTGCATGTATGTGGATGTACTTCGCACTCGGTTGCAGTTTAGAAGCATCATAGATCGTAATCGTTATGAATCATAAAAGGAAGTCCACTTGTTTTCTTCCTCTTAGTCATTCGGGAACAAACAGACTAATTAAGTATTCAGTTTTGTTTTGTGTGCTAATTGACATGACTCAAGATTAAATGAATAGTTTACCTAAAAAGAAAATTCTGTCATGATGCAATCATCTTCATTCCATTTCATATGACTATTTCTTCCATAGACAACAAAAGGGGACGTTTTGGAAAATGACCTGGTCGATGCTTTTCATGCAATTACAATAAACGACAAAATTAAGCTTTCCAGATTCAAAATGTACGAAAAAGCACCATGATAGTCCATTCAACTTGTCAAAAAGATGTGCACTATATTTTAAACCTTCTGACATCTGATCAAGATTTCCTTGAGTTTGTGAAAGTAGCAATGGCTGTTTGTAAAATAATCATTCTTTTCAGATCTTATAATGAATCAGCAGATTATCTGTAAATAATTTCATTTTTGTCTATTTCTCACTGAAAAGCTATCATATGACTACGGAGCAGTTTAATGGCACTTTTGCTTTCTTTTAAAAATCTTGAAAGCTCTAGTCACCATTCATTCAGACTTAATTCGAAAATACTTCTTTTGTGTTTCCAGGAACAAAGACTGGAAACAATGAAGGGCTAGTAAATGATTTTCATTTTTTGGTAAACAAAACAGAAACAGAAACATGGAACACACAAACTCCTTAAGAACAAACGGACAAATACAAACTCCACCAACGGTTTTCTCTTCCAGTATTTCTCTTTATCAGCATAAGGGGTTTTCCTCTTCTGAGTTTCTTGTTAAAGGCAACTTTGAATTACTGCGCTGTGTAATCATTAAGCTACTCACAAGATTTAATGTGTATGTGTGTGTGTGTGTGTGTGTGTGTGTGACAAGAAGGATTACCTGACACCAAGCAGATGAAGAAACCGGAGGGGGTACGTGACCGAATGTGTGTGAGGTTAACTTTTCCACACTTTGAGGACAAAAATTGTCCCCAGAAGTGAGTTAAACATGACAAAAACTCCTTTTGGGGATGTCAGTGAACATCCTCAAAGAATAAAAAGATTAATACCCTACCAGTCAAAAGTTTTTGAACAGTAAGATCTTTAAAAAGATGTTTTTTTTTTTAAATAAGTCTCTTTTGCTCACCAGGCCTGCATTTATTTGATTCAAAGTACAGCAAAAATATTTAAAATAAATATTTAAAATAACTGCTTTCTATTTGAATATATTTTTAAATTTAATTTATTCCTGTGATTTTAAACCTTTTAAACCTTTTTTAGCATCATTACTCCAGTCACATGATCCTTCAGAAATCATTCTAATATTCTGATTTGCTGCTCAAAAAACATTTATTATTATTATTATATTGAAAACAGCAGAGTAGAAGTTTTCAGGTTGTTTTGATGAATAGAAAGTTTAGAAGAACAGCATTTATCTGAAATAGAATTCTTTGTAACATTATAAATGTCTTTAACATCACTTTTGATCAATTTAAGGCATCCTTGCTAAATAAAAGTACAAATTTATTAATAAAAGTAATATTTAAAAGTATTAATTTCTATCATTTATTTCCCTAAAAAAAAAAAAAAAAATATATATATATATATATATATATATACACACATCAAAGTTCTAAAAAAGTCTTAAAAAAGTACTTTTAAATATTATTAATAATAATAATAAATGTTTCTTGAACAGCAAATCAGCATATTAGAATGATTTCTGAAGGATCGTGTGACACTGAAGACTGGAGTAATGATACTGAAAATTTAGCTTTGGTCACAGGAATAAATTACATTTTAAAAGATATTCAAATAGTAAACAGTTATTTTAAATAATAAAAATATTTCACAATATTACTGCTTTTGCTGTACTTTGGATCAAATAAATGCAGGCTTGGTTAGCAGAAGAGAATTCCTTAAAAAACATTAAAAATCTTACTGTTCATAAAACTTTTGACAGGTAGTGTACATTTAGTTACAAAATACTTTTATATAATATTCTTATTTTACCAATAAAAGTCTGTAGTACTTCCTCATTTAAACTAGGTAAATATGTGTATAGAGTCTCACGGCTGTTGTACACCAGGTGCTAAATAAGCTCCACCCCTTTGTGTGTTTTATTATGGTGATTAGTTTGATTTAAGCACTTTATTAACCAAAAGCTTTGTGTGTCTGCTAGAATATTAACAACAATTTACCAGGAAACAGTTATAATCCAATTACACCCAAAGCAGCTCTGATCCTCTTCAGGACTTGTTTCAGGGAAAAAGAATAACCTGCACTGGTTGTTTTCCCAGAGTGACACTCCTCTGCACTAGAACACACCTGTCAAACAGTACCTGCGGCTCTGATTGGCCAGTTCACAGGAAAATAAAGAGCTTTACCTTTGAATAAGCTCCACCTTATAGTGATTGCAGAGAGGCAATAGCCTCAGCGACGCTGCTGTGCAAACACGACCATACACAAACACACCTAAAACAAAACGGACATGCAGGCCTGCGACCATAACTGCAAACAGAAATGTGTGCAACCAGAAACACAAAAAGCTGGCAGATTTGTGAGTGTAAGGTCAGTGTGTGAGACAGGAATCACACTGTCTCTCCCTTACTGAGGTCAGTCATGTAGAAGAGTCTTGTGTGAGACAGGCATTCACGAGCTCAGCTCTTCCCCACATTCCGCACGCATGTTTCGGCTGAATCTGTTTCCGCACACACAGCGCTGTCTCTTTTTAAAGACTGCTCCTTTTGTCCAGAACCGTTTCGCAGGCTATATATGCAGCAGCAGGCGGATATTTGACACTACTGTGTAAAGTTAGTGCAGTTGGAGCATCCTCTGCTCTCTAACCATCTCAAACTCTAATAGAAAATCCATGTTTCAGAGCTGGTACAGCTGAGTATGTTTTATGAAGATGATTTATTTCATCAGGGTCACACCTACACCTAATGATCCACTTCAAGCCAACATTAAAAACCTTCACTTGTGACTCATGTGACGCTAGCTCAAGGGAGCGGCTCGTGCTACTGATCATCATCTCGCACACATTTCACAGTCAAGTCACAAGGAATGAATAATACTATTGTCTCATTTTCATCAACATCAGTCCTGACAAACATTACTCAGAATTACCTTTTGGCAACACTCTCATGGATTTATTTTATTTTCATAGAATACATTTCTATTAAAAAATTTAATGTACATATAGTATTTTCTAAATATTATTCTAAAAATGACTATTTAAAAGATTGACATAAAATTTTTATGTAAAAATATAATGTCTATTTCTTCATGTAATTTATATCGCTAAAATAAAATGTAAAAATGTATATTATTATCAGTGTTGGGTAAGTTACTCTAAAAAAAAAAAAGCAACTAATTACTAGCTAATTTGTGACAATGGACCACAAAACCAGTCATAAGTAATATGGGTATATTTGTATCAATAGCCAACAATACATGTAATTTTTATTTTTATGCCAAAAATCATAAAAATATTAAGTAAAGATCATGAGATATTTTGTAAATTTCCTACCGTAAATATATGAAAACTTAATTTTTACTTAGTGATAAGCTTTGCTAAGAACTTAATTTGGACAACTTTAAAGGCGATTTTCTCAATATTTAGTTTTTTTGCACCCTCAGATTTCAGATTTTCAAATAGCTGCATCTCAGCCAAATAGTGCCTTATCCTAACAAACCATACATCAGTGGAAAGCTTTATTAAAAAAAAAATATCAATTTGAAATATCAAAATTGACCCTTATGACTGGTTTTGGTGTTCAGGGTCACTTTTGATCTTCAACAATGTAATTAGATTACTGTACTAATTACTCTCTCTAAAAAGCACTGCATTACTTATTACTTTCCAAATCCCATATCACCCTCAACCAGTTCAACAACACAAGAATAGACATGAAACTTCTCTTTTTCTTCATATAAAATAAATATTATAAAAATGCCCAAACTATTTGTAAACTGACGAAAGTTCTTAAAGGAAAAAGTTGACATTAAAAACATAAATTTTAACATTAGATGTAACATTAATGTTTTAAACAGAACTGTTCCAGTCTATACAGTTTTTAATGCAATTACATCACAAGTAATCCCTTACTCTACTTTTTCAAGGGAAAAGTAATTAAATTACAGCAATTAGTTATTTAATTGGTAATGCATTACACCCAACACCGATTATTATTATTATTAATTATTCCTATATCTAATAAATGTAATTCAGCAAGTGTACAGTGCACACTTCTAATAATAGCTACAGGATGTAGAGGAGGAAACAAGAAGAAAGGTAAGGAAATGCCTGTGAGTTCCGTTGGGAACGACCCAAATCGTTCAGAACCGAGCCAGTGAGAGAGATGTTAGGGAGATGTTAAACTTAAGCGCATGAATATAGAAATACAGAAAAATACAGACTTGTTATTGTATCTATCACATATTTTGATCTCTACAACATAAACAGCAGAACACCCTTGTTATACCAACATGAAAACATTATTTTAATATCCAACTTACCTCAGTGAAAAAGTTATCCATTGTCTTTATAATTATGAGTCTCTGTGGTCTTCATAGGAGTCCACAAGCCCAGCCATAAGTGTAACACAACAGAGTATAAAGTGTCATGCAGCCCCTCACTGCATCTCACTGATCTCTAGACCACTGAAGCCACTTAAGTTTCTCTCTCGCAGAGACGCGTCTTTGTTTCAGACCATACAGATGTTGGAAACTATCATGTGTCCCGCTGCCAATCGCCAGAGTAGGAAAAAGTTTAATCTTCCCCGAGCGCAGTGACACCGGGGCTCCCGAGGCGCACTGTGACGGGATAAAAAGACGCGGTGCGAGGTCACTTTGTATGCCGGTGTGACACGCGCCTCGGTAAACAGCGAGGGCTTCGTCTCCTGCCAACTTTGCAGCGACTCCGCTGAGTCGGCTACTCGCGGTCTGTTGACTCCGCCCCCCGCGCGGTTTGAATGGCAAAACTTCCAAAAGAGACCCGTAGACTCGCGCACTCCTCCTGCTGTTCCCGTAGCGAGGGCGCACGGCATAATCTACAGATGATTTCTGTTGATCAACTGTGTGGAAAGCTCAACGAAAGTTAAGTAGAGAGTTCGCATCAGACTTCAAGTAAACTAAATTAAAATTCCAATTCTACTTAAATGGGTGTGTGACATTTATCTATCTGTTGTAATTAGTTTCTGTATAAGACTGCTCTCTAGTGGTTGCGGTCATTATTAGAGTCAGGAAATATTTCAGTTTCGAAACTGCTGTCGAACTGTTCTGTATGTCTCTCTGCCTGTGAGTGCCACGTGCAGTAAAATGGCAGAATCCAGTGTTTCTTTGGCTCAGGATCAGTTCAGCTGTTCAATCTGTTTGGATCTACTGAAGGATCCAGTGACCATTACCTGTGGACACAGTTACTGTATGAGCTGTATTACAGGCTGCTGGGATCAGGATGATCAGAAGGGAGTCTACAGCTGCCCTCAGTGCAGACAGACCTTCACTCCAAGACCTGTTTTAGGTAAAAACACCATGCTGGCTGAAGTGGTGGAGAAACTCAAGAAGACCAAACTACAAGCTGCTCGTCCTGATCAGTGTTACGCTGAACTTGGAGATGTGGAGTGTGACGTCTGTACCGGGGAGAAAAACAAAGCCATCAAGTCCTGTCTGGTGTGTCTGGAATCTTACTGTGAGACTCATTTTGAACGTCATGAAGAATTCCACTCCGGAAAGCGACACAAAGTGATGGATGCAGCAAGACGACTGCAGGAGATGATCTGCCCTCAACATGATAAACTACTGGAGATTTTCTGTCGTACTGATGAGCAGTGTATATGTTATCTGTGTATGTTGGATGAACACAAAAACCACGACAATGTATCAGCTGCAGCAGAGAGGACTGAGAAACAGGTATTAATTTATACTGCGTAATGTCAACATCTCAAGTCAAAGATCATTTTTAAAAAGTTTTCACTAGAAGCTTTTGTACTTGAGGCAATTTAATTGTTTATAGCATGCAGTAACATCCATCAGATTTATGACTATTTGTTTATCCTGCAGAGACAATTGGGTGAAATGCAGAGAAAATATCAGGAGAGAATCCAGGAGAGAGAGAAGGATCTTGAGGAGCTGAGAGAGGCTGTGGAGTCTCACAAAGTGAGTTTTGAGCAGAAGAACAACTGCTGGCTGCTGAAGAGCTGTGTCAGACTCATTTAGGACTCTCCTCCAGTCAGTCACTGAGGAGCCAGTGCTGGAGCTCTTTTAGTGCCTCTGTGGGGAACAGGCTGTGTGAGGTAGCAGTAAGATCTGAGTGAATGGACTGATTCTAATGCTTCTCTCTCTGTGTGTCCTAACAGCGCTCTGCACAGGCAGCAGTGGAGGACAGTGAGAGGATCTTTACTGAGCTGATCCGCTCCATTGAGAGAAGCCGCTCTGAGATGACTCAGCTAATCAGAGATCAGGAAAAGGCTGCAGTGAGTCGAGCTGAAGAACAGATGGAGCGACTGGAGCAGGAGATTGAAGATCTGAGGAGGAGAGACGCTGAGCTGGAGCAGCTTTCACACACAGACCATCACATCCATTTCCTCCAGGTAACAGTCAAACAGGACAGTGCTCCTCAGGAAGGGAAGAGACTGTGTTTTCTATCAAATGTTTCTGTGTCTTTAGCTGGTGTTTCTGTTGTTTGTGTCTGTGTAGAGTTTCCAGTCTCTATCTGTCCCTCCTGGATCTACAGACTCCCCCAGCATCGCTGTCAGTTCTCGTCTCTCTTTTGATGATGTTAGTAAATCTGTCTCTCATCTAAGAGAGAAACTTGAACATTTCTGCACAGAGGAGATAGAAAACATTAATAATAAAGGTAAAGCACTGACTACTCTGAGGCTGACATGCATCATCTACTGCAGAAATACAAAATGTATTAAGATGCGTGTATTAATACACAACATGTCTGTTGATTTCCATAGCAAAACATATTGAGATCATTCCCACACCTGAATTCAAGACAAAGGATGAGTGTCTACAGTGTAAGTTACTAAACAAACAAGCAAGCACACACTCACAAAACACACTTCTTCACATTTAGATGCTGATCTTCAAGATTTTCCACAATGAAAATTGAAAATATGATCATCTGAATCATTTGATATCAATAGTCAGTGAAACAATTTTGGTGCTTTAAGTGATTGTCCTTTTGAATACCATACACAGGGTTCCCACGCTTCTTGAAAGCACTTGAATATCAGACACATGGATTCAAGGCCTGGAAAGTACTTGAAAAAAATATAGGTCCTTGAAAGTGCTTGAAATAAATTTTGTTTAGTAGAATGGTGCTATTTCAAAAAACTTCCTATATGCGCAGTCAAAGACTAAATGAAACAGCGTTAATGATTGGGGTGAAGATGGGGTAGTGCAAGGAAAAAACTCTTAGCATGTGAGCTGATGCGCACATTGCACAGTCCTGCGTGAACCTATGGAGAAGCAGTGCATTTGTGACTGAAAACTACTGCGTGTGACTATGAAAATTACTTAAGAGCATCAGTGCAAATGACCCTATCAGCATATTTGTGCTTGTGATGAGGGGAGCTTCAAAGGTTTCTAACGTACTTACAACGTGTTTTTGCAGCGGTGAGTAATGTATCACAGACATATGTTGATTCCTTGAACACAACACGGTTTCATTTTTAACAGCAGAATTAATATTTATCCATTTCTGGATAAATATTACATATAAACTGCTGTGTCATGCTGCTTATATTAAAGGAGAAGTCCACTTCCAGAACAACAATCTACTCACCCCATTTTCATCCAAGATGTTCATGTCTTTCTGTCTTCAGTCGCAAAGAAATTATGGTTTTTGAGGAAAACATTTCAGGATTTTTCTCTATATAATGGTGCCCTGATTTTGAACTTCCAAAATGCAGTTTAAATACAGCTTCAAAGGGCTCTAAATGATTCCAGCTGAGGAAGAAGGGTCTTATCTAGAGAAACGATAGGTCATTTTTTTTCTTAAAAAAAAAAAAATAAATAAAAATAATGTATACTTAAGCACAAAAGCTTGTGTAGCACAGGCCCTGGGATGCGCGTTCTTGAACGATTCGTTCATTTTGAACAAATCTTTAATGTGATTCGGGAAGAACAAGTCGTCTTGGGGAGTGATTCGTTCAGTTGTGCATGTGCAACATCCTGTTAGGTTCTGTACTGGAACTAGTTCACCTGTTTAGAGTCTTTGGGTTTTTGAGTCGTTCGTTCATCTTATGGGGCTGTCACGTGATGAACGAACGATTCAAACCCAAAAAATTCAGAGAAGAGGTGAGGTGAGGTAATCATAGACTAAAGACCCAGATAAATGGTGAATCAACCTTTTCTGTTTCTTATAGCATTATAGTTTTGTCTTGTTTGTAGTGTGATCAACGTTCGTGTAAGCAGTAGATATGTTAGGGAAGTAACACAACATTTTAATTATATTTTGCTAAAATGAACGAAATGACTCAAAGATTTGTTCATTTTGCTGAACGAGACTCAAAGGTCCGAGTCGGTAAAATGATCCGAACTTCCCATTACTAAGTAACTACGAATCATGTCTAAGTTCATCGTCTGTGTACTCCAGCTCAAAAAGGTAGAGAATGGCGAAAAATCTTATTTTCTCCTACAACTTCGGAATCGTCCGACATCATTGTACCTTTTTGTTTGTAAACAGCGTTTGACTTACTTGCACTTTCTTAGTCTTTGCGCGTTCGCTTTGTAAACACTGGGTCTGTAGTTCCACCTGTGTGAACGCGCATCCCAGAGCCTGTGCTACATGACAGATCGTTTCCCTAGATAAGACCCTTCTTCCTTGGCTGGGATCGTTTAGAGCCCTTTGAAGCTGCATTTAAACTACATTTTGGAAGTTCAAAATCAGGGCACCAATGAAGTCCATTATATGCAGAAAAATCCTGAAATGCTTTCCTCAAAAAACATAATTTCTTCACGACTGAAGACAGAAAGACATGAACATCTTGGATGACAAGGGGGTGAGTAAATTATTTGTGAATTGTTGTTCTGGAAGTGGACTTCTCCTTTAATCACGCAGTAAAAATGCCCCTCCCCGCGCCTATAACCAGTCGTCTGTGGATGAGCTGCATTGATTATAGTGGAAGATCACGATGAACGAAGGAGAGAGACAGATTTATTGATTAAGGGAGTTTGCAAATGATATTGATTCAATACAACAGTTCACGAAACAAGAAGTTAATATTAAGTGACTTGCACTGTCTGAACACTATTGCCTGATTTTGCTCTATTTCGTCAAAAAAAAATTGGTTTAAACAAAGTAACAGCTGAGCTGCTGCGCATCTTCATTCAAACACAGCGTTGTTTTGTTTATCCATGAATGGGCATGTTTAAACTAATCTGATTCAATTACCCATTCATAAAGACAGTCACTTGCTTCCTTCCTGACATTTAATTATTGATTAGAAGGTGCTCCTGAAATTTTGACTGTGCTCCTTATTTTTTTTTTTAGAATTAGGAGCACAAGTGCTCCCAAAAAGAAAAGTAAGTGTAGAGCCCTGTTTAACCATTTTTTTTTATTCATTTAAAAATTGAGAAATTCTTTCACATTTAAATCTTTTACAAGAATTACAGCAAAAACAGTTTGATGCAAGAATATATTTTTTTATCAATATTCGAGAAATTCAAAATTCCTTTGAACACGACTGCTCAGAATGGTCTAAATTTATGAAACCTACACATTCAAAACCTTGTTACTCTGAATTTTTTAATATAAATGTTAGGTGTAAGAGAAATGTTAAGTACTGTAAGAGGTCTTTCGTGACGGCACGTATGCTGACGTGTGAACTTGATATAAAATAAATGGTGCTTTAAAAAGTCCTTGAAAGTCCTTGAATCTGGTGTTCATTAAAAAGAGTGGGAACCCTGCATACATAAAATGTCCCCACAAGTGACTGTGAGCTGTGCTTGCTCAGGTACTTCAAGCTGGACGTGTCTTTTGAGGCAGGAGTTTAGATAGAAACATGTGGTTAGTGTCTAATGAAAGTTTGCAAAACACCTAGCAATGTCACAGCACCTTGTGTTATTGTTTTGTTTTTATTGTTTTAACAGTGTTTATTTATGTTAATATTTCAAATTGAGATTTCTTATTTCGATGTGGATTGTGCTTTGTCTTCATCAGATTTCTTCCAGTTTGCAGTGGATTCAAACACAATACATAACAACCTCCGTCTATCAAAGGGGAACACAGTAATTAAATGCACTTCTAAGAAACAGCCGTATCCTGATCATCCAGACAGATTTGATACTCTAAAGCAGGCGTTGTGTAGAGAAAGCGTTTGTGGACGCTGTTACTGGGAGGTTGAGAGGAGTGGTGAGGTGGAAATATCAGTGTCATATAAGAGCATCAGCAGGAAGGAATCGGGTGATGATAATGAAGGTAGCAATGACAAGTGTGACTTTGGACGTAATGATCAGTCCTGGTGTTTGTTCTGCTCTGACTCCAGCTGCTCATTCTGGCATAATAATGAAGGGACTGCTCTCCCTGTAGTCTCCAGTTCCTCTAGAATAGGAGTGTATGTGGATCACAGTGCAGGAACTCTGTCCTTCTACAGCGTCTCTGACACAATGACCCTCATTCACAGAGTCCACACCACTTTTACTCAGGCTCTCTATCCTGGCTTTGGGTTTTATGATTCATCAGTTGTGACGCTGTGTGAAATATCAAAATAGAGGATACATACAGTAGATTGTGCAAATAATACAGTCATATAGCTAACAGTAAATCAACACTACACCTATGCTGTTAAAAGCAAGTGCAGTGGATATTATTGGAATGGAAATATTTCATCAGATTGATTTAATAATGTTTATAATAAATAATAGAGCCTATTGTCATTTGTGTAAGAAACACTGTAAAATAAAATGTTTGTAAAAAAAAAAAAAAGCTTGTTGCATGGTATTTCTTTCACCAAACATAGTGAATGAGGTGACAATGAGATTCAAATATTGTTAGAGAGAAAAACAATCTGTTTTGATGAGAAGGAACTTAAGTTCTTTGCCATGGGAATGACTGCTCTGTACTGCTTTGTTTCATCATATATTCTTACAGAGTAACCATAATTTAACTGTGGTATTTGTAGTAAGATGATAGTAACTAAAGGTATGCATTATACCTTATTAACTTTCTAAGTGTGGGACACAAATTGCTGAACATGCTAGGATTATGCTAGGAGTATGTTAAAATATGCTAGTAAGTTTTAGTAAGCTAGCACTTACTAAAAGCATGTTAGAAAAAATGATTCACTCTTGACACTTTTAAAACACAAGCATTGTGAAACTTGCAGGAAATGTGTTTGCAACATGATAAATCATGCTAGCATCATGTTAAAACATGTTAAAGTAATGCCAGTAAAATGTAAAATCATGTTAAAATGTGTTGCACTAGCTACATGCTAAACAATGCTAGAACGATAGTAAATCATATGTTAGCAACATGGTAGCCCTGTTGAAAAAAACAGCATATGCTGGATAGGTAGGTTTTGAAGCATGGATGCTGGTTTGAGCTGTTTTAAGCTGGTCTTCAGCTGGTCATGAGCTGGTTTAAGCTGATCTTTTGCTGGTCATCGTCTGGTCCTAAGCTGGCCCCTCCTGCTCAGGACCAGTTTAGGACCACCATATGACCAGCTTAAACCAGCTCAAACCAGCAAAATGATAATATACGTTAGCGATGTGCTAATTATGCTGGAAACAATAAGCTATAAACTTTCAAATCTATTTAAAACTTTCAGATAAGGCAACATAAAAGTTTGTCCTGATCAAACTTTACTTCTCTTATTTCACAAAAGATTAGATAGAATTATTTTATAATTATTAAAAGAAGTCCATTATGTGTAGCCTATTCTCTTTATGTGCATTCCATTCAGCTGAAAGTGCCCAGTAAAGTGAACTTAAGCATCCAGGTGAGATTCTAATCCAAAGGAAGACTGAATGAACTTTGAAGCGTGTTTACAATAATGTGAGGGGGCAAAGGTCACTCATACCTTTTTTAATATGTAAACTTTAGTCTAACCACTACTAGCTTTAGTGTGGTTAATTACTATCTTTTTAGCTTCCTGCTTAGTCTGTAAGTGAAATTCAACAGGCTTATGTTATACTTTGTGTTTTGCTACTTTCATTTTTATGGTGTATATGTATCTGTGTCCAGTAAAATGGCAGAATCCAGTGTTTCTTTGGCTCAGGATCAGTTCAGCTGTTCAATCTGTCTGGATCTACTGAAGGAACCAGTGACCCTTACCTGTCAGTTACTGTATGAGCTGTATTACAGACTGCTGGGATTTGAAGCTGTTCCTTGTGACATTCTCTCAAACTGGGGCATTTAATGAGTTGTGTATTGATTGTGTACTCTATATCCTATAGAGACATTTGGTGGAAACACAGAGAAAATACCAGCAGCGAATCCTGGAGAGACAGAATTTAATTGTTTATAGCATGCAGTAATATCTATCAGATTTATGTCTATTTGTTTATCCTGCAGAGACAATTGGGTGAAATGCAGAGAAAATATCAGGAGATAATCCAGGAGAGAGAGAATGAGCTTAAGTCAAAGTCAAAGTCAAAGTCAACTTTATTGTCAATTCTGCCATATGTACCAGACATACAGAGGATTGAAATTGCGTTACTCTCAGACCCTAGGTGCATACACGTAACATTAAATACAAAAGGTAGAATTAGAAATGCAAATAAATACAATTATACATATATATATATATATATATAAAAATATAGTGCAAAAAGAGCTTATGAGTGTAATAAAGTGACAAAGTAATAACAGACAAAAGTCTTTAGAGGTAGTCTGAGCGTAGTAAGTGGGTAGTAGAGGTAGTTAGCAGAGCACCAATACTACACAAAGTGACTGGTGCCGGTCAGTGGGTGTGTGTGTGTTTGTGTGTGTGTAAGTGTTAGTGCGTGAGTGTTTGTGTGTGTGTCACAGATCAGGAAGTTTGTGGGGCAGAAGAAGGTAGTGGGGGCAGAGCCGGGAGAGAGTTTAGCTTCCTGACATCCTGATGGGTGTCACAGTACAGGAAGTCTGTGGGGCAGAAGAAGGTAGTGGGGGCAGAGCCGGGAGAGAGTTTAGCTTCCTGACAGCCTGATGGGTGAAGCTGTCCTTCAGTCTGCTGGTCCTGGCCTGGAGACTCCGCAGTCTCCTCCCTGATGGCAGCAGGCTGAAGAAGCTTTGCATAGGGTGGGAGGGATCAGCTGCTATGCAGAGGGCTGTAGATGTCCTGGAGGGAGGGGAGAGGGACACCAATGATCCTCTCACCTGCTCTCACTATGCGTTGGAGAGTTCTTCGGCAGGATGCATTACAGGCTCCAAACCACACAGTGATGCAGCTTGTCAGGATGTTCTCGATGGTGCCTCTGTAGAAGGTGTACATGATGGGGGCTGGTGCTCTTGCTCTTCTCAGTTTGCGGAGGAAGTAGAGACGCTGCTGTGATTTCTTAGCCAGTGCAGTGGTGTTGTTCGTCCAGGAGAGATCCTCAGTGATGTGCACACCCAGAAACTTTGTGCTGCTCACTCTCTCCACAGACGCACCGTTGATGGTCAGAGGAGCATGCTGAGTGTGCACTCTCCTGAAGTCAACAATAATCTCCTTCGTTTTCTCCACGTTCAGAGAGAGATTGTTGTCTCTGCACCACGCGGCCAGAAGGCTCGCCTCACTTCTGTAGTCGGTCTCATCCCTTTTGCTAATGAGTCCTACCACAGTCGTGTCGTCCGCAAACTTGATGAAGAGGTTGGAGCTGTGTGACGGTGTGCAGTCGTGGGTCAGCAGAGTGAAGAGGAGGGGGCTCAGCACACATCCCTGAGGGGCCCCCGTGTTAAGAATGATGGTGCTGGATGTGTTACTGCCGACCCGTACTGCTTGTGGTCTTCCGGTGAGGAAATCCAACAGCCAGTTACACAGTGAGGTGTTGAGCCCCAGCTGGACCAGTTTTTGAGTGAGCTGTTGGGGGATTATAGTGTTAAATGCTGAACTGAAGTCTATGAACAGCATTCGGACATATGAGTCTTTTTTGTCCAGATGTGTGAGTGCTGAGCGGAGTGCAGTGGAGATGGCGTCATCAGTCGAGCGGTTGGGCCAATACGCGAACTGAAAGGGGTCCAGGGAGGGGGGGCAGGACAGTCTTAATGTGCTGCATGACTAGCCGTTCAAAGCACTTCATGAGGATGGGAGTAAGTGCAACAGGACGGTAGTCATTAAAGCAGGAGGGAGATGACTTTTTAGGGACCGGAATGATGGTGGTGGCTTTGAAACAAGTCGGGACGACAGCCAGGTTGAGAGAGATGTTGAAGATGTCTGTGAAGACATCAGTGAGTTCCACTGCACAGTCTCTCAGTACGCGACCAGGAATGTTGTCAGGACCCGGAGCTTTGCGTGCGTTGATCCTGCTGAGGGATCTCCTCACACTGTCTGGGGACAGAGTCATCACCTGGTCACCAGGAGGGGGTGGGGTCTTTTGTGCAGTGGTGCTGTTTTGCACTTCAAAGCGAGCGAAGAAGGTGTTCAGCTCATTCAGCAGGGAGATGGTGCTGTCACAGGTCTGTGGTGGGGGCTTGTAATCAGTGATGGTCTGTATGCCCCGCCACAGGCTCCGTGTGTCTCTGCTGTCTTTGAAGCGATGGGATATTCCCCTGGAGTACTGTCTCTTAGCCTCTCTGATTCCACGGGACAGGTTGGCCCTAGCTGTCTTCAGGCTCGCCTCATCTCCAGCTCTGAAGGCAACGTTCCGAGCTTTCAGCAGCCTGTAGACCTCCCCTGTCATCCATGGTTTTTGGTTGGCACGGACAGTGATGGTTTTAGTGACTGTTACATCCTCAGTGCATTTGTTGATGTAGGCTGTAACAGTCTCTGCGTACTCCTGGAGGTCGGTGGTGTTATTGTAAGTGGCAGCCTGCTTAAACATACTCCAGTCTGTGGTGTCAAAGCAGTCCTGTAAAGCCTCTGAAGACCCTTCCGGCCACACTTGTATGTGCTTACGAACCGGTTTGGTGACTTTAACGAGTGGTCTGTAAGCAGGCATTAGCATGACAGTGATGTGGTCTGAGGCGCCGAGGTGGGGGAGGGGGAAAGCTTTGTAAGCTCCTCTCTGGGTGGTGTAAACAAAGTCCAGCATGTTATTTCCCCGTGTTGGAAAGTCTATGTGTTGTTGTATTTTGGGAAACACACTTTTTAAGTCTGCATGATTAAAATCCCCAGCCACGATGAGAAAAGCATCAGGGTGGGCTGTCTGCTGCTCACTGATGTGCTGGTACAGTTCATTCAGTGCCTCACTCCTGTTGTTGCCATTAGAGAAGGGAGGGATGTACACAGCACACAGCAGTATGGCTGTATATTCCCTCGGTAGATGGAACGGCCGGCACTTAATAACCATAAACTCCAACACTGGCGAGCAGTATTTGCAGACCGCAACAGCATCACGGCACCAGGCGTCATTGATGTAAACACGAAGTCCGCCACCGCGGGTCTTACCTCCCGCGACAACAACTCTGTCGGCACGGTAGCATGTTAGCTGGTCGAGCTGAATGATCTAAGAACTAAGGAGCTGATAGATGCTGTGGAGTCTCACAAGGTGAGTTTTGAGCAGAAGAACAACTGCTGGATGCATAATAACTAATATTATCATTTGTGTAACAGATATTGTAAAATAAAATGTTTTCAGACAAGTTTGTTGCATTGTATTCCTTTCAGCAAATGTAATAGAAAGGAATGAGGTGACAATACATGGGGTGTATTATTAAAGGGATGATAAAGGAACTTAAGTTTTTTGTCATGTGATTTCTGCTTCTTTATTGCTTTGTCTTATATGCATTTATAGTTCATACAGCGTCTTCTATTGATTATAGTAACTACTGGTTGTGCATTATTAGTGTGAGACCCAAAATGCTAAATCATGCTAGCAACATGCTAGTAACATGCTAGAAGCATATTAAAACATGCTAGCAATACTTACCTGGCAGGGGAGACAACCATGATCAAGAAGGTGGCTCACCCAGGGCAAAGCTCATTTATGGTTTGTACAGTGTAAGAAATTATAGTCTGCCTCGACTCAGATTCCACTCCACAATAGTGGAATCACAATAGTCAACGACATAATTCTTCAGATGATTCTGTGAGATTCCCAGTAGCACCAGTGCGAACAAGACAGAATGGAAATGGGAATGAGAGGGTTCTTGATCAAAGAACTAAAAATGGCCAAGCTGTTAGACAGCTGTCTTTTATGGACTTTCAAAGTCTTGTTACGGCAGTGGGTAATTTTGACCCTGATAATATGGATCCTGTAGAGTTCTTGTCAAAACTAGAGAAAGTAGTGGAGACTTATAGTGTGTCAGACGAAGATGCTTGTAGACTTCTCACGATCTTCATTCCTCGCTCATTAACTAGTGCTCTCTCACAGGACATTCGCAACAAAAGAGCAGACAAAGGGGCAAGGAGAGAAGCTCTGCTTAGACTTGTTGGGACTGATTTGGTTAACTTGAGAAAGATAACTGAGGTGACAATGGAACCTGGAGAGCATCCTCTAACATTTGCATCCAAGTTGTGGGAAATGTTTAGCTGTTACAGTGGTTTGCCAAATGCAACTAAACAAAACCTCATGTTTAAGTCTGCATTAATTGCACAGAGCAGTTCACACATGCGAGAAGCCATTGCTCTTCATGTAGATGTAAATGCACCATACGAGCAAATCATTTCCAAAATGACACAGTATTTCAATGCAAATAGTCAAAGGAAAGCTGCAGAATCTAGACAACCGGTTGCTGCCTTTAGCAGGAGAGAATGTTCTAGATTATCTGGTCATTTTCATCAGAGACCAAGGAGATTTGACAGAGTAAATCTGGAAAAGCTGGTCACATTGCTAGACATTGTCAAGACTGTGAGAGACCTCATCAAAGGTTTGTCTGTCATGCATGTGGAAAATATGGTCACATAGCAAGGCATTGTCTGGAGAAAGGCCAGGAAGTTGTTTGTTTTGCTTGTGGAAGGATGGGACACAAGGCAAGACAGTGTCACTTTTCACACAAAAGAAAGATGGGCTATCGTGATTTGCTTAAGAAGATTTAGAAATTTAGAAACCCAGTTGGCATTGTTGAAAGGAAATAAGGAAGAGGCCATTCACGCCTTACCAGACACAGCACTGCATGAACATGACTGTTGTCCAGTCACAAGCAGATGCTGATGTGAATTGGAGATTTTTTATTTTTTTTTTATGATAGTACCATATTTTAGAAAAATATGTTTACTATCAAAAGGGGGGTGATTCTGCATAATGTATGAGAAATGGGTTAATGGCATTGATATTTAAATATAATTTCTGATAAATGATTTAATTACATTTTGTAATTAAATTTCTGTAACACTGATGTTTTGAATGTGAAAAGATTCTTGTGGGGGAAAGGGTGGCAACCTCTTCTTTGTGATCTTGTTTCAGGTATAAGCATTGAGATGTTTGTTGGAAAGGTGTAACCTCTTGGAGAAAAATGATCTGGTCATCCGAAGGACAAGAAGGCCAGCAGAACCAGTAGAGCCAGGGAACTTCCACAAGAAAAAGGTCTTCGTAAAGAACAGAGTGATCACCATGACCAAGAAAATCAAGAGATTCCCAGTAGAACCAGTGGAACCAGAAGACTTCCGCAAGAAAAAGGACTTCATAAAGAACAGGGTGATCACTGTGACCAAGAAAATCAAGAGATTTCCAGACCTGCAAGATCCAGGCCCAAA